>OY756407.1:862500-1462500 GCA_963576865.1 Anania hortulata
CGTACTTATTCGGAGCTACTCGGAACGTCTCTTTGACACGACATTGACGTTAGCGATAATATCGTTTTGCAATAATACACTGATTATGAATCGTAACTTTAAATTCTTATTGCGTGTAATGCGTGGGTTATTAAGGTTGACTGGAATCTTTTCAGAAAAAATACTAATACTCTAGTCTCGGTTTTGAATATTATCCCCGGTTCTAGGCCACACTGTATATCCAGGTAGCTACGGCTAAACGTCAAGGTCCCCAAATAAATAAAATCATTTATTTCATACATAATACTGCGAAACCCGTTTTTGAGCAGTTATTATTTTACTAATTTATATTAAATATAAACTAAAGTCCTTTCAAGATAAGAAAGGTTTTGTGACATTATAGTATAGGTAATCGCTTAAAAAATCGGTGTCGCAGATTTAGGTGAGAAAAGAGCTAAAATGGGAGTATGGGCTGGACAGGGCATCCTGTCTAGGATGAAAAAAAAAAAAAAAAAATGAAAAATGTTTATTTCTTTAGCAATAATTTTAAATATAGCTATGCAGAGAAGGACTCTTTCTTATAAGTGCTATGGCACCTGTGGCAGAAGGAGTCACTCTTCCTTAACAAAAGATGATGCATCTAAATAAATGGACCCACGATGGGTGACTACCAGTGATCGGAATAGGTAGATTGATTTGATGTACTTTGGTAGTGCTAGCATAATATGGATATGTCTTTTTTTTTAAACTGATACAAAGAAATTCCGAAATCCCGGAGGCATGTCCATATTAACATCAATGTTTGAGATCATTAACCCCAAATCAATCTACCTATTCCGATCACTGGTGACTACAGACTGCTATCGAGAAGGTAGATCCAAGAAAAGATGGTGCGACGGCTTTGTTAATTTGACGAAGGATTGAGAGTCATATCATAGGCGATGGATAGACATTAGTGATATTGTGATCTTGTGAATCTTTGCCGTCAATAGAAAAAGTACTAACATATATGAATGGTACAGTCAACCAGATTAGGGGTTGCTATCTATAGTAGAGCATCTCCCAACAACTTTAAAAAAATCTTTTTTTGCGGTTGCTGGGGAGAAGCTCATATAATTATAATTTCTATAGGAAATTTTATGTAGATGATAGATACTGTTTTAGCAAACAAATGTCTGAAGAGATTTTACTGATTACAGTAATTTTGAGATTCCTAGGTAAAAAAAGAGGTTTGTTGTAGCATGATGAGCAGTTGACTGTACCCTATCACAGTGAGCGAGGGCCTTTCTTTGGTAATGTTTTACTCATATGGTAAAGTGTTCAACACTAGGGAGAAGAAATACAGAACTATTTGTGTATGTCTTCCATATTTCTTTTAGGTAAGCTCCAAGGTCGCTTATACACCATCTCTTGGCAATTCTACTTTACAGAGTCAGCAGTTGGTTTATTGCTATTTCTACCAGTTAAGCTATTATCCCTTTTCAAGCTAAGAAGAAACTTATGACACATCACGTGACTTCCCTGTTGACACAAATAGTGATGTGCCCTAACGAAATCCAACTGATTCTTTTTTAAAAACGAGTAAGTTTATAAAGAAAGTGTAATCGATTTTTATTCAAGAACTTATTTAAAATAAGAGATATACTGCAATTTTCTACTGCCAGGGTGCCGTATACAGCTTTTTGACAAGTCTTTTTTCCTTTTTTTGGCGTTATACCAAATAAAAGCAAAACAATAACGAAAACTTTACAAAAACAGTAACAAAAGTCAAAATAGGAACTTTGCGAAAAATAACGATAACACAAATCGCATACAAGGCGGACGCTCTCGTACTACTGACGCCAACGCATAGGTTTTTACAAGATGATCAGACCGATTCATTGATTTAGTTCCGATTATGTATTGTGAATCCCTATAAGTAAACGTTCCGTTTTACGCATCAAGTATTTAAAGGAAATCCTATTAATGTATTTGTTAAATCATTAAGATATATTATTGGTTTGCAATATTTGCTTAATTTTTTAGAGGCAAACATTATTGTGTTTTTGCAATGATATAAATTAAAAATGTTATCGTAAATAGTATGGGTGAAACGGTAAATGCCAAGTGTCTTGTATCTTCTTAGCTTGAAAGGACACCTTTTTAGTACTTACAGTAAAAAGAAATGAGGAGGAAGAAAAACAACATTTTATTCTTGTTGCATGTATTACTTGGCATAATTAAAAAAGGGTGTCTGTGTTAAGGTAAAGTCATTGACTTATAGTACAGTCAACAGCTCATTGAGCTACAACAAACCTCTTTTTCTCTCAGTAACCTGGGTACTAAAACACCTCATTTCATTGATAATGAATAGATAATTTTTAATTTTCTTTCGTTCTTAAATCTAGGAGCATAGTATCTGATGATCTGAGTCTTGTTAGCCCAAGGAATAAATAATTTAGTGCAGTAAGTATAGTAATAATTACATTTATTAAATTATTAGTACACAATTAAATGCCAGCTTATTATCCTATGAAGTTGATGACGACAATGTGAAGGACGAGATGTGCAAAGATGAAATCGGCAAACCCGCGCTCCGCGCTCAGGCCTTGGAACTCCTGCTTGTTCTCGGGGTTCACTTGCAGCCGTAAGCAGACTGAAAACAAATTAAACACGTTATTCGACACTTCAACACAAAAAGTGTTTGTTTTCACTAAAAGGTTATGTTAAAAATATTACTTTAGTAAAGATAGACTTACCTCCGAGAACGAACGAGCTGACGGTGGAAATAAAGCCGCTAAGGAATGAATTGAAGGGAAAAGTGCCGACAAGACAACAATATACAAATTGTATGACTGCGGTAAGGAACACGTATAATAAATAGGCATCGATGATCTTTAGCTTCTTTGAAGTTTTTGTGGTATATTCTTGATACAATTTTGGAATTACAGAGACGAGAGAAGTCATGTTGAGATAGTTTCTTTTATTACTTTCCGGCTTTTTATCAGAATTATTTTATCATCAGCAATACACTACACGTCAGCTTTCCCGAAATTGACAAGTGACAGTTATTTTTTTAATTAATGATTGGGTTGAGGCTTATGGCAAAACTATGTATGCAGACCATAGACATAGAAATACAATTTAAAATAATAAAGACAGAATAAAGCCCTTGTTATATGGAGGACGGACGCCTCTTGACATTGTTGGGACAAACACTGCCATTGGATGATCCTTCCGCCCACTTCCGGAACAAAAAGCGAAGAGGACGGTCAAAGCAATGTAATACCTGTTGTGACAGATGGCTAGTAGCCTTCAGTCAACTTCCGCCAGCCCAAGGATCGACCAATGGTGTGAACAAAGTGATATTTAAAACTTAATACAGAACTTCGGTACGCGCTAAAATCAACTTTGGCTCATTCCGGAAGAAGGACATATTTTAGATCTGTGCTGTTGTGGTGACCACAGATTAATATATGTCGTGGTTACTGTCAAACTGACGGCTCGCTCATGTGTCAGCTCTTCGTGTCAAGTTTGCGACAGTTTGCGTTGATTTGCAATTTTAGAAAACTGCTTGTCATTCGTACTTTGGTTATAAATATTAGTCTTTTTGTTTAAAAATCACAAAGAAAATGCTAAACATAAGTGGAAACTTTCCTGAATATGCCGTACCTGGCGCCAAACAAGTACGTTTCGAGCCTTACGCTGACAACGGAGGCAGCGTTGTCGCCATCGCCGGCGACGACTACGCGGTGATCGGGGCTGACACACGGCTCAGCACAGGCTTCTCCATCTACACGAGGGAGCAGAAGAAGCTCTTCAAGCTGTCGGAGTTGACGGTGTTGGGTGCGACCGGCTGCTGGTGCGACACACTCACGCTGACGCGCCTCTTGCAGGCGCGCATGCAGATGTACGAGCACGACCACAACAAGTCAATGTCGACGCCCGCGGTCGCGCAGATGCTCTCCACGATGTTGTATTACAAACGATTCTTCCCCTACTACGTGTCCAATGTTCTAGCGGGCCTAGACGCCGACGGTAAGGGCTGCGTGTACAGCTACGACCCCATCGGCCATTGTGAGAGGTCAAATTACCGAGCGGGTGGGTCGGCCGGAGCTCAACTGCAGCCTCTACTCGACAACCAGATCGGGCTCAAGAACATGCAGAATGTGACTGAAGCACCCTTACCAAGGGAAAAAGCTCTTGCCTTACTCAAGGATGTGTTCATCAGTGCGGCCGAGAGAGACATCTACACTGGAGACTGCATTTACATACTGGTCATCACAGCCAATGGTATTCAGGAAGAGAAGTTTGAGCTGCGTAAAGATTAAATTCTGTGTGAAAATTAATAAACATTATTTTAAAATTACTTGTACTATTTTTCCTTTTTATCTTGTCTGACAGGTTCTTATAAAATATTATCTATAATCCACCTTTAAAGCCTATAATTATTAAAACACCCGAAAACAATTAACTGAATTTATTTTTAAAAATAATTACAAGGTAACTACAATAAAACTTATACATTTTGTTCATAATTATTTACAATTCTGAATAGAAGTAGAAATAACATTTTTATACAATTTATTTATTGTACTTAGGCATAACAAATATATTCTGTGGAAAGATTTTTTCAAACATTTCTCTTACTACTTCTTGATTTGCAGTATCACCCAGCACGGTGGCTTTTAACCTGGGAGGGGTTGTGTTTCCTGTGAGCAGTGGGTGGATGTTGTAGCACAGCTCTACTCGGTCTTTGGGTGGGACTGTCACAGCCAGCTTCTTATAACCTGAGAACATGTAAAAGTCTGTGCCCTCCACTGTCAGACTCAGCCTTATTGGGGTATTTGTCTTTCCAATTAAAGTACACTTCAAGGGGACAGAGGTCTGAACTTCAACTACTTCAGGATAATTGACTTCAATTGCAATGGGACACTCATCTATAGGCAGCCCAGATAAGGCTGTGCTGCTCATCACACAGTGACCATCAGCATTATGTTTTCGCCGCCATTTGATGTTATAGAGACCTACTCTGGTAGGATTATCTTTAGGCTTGTACTTGGCTTGAATGCATACAGCATCAGATGCTATGTTTTTCTCTGCTACTTCCAAATCACTGATACAAGAAGGTGGTTTTGTATCATCAGAATACTTAAAGCAATCCATCAGTTCTAGTTCTGTATCTACAATTAATAAATCCCATGGACTTAAAATCTTGATCTGCGGCATAACTACGAAAGCATCATCTACAAAGCATTTTGAAATAGATTTGAAATTCATTGCTACGAAGCTAGTGGAGACCTCAAATGGTTTAATTACTGTTATTTTAGTAGTGAAATCTTTAACACATTCAAGCTTGCTTATTTCAGGTAAGTCTATTAGGTATGATACTTTTATTTGGACTGTTGCAGTGGCTGTTCTGTTGGTTTTCAGATAGAATGAAATGGAGTATTGAGAGGACTTGTGAATAGCACCTGCTTTTATCTGTAGAGGCTGTGTTTGAGACTCTCCTTCCTTCAGGCTTAGTTCTGTGACTGATTCAGGATTAGGATTGTCTGGAGAGCTTAACAAGGACAGTGCAAACTTGACATCATACACAGGACTATCCTCATTGTTTGTGATGGTAAATCTTGTGGGAAACCACTCTCCCTGGAGTGCAGGACTAGAATTATTTATACTTATGGATAATTTACACTCTCTTGGTGTTATAGAGGCAACAGTCAAAGGCACAATGCAATCAAATTCATAATCTGCTTTCGGGCTCAGTATGAAATGAAGCAACTCTGGATGAACAGCAGGTTCTATTGATTTGTTGTCTTCAATTTTGAAGTTCATGATGATCTTCCTCTTCTTTTCTGAGCCCAGAATGAAACAAACATTCTTAATATGTAACTCTGAACCATTGTCATGGGGATTAGGTTTAAAATGGCACAAGAACCTTTTTACTTTGCCACCTTCCAAAGTTATTGTATCATTTCCATCCTGGGTAATTGGAATTTCAATTGATTCTGAGGCACTGGATATCGTGATTAAGGCTTTAGCTTCTAAAACAGTTTCATATGTTAATCTAACATATATCTCTACTTCTATCACTTCATCCATTCTGTATCTTTGCTGTTTAAATTTTGGTTTTACTTCCAAAAAACTGGATATGTTTACCATTTCCACAGTTATCACAAATGGGTCCTTTTCTATAGCCATTTGCCAAATTTCTAGAGCCTTATTTTGTGAATTGATAGGGACATCAGGCTCTGGGCCAGGTATGTTCATGTTGAGAACTGACATGATGTTTTTGAATATTCTGCTTTTATCTTTATTTGGAACTTGAATATGCTTGGATAATGCTTCTATTGAAAGCTGCACATAATCTTGTATTTTAGCTGACAAGTAGGCACTTTGTAATGCTCTGTTCAAAACATGGGAGGCTAGGTACCACCACTTTTCTCTCCTATAGTCCCAGAGCATGTGACTTAGCAAAGTCAAGGCTTTTCCATAATCTGCTGAAAAGTAATACTCATTAGCCATCTCAACCACTAGCTGTTTTCTCATTCTGGGAGAGTGAAACGTTTTAAATTGGGATATAGCACAACCCAGAAAACTAATTATCATTGCAGAGTGGTTGAATACTCTCTCATTGTACTGGAGTGCCAATACAGCAGCCTGTTCTTTCTGGGGGTCATGAGGGTCTGCACTGAGACGCCCCGGCCGCCACGGCCTCTGCCCATAGTACTCAACTATTCCTTCCATTGGGTCAGGTGGAGGAGGATACTTCGTTGCCTCACTACAAACTGACCTCATAGCTTGCCTTCTCTTGACCGTAAACTGAGCAGCATACTGATAATAGAACCCAGGGTGCTGTGACTGAATCCCTGGAAGCCCTGCCCTGATAGCCTCATCAAAAACTTCTCCAAATGCACTGTACTGCCGTGCAATCCATGCATAGTGTTCAAAGAGTAGCTCAGTGGAACCCACTCTGTTTTTGTACCTTTCTATGTGAGATTTGAGCTGGGCTATAGCATCTCTAGGCAAGTTTAAAGCAAATAACAGCTTGCAGAGTTTGTAATTTATGTACCCAGCAACTGTTCTCACTTCGTGCATGTTGGTGTCCACTGTCCTGGTCTCAAGCAGGTTGTTGTATGCATGCATGTAGTGCTTGTGAGCTGTGCTCAAATCTTGTTTCAGCTCATTGAGGTACCCCAGCTTAAACTGATGCCTCACAAACAAATACTGGTGTGTTGTTTTGTTCAGATGATCTCTGTGCTGCTTGATGTTTTTAGTTTCATGGTGATAATAATTTTGAGCAATGTCATAGAAAGCATTCTCTAAACGAACTATGTAACCCATAAGGTGGTCACTATGTGGAAGAACGAACAGGGATTTAGATTGTATCTCACAAGCTGAGCAGAGAGCCTGTGCGCGCTCAGCACCCAGCATGTACTCAGAGGGCGGCGGCGACTGCCCGCTCTGGATCACGACGACCGCGACGCGCGTGGCGTGGCCCTCCACCGCGGCCCGGATAGATTGCACCTTAGACGCACATTCAATAATCTTTTCATTCCACTGTGGATCATTCCATTCCATATCATAAAACAGTACCACGACTGCCGGAATTAATGAGATCCGTTTCTGAATCCAATTCTTCTTAAGAATCCCCTTGGGAATGTACCATTCGTAGGAGTTCCTTTTGGGTTTCACTACAGGGAACTCGAAAGTGTTATTGAGCAGCTTAAATCGCACTGCAGCGCGGTCGGGTCGCCTGTTGTTGGAGAACGCGTCCCATATCTCCTTATGCACCGCATTATTTACCGCATCCAACCCCGAGAGTCCGATCAGCGCCAATGGCTTCAGAATTATCTCGGGCGGAAAATCAGTGTAGTCACTGGGCTGCACCGCCATCCCTGCAGTGGCACTGAAACCAACTTTCCAACTACTTTTTCATATCACTACCAGTAATCACAAGGTTGGCTTGAGAAAAAAATATTTTTTGATTTTCACGAATTGCTTTCCAACACCCCCATCCTTCGTCAAAATCGAAATGTCATTAATTTGACAAATAATACATTCCGTTTCCTTGATCTTGTCTAAAGTTTTTTGAATCACCTCGTCCTTACATAAACATTAAATTAAATTCAAAACTTATCTCTACAATTTCAATATTTATCAATAATAGTGAATCCTATACTAAGTGTAAGAAATTGAATAACTAGATTTTTTATTGCGTACAACGAAATGGTATTTGTGTGCGTTGCGGATTTCGTTCGGAATTTGGTAGAAAATATTTTTCCTATAGTTATGCAGTGCCGTGTGGGGACGGCTGTAAAGAATACACTTCTTCCCCACCGCCAACAGGAGGCGTGTCGTAAGAGGCGACTAATGACTGTAGCACGAGACGAGCAGCACTTAGCGTCTGCGTGCAAAATGTTATAAAAAACTGCACTCGCCAACCCGCCTGCCAAGCGTGGCGAGTATTGGCAATTCTCCCCCATGAAAGTTGGGGAGGACTGTGTTTGGCAGTGAACTTATATGTTCGATATACAACGATAATAAACATACTTAAATACATAATTTATACATCCATGACTCAAATACAACAAATGCGGCCTTTTAGCACAGAACACCTAAAAGTACTACCGTACAGAAGATTCACTTCATAACAAAAGTCAGGTTTGGGTATAAAATAAGCCTAGTCTCGCCAGAGCTACCCGCCTGCAAGCAAAATTGAAACTTATAACCGTGTATGAACCGGAATTTTCTTTGCGCGCCCCGGTTTTATGACCGAGCTGCGAACGTCGGCACGGGGTTGTCACTTGAGAAGTTTTTGTACCTAGTTGATTTATTAGTTTTAAGATAAATAAGTAGAATAAGCATTTGCTTTTAGCGGCATTTAAAAATTCGAACCCACAACATAACCGCCTAGCTTTGTAGTTTGTAGTAGTCAGTCAAAGCCCAAACCAGTTACTACACCAGACGGTTGACGAAGTTGTATCAATAGATTCAATAGTTACTATGAATATAGACTATTTTATGCTGGAGAAACCCTAAACAAATAATATAATGTAAAAAGGCCTGCCCACCATTTCTTTCTGGTGTGTTGACTAGGCCCAAGCTGAAGTAAAAAATTAAGAGATGAAATTTTAGAACGTTTCTCGAAAAGTCAGTTGACTTACTTGAGTTTTTGACATTGACGTTTCTGTAGGTAACCAAATTTTGTACTTCTCTGGTTGATTTGTTTGTTGCATTTTTTTATGCGAGAATTATTGAATAAGAACAGCATTATAGGTAGGTAGTTAATACTATAAACCACACAATGACATCTCAAGCTTTAGCGTCTCTCACAGCTACCTATACGGACTCCGAGGGAGAGGAAAGCATTGTTGATGAACAGACGCCTGAAAAAGAGGAACCAAAAGTGACCCACTCCGCGCCCGTTAGTCCAAAGAAAGCTGAGGATACGTCAAAGTCATCATCTGCTCCACCATCGCCGAAACGCCGTCTAGTTTCATACGTAGATGACACCATAGTTTCAGATGAAGAGCCGTTGTCGCCTACCGCCGAAGATCAGGACGATATGCGTCGACTGTCGATGGAGACGGACACGGACGAGGCGGTCCCGCGCTCCGACCCCGACGACTCGCAGGACGGGGTCAGCATTCCACCCGAGCCACCCGGAAAATGTCCTAAGGAACTGCAGGAATCCATCGCAAAATTCTATAGTCGAATGTTGAACGAGGGCTTAGACATGAATAGAATAATTCAGGACAAGAAGAACTTTAGGAACCCCAGTATTTATGAGAAGCTTATCCAGTTTTGTGATATCAATGAGTTGGATACCAACTATCCACCAGAAATATATGACCCATTAAAATGGGGCAAGGAGTCGTACTCTGATGAGTTGTCACGCGTCCAGAAATTGGAAATGGATAGAAGAGAGAAGGAAAAAAAAGATAAATTGGCCAAAATTGACTTCATAACCGGAGTTGCTAAAAAACCAGAGAGTGATGATGAGAAAAAAAGGAAATCAAAATGGGACCAGGCTGCTCCAAATGTTGGTGCCAAGCCGACCATCAAGCAGCCCGGCCTGGTGCAGCAGCCGCTTACTAGCAATGTCACCGGTACCAAGAGCACAGTGATCTCTGCATTTGGTTCTCTACCAAAAAAACCCAAGTTGTGACTCGACAGCAAGGCTTATCGGAAAAATAAGCCTTGAAGATTGTATTTTTTAAAAGTAAAGACCAACATTAATGCAGTGTGTGAGAAATTATATCTACAGTTGTACTGTTAATGATGTTGCTTCAATAAATTGTACATACACAATTAAACTCATGTTTTATAACACTATGTATCAATAAATTATTGATTTAGATTAAATCTGATTAAATCATTACATAAAATCAAACCTTGGTTATTTACCTATGTAATCTTATTAATATCCTAAATCATGACGCTGAGCATGTTAGTTATATTGTTTAAAAAGTAATTACAGCATTTTTCCAAATTACTAAATTAATTAATATAATTTAAATAAAGATTTATTTCTTGAAGATCAAGAACTCCTTTCCTCCAAATAGGTTTTTGATCCCTCTAGCTGCAAAAGGGTTAAAACAGTTTGCTGGGGACCGTAATTACGGTCTCAGAATCTCAGAATGCTAGCGAGGTTAAACAATATTTGATACTTAAGAAAAACATGTATCAGAATGAAACAAAACTTACAACCAAATAGACCTCTAAATAAACCATGGATAAATCACAGAATATTTAGAATAGGATGGCTTAAAATGTACTTAGTTAAGCAGAAAAAAGCTGACAGATTAAAAAAAAAACAACTAGTGATGTGCCTCAAGTTTATTTTCTTCCGAGTCAGTATATTTACTACTCGCAATGTCATTGTCGAGCTTGAGCAATATTATAAAAAAAAAATCCTTATAGTTTATTTATACCAATTTTCAAAATAAAAATTAATGTAAAATATATTAGTGTAAAAAACTTTTTTTATTTACCAAATAATGCTGTCAATTGTTTAGTCGAATTATTATTCATCAACAGCCCGTGGTAATCCACTGCTAATGCTGGACATGAATTATTATTCATAAATAAGTCACGTCACGAACGATGCTTCTTCTAGTGTTTACTTAATAGATTTTAATTTAAACGTAAACGCAGATTTTGTTGGAAAAATAAATGGTTTTGTGTAATTCGTAAACCCATAAGGGCACATGGGGCCCGCCTCGGCCTCATAGGGGCCCCAAAGCACTGACACGAAAAAAACCTATTTGTAATCTTAGAAACACAGTCAATAAAAAAAGAAAACAGGGTCGATGCCTAGAAAAAAGATGGAAAAAATTAGAGATTCAGTTATGTTTTTTTCTAACATGTAGATGTCTGTTTGATTTGTACCAATTCACTCTTATTATAATATTATTTCCTGATAATTATATTGTACGAGTATACATGGTTCTGAATAATTGTTCTTCTATTCTATTCTATTAAAAATAGAAAAAAAAATGTTAGTTTTTTTTCTTGTTTTTAGGGTTCCGTAGCCAAATGGAAAAAAATTGAACCCGAATGGATTCGCCATGTCTGTCTGTCTGTCCGTTCGTATGTCACAGCCACTTTTTACGAAACTTTATGAACTATACTGTTGAAACTTGGTAAGTAGATGTATTCTGTGAACCGCATTAAGATTTTCACACAAAAATAGAAAAAAAACAATAAATTTTGGGGGTTCCCCATACTTAGAACTGAAACCTAAAAAAATTTTTTTCATTAAACCTATACGTGTGGGGATATCTATGGATAGGTCTTCAAAAATGATATTGAGGTTTCTAATATAATTTGTTCCTAAACTGAATAGTTTGCGCGAGAGACACTTCCAAATTGGTAAAATATGTGTCCCCCCTGTAACTTCTAAAATAAGAGAATGATAAAACTTAAAAAATATATGATGTACATTACCATGCAAACTTCCACCGAAAATTGGTTTGAACGAGATCTAGTAAGTAGTTTTTTTAATACGTCATAAATCGTAAACCGCCATGTACCTTTCGTAATGTTATGTAATTATGTAAGGGTCGCAGGTAGACGCTGGATGCAGGCCGCTTCCGACCGGCCAATCTGGAAGTCAATGGGAGAGGCCAATGTTCAGCAGTGGACGTCCTATGGCTGAAATGATGATGATGATGATGATGAATGTTATGATAAAAATACCATAACTATGACTCGACTCGATTGTCGTGATGGGTTAACTTTTATGTACCTACAGGTTTGTACAGAACGCTCGGTTCGCGAGTTCGACTCGCACTTGGCCGGTTTTTTTATGTTTACTTTACAATACGGCCTTGAATTCTTGTGTGCCCCGGGGCCCCGGGATATATTAAGACCTGCAGGCAGAGTACATCTCTAGGCGAAAACAAAACCTTTTTTTTTGACAAAAGAATACGAATATGAATATCTATTTTCTGAGATGGAACATCACTAACACCAACCAATTTGCCTTTCTTTGTTGTTGTGATTCGAATCGAATCCGAAGGGTTTTGTTTTCGTCAGTCGTCGGTCGATGTTGTTGTGTTTATCTGTCTATAATATTTGTGTACTTGTGTTTTGCTAATATTTTATTATTGCGCAATGGCTGAAGCTCCCGAGAGCGAGCCCGTGCCTTCGTCCAGCGAGATCGCAGTCGAATGCGACGCAAAAGAGGACGAAGGGCCATTGTTGAAGAAGCGTAAGATCGCTGACAAAGAAACGACTGAGAAGCTCGAGCACAGGCTCGGGGGCATCTTGTGCTGCACAGTGTGCCTCGATCTGCCTCCGGCGGCCGTGTATCAGGTATTTTAAAACAGCTGATCACGGAAAATGCGCGAATCAGCTGTTTTGATTTATTTTCTATTAATTACGTAACAAGCTAAACTCTACCGACCTAGAGCGTAGCTTGCGAAACCCTAAAGTGTGTCGTGAAGACACCCACACAACGCTCTTGTCACCATTTTGTCGATTTCAATATCAGGGGTGTCACACAGATTGTTATTTGTAACTTTATACTGTACAATGGATATCTCTTTGTTCATGACATCTGTTGTGGCTGTTAGGTACTTTGTATAGTACAAACTGTGTCTATTATAAGTATGTGGCTGGTATATTGACCTATTCTGTGTACTGTGTTCTGATACTTGTGTATTGTCGACATTAAAGTATTGTATTAAGCACCTGTGATATTGTATAGATAGGATAGTCTAGTTTGTATGACTTGTAGCAAGTAAATATAGCCTGTATGACTCTTGTAACATTTCGCGTTAAATAAAGAAATGTTTCAGAGATGTAGTTCTTTCTTTATTCAAATTTCCCCTGAAACTCCCTTCCTAACAATTATGATCATAGAAAAAAACATCATTTTTAATTTAAATATTTACAATATAATTCATTATTAGAGGTTTAGGTGACTGATTTCATTTTTGACAGATATTATAATTAACACATTCACTATGACACTTTTTTTAACGACAAAATTAGTACTTAAAGCAATTTGTGCTATTTATTTACATTGAAAACAAGACAAACTATTGATAACTGCATGTTTCAAAAAATTGCATATTTATCCTCACATGCCATTAAATTTGATTTCTTTCTGTTCCAGCAAATATTGTGTAGTTTGTTTACAGGAGCCACATCCGACGAGGGATGGAGGTAGACAACGGCACAAATAACATTTTCCATCCGTTTTACAGGCCGATGTATTGACACATATCAACATTCATTTAAACATTTTTTTGCAGTCTAATTCACTTACTTTTGATTTTACCACAGATTAACTATCTTAGTCATTTTCTAAAATTCATCATTAACATTTAATCAGGTAATTGTCATACTTACAGAATATAGAGTAGACTTAAAAAATAAGCCTTAAATTTGTTTGCATAAACTATGAAACCTCTAAGTAATAGCAGAATGTTAATATGTGTCCAAGCATTATCAAGGACAGTTCACTGTTGCATTCTCTGAACTCCGTTTCCAATTTCAGTGTAGCAATGGCCACCTTATGTGCGCCCCTTGCTTCAATCACTTGCTGGCGGACGCGCGGCTACGGGACGAGTCGGCCACTTGCCCTAACTGCCGCGTGGATATCTCCAAGACCCTCGCGTCTAGGAACCTGGCGGTTGAGAAGACTGTCTCGGAACTGCCGTCGGAATGCAGGTTCTGCACGCAAGTCTTTCCGCGCCACTCGCTTCAGAATCACGAGGAGAAGACATGCGATGATAGGTACGGTATATTTTCTTGGCCACTTGGCAGCACAACCATCCTAGTTCTAATGGCTCGGCGAGTGATGGACCATTAACGATGCCAAGGTCGACAAAGTTGTGACTATTTGTCGATCTCTTAAAGTTCCCCTTCACGTCACATACAAAGTGGTCAAACTTTGTACGTGACGCAAGCGCGACTAAGGATAGTCAGTCAGAATAACAGTAACTAAATATAATATTTTATATTCAAACAAATGGTCCTTCGAGCCGGATTTATAACGACGCGTTGGCTTTCTAACTATCAAAAACAAGCAAACTTAACAGATGTTAGTTGGTCTAATTAAATAAATAAATGTATCAATAGAACTAACGACGCTTCTTATCTCTTAACCTTATAGCGAAATATTTGTATCTGTTTTGTTGTAGTCTGAGTGAATTTACGAAGGTGGCAGTATCTATAAATAATATCTTAAAATGATTTTTTATACTAATTGTAGCCCCAATCTAAGCAAAGCTTGTACTGTAGCGACTAGAGAAGGATACATACTTTAAAAAAAAGCATCCATTCTTAATTCAATTCAATTCAATATATTTATTGCATTCTATAATGTTACTTAGGTACAAATGCATCACACATACATTTGTCTCTTCTTGGATTTGAACCCGCAACTTCCTGGCTTTGTAAGCCGAATCGCGAACTACTACACCAGACAGTCGACGATAGAATTACCATATTTGATGTTCAGGGTATTTGTCACTGCTTTATCTTCTGAAGATTTAACTGAAATCAATGTTTTTATGACTAGAATTCAGCCACACAAACAGCTTTAGCGCCAATAACAATGAGCTTAATTTCATTATACGGTGCAACGACACTATCGCGTGAAGTGAAGTCATTAAAAGGCATTTTACTTAATTAGTTTCCCGTCCCGAAATATTCCAAGTATTGTTTACAAAACTTAGTTTTATCTAACGGAGTGATAAATAACAAAACGCAACCAAAAATGGGGAAACATTGAAGATGGCTTATCATACCATTAGTCATGGTAGTGATACTTTGAAATGGTATTTCCAAATCCCAATTAAATGTTTAGGATCGCAAATAGTAGGAAACCTAAGATATTCGTCAGTTATCAAGCCTATGGCACTATGGCAGTGATTACCCAATAGTCCGGTGGAAAGTAGAATAGAATAGAAAACATTTATTTGACACACACGAATAAAAAATAAAAAATACATAAAAATAAAACAATGAAGGATATCTGGTGTGTCAAAAAGGGAACCTTTTTCAGCTCAGCATTTGTCTATGTGGATGATGTTCTTTTCGCACTTCATGTGGTGGCTAGCAAATTACTTTGCAAGTCATGAAATCGGAGGGTAGTCGTCACCCACAAGTATTCACTAGCTACTGACAAGTTCCGTTCTCCCTCAGGGATTACAAGTTCGCGCAAATCGTAGTGTCGGCGCCCGTCCGGCGGCGCTACCTAGAAAGTTTGGTCCGCATCGCAGCCGGCCTGTACGCGCTGTGCGCGGGCGCACTGCGGCGCGCCTACCTCGTGTCGGGGCCCGCGGCGCCGCCCGCGCGCCGCGCCTTCCGCAGGTGTGTGCTTGCTAACAGTAACACGGTGCGATGCGGACCAAACTTATCCTGGGGTGTTAGACTAAAAAAAATACTACTTACTCTAAGCATGTAGTTCTGGCTGAGCTGTTGCGAGAGCGAAAATTAATCCTAATAGCTAATCTAAAGTAAATTTCGTACTTACTCTTCCTGTCTTTAACCGATATAGAATTTTCCAAAGAGCTGGTAATGGCTGATAAATGTTTGGTTTCTTCTACAAATTACGATGTGAATCATGAGTTTTGGTTGAGGTTATCACTAGATGCATAATGCCAGTATTCCCACCTAGAATATATTGCTCATGTGCTAATAGCTGGATCTGTTATAACTTCGTTGCCTAGAAGATCTTGTCGTCGTAATTCGTATCAACTCAACGATGACATAGACTGCACGCAGATAAGTAAGCCGTTGAGTAACGGTCTGTCTTCTATGTCGAAGGAGCCGAAATCAGCTATTAGATAAATTATTACGTTCTTATGTGTTATTCTGTCAAGCCAATAGTATAATGTGGTTGACTGTTCTCTTATTTAGCAAGAAGTCAATAACTGGAAACTTGGATACACATCTATTGTACCTATTGTGGGTTTCCAAATACATGTTTTTTAATTCTGGTACAATTCTACTCGGGTAGGTAAATTCAGCTATCAACATAAATGAAAATACATAAGTATTGTATTAGCGAGTGCGGCGCACTTGGCAGCCATATCCGCCGTAACGTATTGGGCATTCTAGTTAAACAAGAAATTTTGGTAAAAAATAGGTGATTTTTGGTGTAAAATTCTAGGATATTCCCGGATTTCCTGGCCATCTGCCTCGCCTGTCGCTATATCATATCGTGTTTGGGTCGTCATGCTAAGGGGGTAGGTAAATAATTATTGTATCTGCGACGTCCCACTGATACGATTCGGTCGCCGGCAGGCTGACGGGTTGCCGCTACGAGTGCATCGGGTGCCCGTGGCGCGGGCCGGCGCACGAGGCGGCGGCGCACGAGGCGGCGTGCGCGCACCCGCGCAAGCCCGCCGCCGACGTGGTGGACGTGCTGGCAGAGCGCGCGCGCCGCCTGCACGACCGCACCGCCGTCTACAGCCAGGTGCTCGACCTGCTCTCCTACGAGAAGATCACCTTCAACGGTAAGCGACACCTACCTGCCACACAGCCTAGCTCTGCCATCTCAGCATCAACAGCGACTTCCGAGAAGCGAATGTCAAGAACGTTGCGAACTTGTCGGCAGATTTGGAGCATCGTTACGCGAGCGACGAAGACGTCTTCCTCGATGAGGACTTGTGGCACTATGCGGAATTTCGAGGTTAGTGATGGAACCCTTAATTGCAAATGCTAATCCTGTCAAGTGAGGATCAATATCCTGTAACAAGTTTCCGCAGTAAAAGGTAAACAAATTATTGTATCCGAGGACAGAGAAAAAGCGCTGTATCAAAAAATACCACAACATACTTTCTGACGTGGAGCTGGACCTGCTCTTCGTTTTGTGAGAAGATCACATTCAACGGTAAAACACAAAAGTACTGCAATTATCACTGTAGCTTCAGTGTTTCCTTAAACGCTGATCGACGAAGGTCGGATATTTGACGGAGGAAAGTGCGTGAACATAACGCAGTCTACCCAGTTTAATCTATGAGGTCACATTCAATGGTAAGTGAAGTTTATTGTAGACTCGCAGGTGACACTGCAAGCCCTTTGTTGCCGACATCCACCTCAGCAACACTGATAGTGTCAGGCGAGCCTGGTTTCTGAGACTGCGCTAACAAAAAAAAGGACGACGTCTCTAGTCTTGCGTATGTAAGGTGAGTTGTTGATTTAAATTCTGGGAAACCTGTTCGAGGATAGCACGCGACTGCAGTGCATGCGTGTCAATTACGAAAAACAATGAGAAGAGAAAAGAAACTGCATCCAAAGCTTGTATTAAGTAACTGCCTGCACATAACCGCCCCTCTGAAGAGGTCATGTTGAAATAGATCGGTAAGTGTGTGGTTTCGTAGTGGGTCTAGACTTGTATAATTGTATCACAGTGAAAGCATGATGGAAACCGCTCTTGACTTTAAGCATGCGGTCGTAAAGGGCAAATCGAAAACGATTCTGGTGCCGGGTTGAAATTGTTATTGCATCCAAATTAACACGTGCATGATGACCAGTTGGTTTATAATTGAACAAGTCGAATATTTAAAATTTTGCAGGTGTTTAAAAAATATATTTTGGTCAAAAGTCTGGGAATTTGAAATAGCCCTTTATGATCGTATGTTTAAAGAGGGTGAGAATACGGCGCCGCGAGGCTGGCAAAGAGCGGCGGATAAGGCATCCTCCTCCAGCGCACACGACGTCAACTGTGTCGTTTTGACCGGTAAGAGCATTCTTGCAACTTTACAAGCACAGAACCAAGCTTCTAAGGTAGCGGCAGTACTGCTGCTGTTGCAACACTTAGCGTCTGGCGCAAGAGAAAATAAACGTAATATGAACGTGAACACACGAGCCGCAGCGTTAGCCTTATTGACACACGTATAGGCGCCTAGATTGTCAGTTACTTTAGTCTGTAAGCTGTTTCATGTCTGTGTCTGAGCCCGGCGCAGTGCGGCTCGTCCCATTCTTTTCTCTTGGCGTCTCGCCCAGACGCCAGGCGCTAAGCGAGGCATCGAGCTGTGCGGCCGCTGTATTTGTAACATACCTTCGTAACTTTGTGCTCCAGACAGAGACCTTCCTCATTTCGTCAGAAAAATGTTTCCTGACAAAACAAAAAAGGGTGGTCTGGCCATCTTACAATGTCATTTTCATCTGAACTTATTCTTACTTTATCCAAATAATAAAACCGATTACTTACTGAAAGATAAGGTCATTAAGTCCACTTATTTGCATACGTAAATGAGACTATTAGGATAATAGAGATAAGAAAACGGTGTCAGTATGAATCATCGAGTGACATTTTATCTAAAACTGCGACTGACATGAGGCAATAAAGACTTTAAACGGTATCAAATACGATTAGGTTTCAGAATATCACATTATGAGTGCGTGCTAAAAGGAGTTGGCCTAGACTTGTTAGTATAAAATACTGGCCAAGTGCGAGTCGGACTTTCGCACCGCTGAGAGTCCCGTACCACTGTATTTTCTTTTATTTAGTTTTATTGTATTTTAGATTAGTTATTCCCAAGCTTTTTCAATGGCAGATCCCTAGCGTCAAATAAGTCAATAACATAAATAAATAATATTTTTTTCAATAAAGTTACATAGACTCTTGTTGACCTGCCTGTTCATAAAGTTCATGCAGGACTTAACCTACTTAGCTCGCACTTACTACATGTCTTGTAACTGTATTTCCGGTATTAAAGGTCCAGGTCCAGGTCCAGAAGAATACTGAATAAATTAATATTATGACTATTAATGCTCTTGAGTTAAGATTAAATAAATTGCCTAAATTGTGCGTCTTTCTGTAAACACAAATTGTAACTTCTTTGTATGGTGTACAATAAAGAGTATCTATCTATCTATCTATTAAATACTAATGAAAATAAATCAAAAATATATCAGTTAACCCCTCGGCCCAGCCAACGAGGCAAAATAGAAATGTTATTGTAGGATGGCACAAGGTACGTTATGTATTGTTACAAGGCATGCGACCGGTCGGCAGCCAATAAGTTAAAGGGTTGATATGTCCGCCGTTGTCTGAATGCGAAGGAGCTGTTAAAATATAGAGTGTTCCGCAGACCTGCAGCTGAAGCCGTACCGCACGGAGGAGTACGTGCACAAGCTGTACTACGAGACGTCGCGGTTCTCGGCCTTCGGCCACCAGTGGGTGGTGAAGGCCTTCGTCAACAAGAACCAGCGCGACCCCACGCAGAGCTCCGAGAGGGAGATCACCTACCAGGTAACAGGTTTAACTCCTGACGAACAAAAAGACGTAATAAGTTTAACGCCTGTTTCTATGTGTAGGTCAATAGGCCTACGAAAATGCTTTGTTCGTTCGGACGCATAAATCTAAATTAAAATAACCATATACGTAGGTAACACAATTATACCTTTGGCAAAATATGACTAGGACTTGGCTAGGTCCTTAGTATGAAAGTCTTTTTAAAAACAAAAATTGAATACGGTGTTTGTAAATTAATTGTCAGGTTGACTAATGTCCGCGGTCGGTCTTTATTCTATCCAATTACCTCTGACGAAAAAATGGGTGTATCTGCGTCTGTCTTTGCCTTCCTCGCTCCCAAACGCATTCAATGAACCAATTTTAAAAGTTATAAGTTTGACGTATGTATCTGTGTATCTGTCTGTCTATCTGTGAGGTTAGGGGCCTCAAAAAGAATGAAGATTTAAAATTATTTCCTTTTTGGGTTAGGTGACTTGATCGAGAGTGTTTTTAGCTATTATCCAAGAAAATCTGTGTACCATTTACAAGAATATCAGAAATTTACTATTTGACGAAGGGATATGAGCAAACATCTTAATCATTCTTGTTTGGGTTCATTGGATGGAATAGTCTCTATAAATAGGTTACATGTTTATTGATTCAAAATTTTCTTTGCATCAGTGATAGTGAACGTTTCATTAGTTTGCTCATTTAGGTTACGACTTACGAGATTTCTCAAACAATAGCCAATAACAATTTGAATTTATGGTCATCGTGTACAAACAATATAGGTCAATCAATTGTCTGTCTGACAGAGTATTCAGATAAAGATATAAGTATGTGCATATGATGTAGTTTTTTCACTAGACTCCTCACTATTAGGATCAACTCGACAGACAATAGTTCGTTAACCTTCCACAAAACGTCAAGTTTTCTCAATTGATATTGATCTCTACGTGTCAGACCTAAAATTGAAAATAGGTTGAATGACCTTTAACGTTTTGGGCCTTGCCCGCGACTCGCCTGCGCCTCTTGTGTATGTCCTGCAACTTAAAGGGGGACAAGGGAATTATATAGAAGGGAATATTATGAATACCAAGCAATCGTTTTGTTGATACTTCTTGACTTGTTACGAAAAAAGATATATTTATTTCTACAAATAAAATAAACACTTTTACACATACCAATTTCATTTATTTACCCTATCATTGATTCGGGATAGTATTACTCCAAACCTATCCAGAGATAGGTATGATTTCTCTGAGGTTCCGGGTTCGATTCCCGGACGGACAATGTAGAAAAAAATATTTTCTATATTGTCTCGGGTCTAGGTGTTGTGGTACCGTCGTCGTGTCTGATTTCTGTAACACAAGTGCTTAAGCTACTTATCATAGGATCAGAGCAATGTATGCGATGTTGTCCAATATTAAAAAAAAAAAGATCCATAGTTCTCATAATGTTGAGGTGAAGGGCACTTTCAAATTATAGGCAAAATTTGGAAAGTTGAGTTTATCTTTATGATAACAATCAAAAAATGTTTTCTTGTGGAATAAATGTAGATTTTTGCGGATCTATTATATGTTGGATTGTGTTCCGTCACTTTAGTTAATGGGTCAGAAGTTAAGCTTTGTAGTCGTACAATGTACGTGTAATCTTCGAGCATAATCGCATTAAATTTCGTCGACAAGTTATAAATGTACTCGGGTCGTCAAGATGCAACAATAACCAAGCCAAGCTCTCCGTCGAATTAATTGTCATGCAAATATATTTTTTTTTTTCTTTCTCTCTTTATCTTTTTAATTTGTACGACTGTAGTGTTCAAAATGGGTTGTTGTCCGAGTTAAATTAGTATTTATGATTTCGACTCGGTCAACAACTTGGTATCTTAATTTCTTTTAATGAACAAGTTTGTATATTACAAGTTATTAGCGATGCTTTATACTCTGTAACACCCAAACATTATCATGTAGTGTGTATACAATTAGGTTGTCAATCCAGTCTTAAATTACTAACCATTCGTTGTAATACTAACCATCGATTGTCAACTGTCGTATATACCAAATAAATAAAATAAAACGCACATAAACATCGATCAATAAGGCGCTGTACAGACGACGGGGTGGGGCGGGCCGGACAATTTCGCCGCAAACGATAGATCAAAGGAAATCGCATGCTACCAACGCACACGGCGGTCAAAAAGATTGCGTCGCCAGTGCCTGCTGGGTAGACGTTGTATATGTCGCAGCCGACTGGTTAAAATTGCCGTTTAATTGCAAGACTAGCCAATTCATTGAACGACGCCATTATACCACACGCCCGGTTTTATAGTTTCATTTTGACATTTAAAACATTCAACAATACGGCTTACTCGAAAGCCGCTTTAACATTGAATTAGTTTACTTCCCCCGCCACCGCGGCGCTGTTTCGTTTTGTTTACAAGATGGTGGTAAGTAACAGCAGGTGTTTTTTGATCATCGTCGGTTGTTTTGTGGTGAAAAAAATAACCAAAATAAATTGTTATTCAGAAGTAGGTACACATAATGGAGTTACCTACCAGCGTTTCGAGTGAATTAAAATTTATCGACATTTAACCAGCTAGCTGAGTGTCATCTAGCTATACGTACTGTTACTAACGTTGTGTTCAGCCATTCATCTGTTTGACATTTGGGCGTGTGGTTGATAGACGTCGTATAATGAAATGATGCCGTGCAATTAAACGGCTATTTTAGGCACTAACGCAGACGGCTGCGCGGGCGGGTAGCTCAGTCCGCGCCGCGCGCTCCACTAGAACGATCGTCCTGAACCGACCGCCCCCTCTCGTGTGCTTCGAGTTCGCGCGGGCAGCGACGGGCAGACGCGGTCAAAAAGACCGCAGCGCCCAAACTGTAGCGTGTCCGCAGCCGAAGCGATAAGCGATCCCTCGGGCGACAGATAATCCTGAAGAGCAAGCCGGGCGGGCCGCTGGCGCTGTCGTGGGTGTGGCTGCGCGGGCCGCACGGGGACGCGGCCGTGGCGCCGCGCGCGCTGGCGCACGGGTTCAGCGACGCGGCGCCGGACTCGCCGCCGCTGCCGCTGCCGCTCGCCGACCCCGCCGACGCCAACCGCCTGCTGCTCAACAAGGCGATACAGTTCCGGTACGTACGTCCGGAGATACGCGATACGCGATACGCGACCGTACGATACGCGCCGATATTATTATTTACTATTATTTATTTTATTTAATCAATCAAATATTTAATTTAAATCGATTGATATTGATTATTTTCAATACTATATTTACTAATAATACTTACTATTACTCTATAATTACTATTGTTTTAACTCGTCAAATCGATCAATCAGATGTGTAACACTTAATTTGTAATTTTTATTTATTTAATTATATTTGACTTATCCAGATATTATGATACTGGAATTACCGGAATTGCTAATCGACATCTACTCAAATCATCTGAACTACTTAGTTTAAATAAATAATAAAGTTTCTAGAAGAATCGTTCTGCCTCCGTCTAAAGTCGCTGTGCCCTGCTGGGTCCATATTACGTAACTGCCAAGATTGTAAGACTTAACTGCTAATATGGTCATATTCTATAAAAATCCGTAAAAATATCGCATCAATAGTTACTGCATAAAATGTAAAGTAAAAAAGTAAAGTTGAATGCAAAAAGTATAATTGCTTAGTTAATTGTCTAGTTCCCATAGTGCAAGCTTTGCTTAGTATATCTATCGCTATCTCTGAGGTCGTGGGTTCGATTTCCGGTCTGTCAATGTAGAAAATAACTTTTCTATGTTTTCTGGGTGTTGTGGTACCGTCGTTGTTTCTGATTTCTGTAACACAAGTGCTTTGGCTACTTACCACAGGATCAGAGCAATGTATGTGATGTTGTCCTATATTTATTTATTTATCTTGCTTTCATGTCCTGTTGCAGGCTCATAATGTTCCTGGCGCTGAAGTGAGCGACGCCCCGCCCGCCGCCGGGTAGTGTCAACCTCCCCTAAACCCCCCACAACACACGACTATCCCAATATATCCCATCCGTTATATTCGGTACGATGATTTTAAATTAAAATTAGGCACCTATTTTGGTTTTTACCTCTTGATCTTTATTATTTTTATGAAAGCATGCGTAAATTTTAATTATAAAAAGACTAATTATGAGCTATTTGATTAGAGAATATAGGGTTTGGGTTACGTTTTTAACTTCCTCGCCCCCTGACCTAATTAATACCCCGCTGTTTGATGGGAACATTAATATAAGGGTATATTTTATTAGACAACTCCCGTTAGGGGAATGATTCTACTGTTTAACACCTTGAATGCCATGGGTATCATCGGTGATACCCTAGATATCTTTCTCTATAGAACTAAGATTTAAAATCTCAAAAAAAGACGAGGTACAAAAGTGGATCAGCTATTCATGTGTCTTTTTTTGTGATTACAATGTAGGTCTCATAGGAAAAGTTTTGTATTCAAGCATTAGAATCACCACTTAGAGGTAGTTAACAAATAAAATGTAACCTTATATTAAACCCTTGGGTTCTTGTTAAAATTTAACTCTTTACATTGTGTAGTATTAATGAGAGGTCTCTTTTCACTATTTGACCAATGTTTTATGTATTCGAATTTTATTGATTTAGACTGCTAATGATCGGTTTTGTAGAGCGTCGTCTCTGTCAGTTTGTAGGAAGAAAGAGAGACGATGCTCTTCGAAACCGAAGTTAGCCGAACATTAGCCGAGCCTCGGAAGTTCGGCGTGCTATATTTCTGACAGCGACTGTACGGAGTTGTCGTTAGAATTTATTGAAATGTGTTCTGTAGAAAAATATTTTTAACGCATACATTCCTTCGCCCGATAGCTACGCGTAAACAAGAAATAAACGTTTAACTCGATTAACCATGTTTATTTTATATTTACAACTATTGTTTTATAAGAGATTATATTTAACTAAGTGTTAGTAGATTGATTATATCAGAAAAGAAATAACACTTAAAGTTTTTATTTTAGCATAATATCAAAAAGTTTTATTTATCTTTTGGTATTTAAGCCATCTTCTAATAATTGCTTAAAAATGATAACTACACAGCAATTACAGTATGATATTTTTATTATCATGGATGATATATCCCTTAGTTAATTATTGCGAAATCCAAAAAGGCGTGGAGAATAATGAGTACAAATTATAAATCTGGTTATTATTAGTTTGTAGGTTGCGAGAGACTGAGTCTTGGATGTAATTGACTAACAATCGCTCTCTAGCTACGGAGAGGCAGGGAAAATTATATGTTCATATTCTGGTTTAGTGGTAAAATTATATGTAAAACAAAAAGTTGAGAAAACTCGAATCTTCTAGACGCACTATTTTAACCTGATATTTTTTTTACTGCGAACATGAGTTAACTTAAGCTTTACGGTGGACTGTATTGTCAATTGGTGTGTTCGTTCGTTTGTAAGTCTGCCTGTGTGACTCGACGACAATCATTTTACTATTGTACACGCGGTGCACGTGTTCACATATTATTATTATATAAATTAGCTAATTATTTTTTCTACATTTGTTAGCTTTTATTTTGGGACTTGAAAATAAAGAGATAAGTCTAATACGATTGTATTATTCAACGAAACCTAAAACCAACATTATAGTGTCGTCATTGTTACAAAAAGGCACAAATACAAGGACTGCAAAGGTTTAGACACTGAACCTTTGAACTTCAGAATATTGAGGGTAGTGGTAAGTACTGTCTCTGTTATGAAAGTGTCAATCAAACAGCCGTTAACTTAGGGTGGCGCCACAGTAGCAACAGGGTTTTTAAAGAAAGCGCTAATAGATATTAGAAAAGGATAGATAAATAGATAGAATATCTTTACAACAATATTTTGGACTACGTAAATAGTTGGAAGTTTGGTATAATGGGCGTCACAAACTACTCTAATCACTAAAATATATGGGGTAGTGCGCAAGACGAGCTAAGCGAAAAGCGCAATTAAATAAATTTTCTAACTGCATAGTTCAACAACCGCTACATTCATACCATTCCCTTTGCCTACGCTAGCGCCATTTTGGAGGGTTTTGGAACTGTTATTTACTGTTTATAGCCACTTTTCCAACCTTCCGCCTATCCAAAGCCTATCTGAGACAGATCTCCTACTTCTACCCTCCATAGTTTAGAAAGTCGTACCTACTATATCGTATTAAAATTTGGTGTGCTCATTAAGATCACGTATTACATATGTTTTTCATGAACTGAATAGTCGTCCCGCCATTTTGATATTAAAATAGTAGGACCACTTTCTGTGTAGAATATTCTGAAATTCCTAATCCTATTCACATGATATTCGAAAAACCTTGCCGCCATCTTGGGGTCCCGCCATCTTGACGAAAAATAAACTTTACGACGACCTCCGCAGCTGAAAGGCGTAGCCATCTCTGAGGTCCCGGGTTCGATCACCGGTCGGATCGATGTAGAAAACTTTTCTATATTATCTCGGATCTGGGTGTTATGGTACCGTCATTGTTCCCGATTTCTTTAACACAAGTGCTTTTGCTACTTACTATCTTTGGCTTAATTTATTCTAAGGTTTACTAATATGTCGATGCGCTTGTTGCGACGCAGAGAGCGTCTAGGTTCTAAGAGCCTCATCTACTAGCATAGTGAAAAGTAAAAGCAGTTTGTGGTCATAATTAACAAAATATATTTATAGAAACAAATTCTAATACGGCTTAAATCTATTGACGTGTAGCTTGTTGAGCGAGCCGCTCAGCTTGTGCTCGTGGTCGGCGTGGTCGGCGTGGTCCGTGGTCCCGCGGGCCCACACGCTGATGGTCCCCGCCTCGCCCGTCGTTACCAGGATGTCCCTCTGAAAACAGTTACGGAACTATTCAATACGCTCAAATAGGGAATACGCACGAAAATAATATATTGTTTTTACTATATTTATAAGAAACTAGCTGTTGCCCGCGATTTAATTCGCCTGGTCTCCAGTTTATTCATAAATAATTTTCTGCGCAACTTTCTTATTTTTTTCTTTCAAAAGAACCTTCTCCTGACAATAAATAACACAACAAAAAAAAATTTGCGAAATTGTTCCATCTGTTTACGCGTGACGCGATGACCAAGGTAGACCAAATAGATATTCATTTATATATATATATATATATAGATTAAAGTGCTAATAGTAAAAACAAAATTTATTTAAGTTAAAAAAATCATCATCATCAAAAAATTTTTAAATTACTTAATTAAAGTTTTATTAACTTTAATCAAGTACTATTTATTTTAAGACAAATAAATATATTAATGCATATATTTCCTTTGTAAAAAATACTCAAACTTTAACTTACATCTTTTTCATACCAACAGCACCTAACAATTTGTTTGTTCTGTGTGAAGTTCGTGTATGGCTGCAATTTCTTTTCTGTTATCGCGACCGACCTGAGCACATCACTGAAATGCAAAAGATAATACGTCATGTACACATACATATAGGGTATGTATCTTAACAATCTCGTAAACCTGTAACTGGCTAAATCATTTACAATTTTTTTGATTTTAACTCAACTCAAGGATATAAAGTTCAAAATATGTTGCCAGCTGTTTGGCAACCACTGGATAAAGGGTTTACAGGGCTGACTCTGGTGCTTAAATACAACAACTATGTGTATGTGACCAATACACAATCTCCAAAAAAAACTTTTTAATACTAATTTATGTTCCATGAGCTGTTACGATTCATATGGGAAAAGAGATTTATCTATTGAAACATTAATGTTGGTTCGATATAAAAATAATAATATTATATGAGCACCTGTAGACAAGGGTCTTATGAGGTTGTGCGTCATTCGTTTGTCACCTTGTTTCTGTACAGTGGAAATCTCACTTAATGAAAGAACATATATTTTGAGATTGAAAAACTATGTTTTTACCAAAACAAAAAGTTGCCCAATATCTTAAAAATCAGGAATAGTACAGTATGCCAAAATTTATTAATATTTATTTCACTGCCACAAAAAATAAACAAATACTTACATCATAACAAACCAAAGAGCAACACACTCTTAATGTGGTAAGCATATTTTAGTATCACAAATATGGAAAAATATATATTTTAATACTTTGAAAGCTTGTGCTCACCCATTTCCAGCATTTGATCCTGCCAGTAGCACCGGGGCGTCATCAACAGATGTGTAAATATCCACTAAATAACAATCGTCATCTTTACTCCTCTGAAAAATATGAGTATTATTAGTTCAGTATTCAAAATCTTTACCGGGCTACGCAATTACATGCTATCAGGACGCTCATGTCCGACAGTAAACTAATTTATTATAAATAAAATTAAAATTAAAAAATAGCAAGCACTTTTTTTTATTTTTAATGGTCAACCCTTAGATTTCCCACTAAAGTAATCTGGTTGGTGGGCCCAAACTTGGCCTTGGTCATGTGTACATTATGGTTTTATGTACATTGTGTGAGGTCATACTTTATTATAGAGAAAATATTCCTCAAATTTACCTTTATGCTTCTAGAAATTTTATCCCTACTGTAACTCTTGACTAGATCTCCCGTCTTCGTATCCCAGAGCTGCAAGTCGTTAGACTGAGTGGTGCACGCTACTTTCTTGTCATCCAACCAGGAGATTTTCTCTATCGAATTTTCAACATTTAAGGAATATATCAGTGCATCATCTTCAGTCTGTTCCATGACATTGAATACGTTTAGTAGCCCATCTATTGACCCTGTGACAAGGGTTTCTGTCTTCTCTTTGTGGAATTTAACCTAAAAGGAAATTATTACTTTACTTATTGGATGCCGAGTGGTTGCATGAGACCATGTAACAATAAAATTGTCTATAGTGTTTGCTATCCTGGGCTGATAACAGGAAATGTAACAGTTACGACAAGAGTATCATATGGCCTAATGCTAATATGTATGAAGAAATGTGGTTAGCGTACCTGTGTAATGTCATCTGTGTGCGAGTTCCAGTACCCGCCAAGTGGCTTCGGCATCCTAGAGTCCCAAAACACGAGGTACGCATCGTCTTCTACGAGCTGGCTGCCAGCGCATATCACTCGCCCATTGCAAGATATGTCCATGCATTCGTAGGGCCGGGTTATTTGGTCATCATCATCTGGAAAAATTAATACTGATTTTAATAAAAGAAGATAATTGCTAAATACAGTTGACTCTAAAGCTAAAAGAAAAAAAAAAGTAGACCAATAAAACAGTTACAAGCATAAGTAAATTAACTAGTCAACACCCAAGAGATTTCATGAGACTGTGTAAACAATGATATTTCTATTGTGTCCGATTTGCAGCGCATCATTTTTTATTTATTTAAAGAACTTCACCCGAAGAAGATATGTATAACAATAGAACTACCTTTTGGAAACAACACAATAAAACTTACTCAATATTTTGTCTCCTGTCTTCAGGAGAAGGATGACTTCTTCGAGACAACTTATATTAAAAAAGAAAAGGAAATCAGTGACAATAGATAGATAGAGCTTAATAGACAAAGACAGTGGAACTATATACATATATAGTGACTATATATATTTATATATATATATACAATAATACTTTTATTCTGCAGTAAAATTTTTTTTGATCATTCAAATATAATCACTCAACACATGGTGTTTGAGGTGTGATGCCTGCTTGGGTTCCCAGCGTGCTTCGATCAGTCACTGAACTGGGACTGATCCCGCAGAATAGTCAAACACAAGCGTGTGTTCTCGCATCACATACCTTTATATTCCTGCACACAACTACCACTGGCTCTCAAGTCCCACAGCTTCACCAGCCCGTCCAACCCTGACGAGTACAGCATGTGGTCCTCCCGGGAACTGAACACCACATCTGTCAGAGACTTTTGATGCCCGCTGAGCCGACAGACCCGCGAAAGTGCGCTCTTTTGCAGTTCATACACTTCTATGCCATTGTTGTTTGATACACCTACTGCTATTTTTAGCGACCTGTAAAGTAATGAGTAAAGAAAACTTTATCTACTGTTCAATAATTGACATGGTGTTAGTTAGGTAAATATTATCATGTATAACCTATTGGCTGCAGTTTATTATATATTAGAATACGATTTACTGTATAATACTGGTGTATGATTTAATTTAACACTTACTTATTCCCATGTAATTTATTAACATAAGATTTCTTCACAGAGACTGTTGTTTCACTCAATAAATTGTAATTTTGATTGAATAGCTGTTTCAAAGCTTCAGGATTTACTGTATCTTTATCCAGCTCTTCATTGTCCATTATATCAGCCATTATTTCTAAAACAATGTTATATTTTTTGTGATTTACACGATGTAAACAAATCCACACCACAAACACGTGTGACTTTTGTTATGACAAGTGACAGCAGAGCAGCTTTTTTTTTTTTTTTTTTGGTTCCATTCTTTCCTTCCTCGATGGTTGGAAAAGGCAAAGGCTTTCGCCATACAGCCAGGTCTTATGTTAAAATGTATCTTCAATGTATTTTTTTAATTTAGAGACGTTCATCAACCGTTTCACAAATAATGTTTAAAGCTCTTCTACAGTTGAGATTATGAAATTATATAGGGCTTTATAGTTTTCTTCATTCTTGAGAAGTTCCTGTAGACGGCGCGGGATGTCTTCAGGCCTTTTATAGACTTCTAATAAATCTTCAATCAAGATAAGTCTTTGAAGTGAGAATTCAGAACACTCAAAGAAAATGTGATGGAGAGACTGAATTGGTTCATTACAAAATGTGCATGACGGGGAGGTAATCATGTTCATTCTATGCAGATGTTCGTTAAAACGACCATGCCCAATTCGTAACCGAGAGATTATGAGTAAAATTTTCTGTTCTTGAAAGTTCCTTTAAAGAACCAGGGCACTCTTATATCATTATTTATTTCTCTATACCAGGTTCCTTTTGCTTGAAGAGTTTCCTGCCAATGCTCTGTCCATTCTCTCCGTGACGATTCTTTTATAAGAGTAGTGCAATCTGAATGTGGTAATTTAATATTCTTTGCAGGAACTAGATCCGAAGTATTTGTTATAAGTTTAGCAAAATAATCTGCTTGCTCATTGCCAGCCACACCTATATGCGAAGGAGTCCAAAAAAATATAATATCTTTACCCTCATTAATTAGCTCGACATACTTTTCTTTGATTTTTATAATTAGGTAATTTGTTTTAGCATTGTGGCATGGATTAGACAGTGCTTCTAAAACGCTCATACTATCTGATATAATAATCCACTTTTGACTGTCAAATTTTTCTATGTACTGTAAGGCAGCTAATAAGGCACATGCCTCGGCCGTGTATATACTTGTAACGGTAGGTAATTTTAATCCATGACCAGTCTTTAAGCATGGATCATAAAATGCCATAGAAACATTTTCTACCGTTTTTGCACCATCCGTATAAATCTGCCTGTATCCTTCCCAATCATTAAGTTCATTATGTACAACATATTTACAAAACAGTTTTTTATTAATAATAATCTTCATTTCAAAAAATTTACTTTGATAAAGACCACTATAACATGGTAATTCATCACTTGTATGAACATTGTTTTCGTCTTTTAACTTTTTAACATCTCTTAATGCTATATTTAAATAGGAAGTGAAATTAGCATTAAATAACTTACTTAATAATATACTATTATTTACAACCAATAATTTCATCAAAAATATTTTCCGGAGATAATCAAACCGTATATCTAATGGAGGCAAATTGCATTCAATTTGCATTGAATTAATCGGTGAGGTGTTCATAGCACCTAAGATAATGCGTAAATTTTTATTTTGGACTTTATTAAGTTTCTCGACGAGCTTTTTGTCTGATGCAAAACAAAAGAAAGCGTATTCGAAATGGCTTCTCACCAGAGATTTGTATAATACCAGCAGTATTTTAGGGTCAGCGCCCCATTGAGTACCAGTTAGAGATTTAAGAATATTAGTAGCTCTGAGGGATCGTTCTATGAGACAGTCGACATACATTTTCCAGGAGAAGTTTTGTTGAAAAATAACACCTAAAAATCTTGCACACATTTCTGTTGGCAACTCTTCATTATTATATTTTATGTTAGAAATAGGCAATTGAATGTTACGTTTCTTAAAAACTACAACTTTGCTTTTGCTTGCATTTACATCTAAGTTCAAATAAGTTAAATACGAGTGAAGTTTAACAAGCACGCTATTCAATTTGTCTATAAGATTTGTAAGATTTGAACCTTGTGTATAAATAGCTAAATCATCTGCAAATTGCAAATTTGTTATGTCAGGATCAGGTCCTAAAATTTCATTTAATCTATAAATATATAAAATATACAACAAGGGGCTCAAAATACCCCCTTGGCAGACTCCTTTGTAAGACAGCCTAGGTCCATACAATTTATTGTTTATCTTCACAAAAACCTTACGTTTATTTAGGAATTGGTACAACCATGTCACAATTTTATTGGGAATTCCTAAAGAAAGTAGCGTAGTTGATAAAACTGAAAGATTTACATTATTAAAGGCACCTATAATATCGAAAAATACACATACTAAATATTTATTTTCAGTCAAAGCTTTTTGTATATCTGTAAATAAACATCCCAAACTCTCACGAGCCGAACGACCACGTCTAAAACCAAATTGATTGTTAGGAAGTAAGTGATTGCTTTCAATGAAAAACTCTAGACGTTGCTTTAATAACTGCTCAAATACTTTACCTACGCATGACGTGAGCGCAATCGGACGATATGAATCGGAACTATCTTTATTTTTACTTGGCTTTAAAACTGGAACTAAACAGTCCACCTTCCACTCTTCAGGGATTGTATTACTCTTCCATAACCCGTTAATAATAGAAAGCAATTTTGATAAATTATCTTTAGTAAGTTTTTTAAACATCTTGTAAGAAATATAATCTAAACCGCAAGTAGTGTCCTTTCGCGACTTAACAGCTGAGACTAGTTCAGATAAGCTAAAAATGTCTGTTAAGTAACTGTTAGCTGAGGTATTATTGCTTGAAGTATTATAGTTATTAGGAGGTGGAGCTTCTACATGATCTGGGGTATATTTCCTTAAAAATTCATTAACCCAAGGTGGACATTCATTATTCTGTAGAAACCTAGAATCGCTACTTTTATTAAACTTTCTCAGGGTATTCCAAATTCGAGATACTGGAGTCAGTCTATTAATATTTGAGCAGAACTCTTTCCAGTTCTCACTTTTTTCAGTGTTAATTATGCGTTTTTTTAAAGCCTGTAATTTTTTAAAATTAACATAATTTTCAGGCGAAGGGTCAGTTTTAAACTTTATAAAAGCTTCTTTAGAGTTTTGTACAGCGCTAGCGCAACGTTCATTCCACCAAGGAACCGAAAGATGTTTAAAGTTACTACGAGACGTTTGTGAAACGGAACGATTGGTATTATTTTTGTTGTAATTTGGCATTGACATATTTACAGCAGATTTGATTGTGTCACAAAAAAAATTGTATGCTTCAAGAGGACGATTGTTGTAATTAAAAGTCGGAAAATCATTTAACATTTCATTGACTGTGTCTGAATAGTGTTCCCAGTTTACTAATCGAAGGTTGGGATGATCAGGAATATCAGTTCCTGAAGCAACAAATGTTTGCAATGGTGTACATACAGCAAATAGTTGCATTGAAGTTAAGGTGGGTAAATGATAACTACCTAAAGGATCATCATAGACTTTCCAGTCACAATTTAATGCCAAACAAGAGCTCACCATAGTTAAATCCAAGCCATTCGGTCTCCAACTGTGTGAACCTACAGTTGTTACTTGTTGGTCATTTAACAGTACTAAGTCACAGTCATCTAAATTATCAAATATATTTCTACCTCGAGGGTCTATGGAGTTGCATCCCCAAATTGTGTGATGAGCATTGAAATCTCCAGCTACAAAAATAGGTTTTGGTAAACTATCTATTAGATCTTTGAACTTCTTAATGTGAAATCTTGGTGAGCTGTTGTTTGGACAGTAGACTGAAACTATTGTGTATTTCTTATTATTAATTGTTACCTGGATTGCTAGATTTTGTAAAGAATTATCAAAAAAAGTTGGGAGCCTGACATACTGAATGCTTTTATGAATTATAATAGCAACCCCATTATGCTCATTTCCACAGTCATTTCGTTCTATGTGATAACCTTTAATTTTAAATTTTTGGTGAGGCTTGAGCCATGTTTCTGATATTAAAGCTATATCTATGTAGTTATCATAAATATATTTTTGAAATAAATTGCGACTGCTCAGTATGCTCTGAGCATTCCATTGCATTATATTTAAATATTGTTCTGTGAACTTAGTAACCTTTCTTTCTTACTGAGAGTTTCTGATAGAATACCTAAAATATTTTTTGATGAAATTATTGTCTCATTTGTTTTGTTCAAAGTAATTATTTTAATTATAGTTTCTATTAAAAGATTCATTGCTGATGCATCAGTATTTAGTATGTCAAGTAAGTTGGTTTGAGGTTTTTTGTAATCTTTAACAGTGGTCTTTAGTTCTGGGAAATTTTTCTTATCAAACAGATTTGCATAAGTGGGTGCTTTGTGTTTAATTCTGTTCTCTTGAATTTTCTTTTGTTTGATGGGGCATTGACCAGAAATACTAATGTGATTACCATTACAATGAGCGCAAACAGCATTCTCTTTGGTGATTGTGCAGTCTTTATAATTGTGGTTATTGTTGCAGATTGAACATCTCTCATCATTTTTGCAGTATTTAGAAATGTGTCCATACCTCAAGCAGCGATAACACTGCTTTACCGGTGGTATATATTGCATGATGTTATGTCTCCATCCCTCGAGGTCCACAAAATCCGGCAGGGAGGTTGCTGCGAATGTGATGGCAACTGTTGGAGTTGGCTGACGGACGAAACCATTTGCTGTAGCAACTTTTCTGAAAAAACGACGGATGCTTATAATTTTCTTAGTGCTGCTTAGAAGAGTGTATATTTTCTTATTTGTGTACTTTACTGGGACATTACGAATAATGCCAGTTGTTTCTGTTGATGTTGCTGGTATTGTGGCTGCAAAGTTATTTTCTTTTAGAAATGTTTTATTTATTAAAAATGCATTGGCCAATCCTGGTTTTTCAAAATATACGCCGATTTTGTATTTATTGAGAGCCCTTAAGTACTTAATACCCTTATTATATCTTCTTATGCAGTTTGAAATGGAAAGAAGATCTCTGCTGCCTATTGGTGTCTCACTGCCTACTGCTTGTACAAAGACGACAAACTCTGTTGCATTTGAATCTTCTGGATACATTCGAGTATAGTCGGTAACATAATATGGGGCATGGTTACTCTCCTGCTCTCCCTCGTCCTCCGACTCTGATGTTGTGCTGGTAGAGTCTCGGTTGAGACCCCCCGAATCCTGATCAGGAACATCATCTTTTTTTCTTTTTTTCCCTGCTCGCCTCCCCATCGTCTTAATTGCGGTTAAAACTCTTAATTTAACAACTTTTTTAATTATTGAAGTTAAAAAATTTAAGGAGCCCGCCTTTACTCTTCGAAGTTCCCGCGCTTTTTTTTTCGCAGAGCAGCTTTTATTGATTTAGTGGTGTGTCAAGTGTGCCATTTTCTCTTTGACTTTCTCATTTTCTATAGTCTATGAAAAAAATAATACCACGCTTAATCAAACTGACAAATGACGACAGCGAGTGCTACTGACCATAGACTTAGAAAACGCTACGTCTACAGACGGAAGTAGTGACAGTTCAATAACTCGTTTATAATTCTGCCTTTTTTGTTTTCGATTCTGTTAAAATTATTTCAAAGCGCCAAGACACTGACTTGATGAGAAAACTTTAATACCGGTGACAGATGGCGGCAAACGCGGCTCCCAACTAGGGTTGCAAAATGTAATTTTACTGAAAACGCTGGTAAAATACGGGTATTTTACGGTCATTTATGTAAATGACGGTAAAATTACCGGTGACTTATAGACGTTTTCAATTTTAATTTGTTCTAAATCCCGCACGCGTCTTTATAAAATTAATATGCAACGTTGCCGATTAGTGCACTCCGCTTTGTGATGCGTTTCATGCGCTCTTGCTTGTCGTAGCCAGATCGGTCACATCATGAAATGATTAATTTTACGATCTGGCCACGACAGACATACTTTTATCGCGCGTGACACATTAGCGCTACTGTTGCACGAGTCCGCCATCTGTTCACGTTTAATAAGCTTTTTACCGAATTTCACCATATTTTACCGTAAAATACCGTATTTTACGTAAAAAATCGTTTTTAACCGTATTTTACCGGGGTAACTTTACCGCTTTACAACCCTACTCCCGACTCGTCTTGACATTGTAAGGTTAAACGCTGCCATTAGTCGATCCTTGGGCTGGCGGAAGTTGTCTGAAGGATAGACCAATGGTAGCGCTTGACCTCACAATGTCAAGACGAGTCCGTAGCCGCGTCCGTCGCAGTTTGTCACCAGCTTAAAGCAGCGTATGCGATAGAATAGAATAGTTGTTTTACCAGAACGTGTCCGAACCTTTGAGTATCTATTCTCCCTCCTTTTCAGAGAAAGGATTATGGTTTTTTCAAGTGTAGTATCTGGTGTTACATTTATAAAGGACAGAAATAAGTATGTAAAAAATAAAACAAACATACAACCATGGAACAATAATTAGTTTAATTCATAGGTTAAATATTAATTAAGTTCTTCTTGTAAATAAAGTCAGTATATTTTAAGAACCCTGTGTAACCATATTCTGGCAAATAAATGTTTTTTATTTATTTATTTATATATATATTTATAAATTTAGATGATCTTGTGGGCGCGCCGCTTGTCCCTGTAGCGCGCGCCGGCGCGCTCGAGGTCGCCGGCGGCGAGGCGCGCGGCCACGGCGCGCAGCGGCAGCGGCCGCGCCTCGCCCCACGCCACGCCCTCGCCCTCGCAGAACGCCCAGCGCACGTAGCGCTCCATGCGGATGTGGTCTGGGAACAAACATCTTACAACTAGCTAACTGGATCTCGAGCGCTGGGCGAAAGATGCGCAGAAGACTATTACTTACGTGATAGGCTAGTTGCGCGCTGCGCCCGCACCGGCCGGCCGGGATTGGTTGCTTTGCGTTACGTAAGATACGCAGAGCAATCCCTACCCAAGATACGTGCCGGTGATTGTACTAATATTATAAATATAAGCCATTTGAATTTAAGAACGCAAGAGTACCGAAGCTGCATTCTCATAGCTTAAATGCTCCATAGTTGCATGCTTTCCGTTCCGTTGTCCTAAGGGTTCCAGGGGATACTAACTTGACAGAGTAAGTTTTGCAAGTGAGACGAGATAATATCCCCCCCCCCCTTTGCTAGCAAATTCATTTCCATTGACCCAATTAGCAGCCATCTTTTTTGAAATAATGTTCTGATAGAAGGAGACGTTTGCATCACATTACCACTGCGTCTAAACGCCTACATATAACAGGGTCGACGATAGCGAAGCCCCCCTTCAGCTGTTCGCATGTGACAGGCTGTCTACAACTCCGCACAGAAGGAGATGCTTGCATCTCATTACCACTGTAGCCTAAAATGTAGTATTTAAATCCTCTTGCGCCTACCTATAGCAGGGTCAACGATGGCGAAGGCCCTCTTCAGCTGTTCCCGCGTGACAGGCTTGTTGGCGGCCTGTTTTCCGCCCAGTTCCGCCACCACCTCGCGGATGTACTTATCCTGGGCGAGCTGCCGTTGCCGGTACAGCTCCCGGGCGAAGTCTACTCGGTCGAAGCCTTCTTCGTTCTTTAAAAGGTATACAATAAAAAGTTGTATAAGGCCTATGTAATATGTAAACACAAACGCTTGCAGAGCAAGGTTTTTATCATCGCAGTGCCGTAACTGAGCGGTACCAGCGGTGCTCAGGCACAGGGCGCAAAAATGTCTAAATTAGGCCACGTTTTAGATTGTATGACCTAAAATGAGCGCAGTTAAGAATGGACCGGATAGTTACAGCACTGATCAATAGACAGAACGAGAATAATGAACCAAAAAAGGTTGGGCTACGAGGTTGTCTCTATGTCGTCACAGAAATGCGACACAGGACCGTTGGGCGTATGAAGTATCATGATAGAAGCGGTTTAAGATTGCTAGAGTGAGAGAGATTAGTAGCAGACGCCTTTGCATTACATTCTGCACCTGCAGCCGGTGCCACTATGCACGACTGTCTGTCCAGTTGATCAAGCAAGTACGCTAAACGCTACTAACGTGGTTTTAACGGGGGCTTAATAAAATGTGTGCTAAGCTTTCAAAATATAAAGATAGTTCTTCTTATGCCGTGTCAGTTGCTTGTCCACCATGATGCATACATCCAGCTACTAGCACGGCAACAACGTAGTAGTAGTGGCACTCTTAAGCGCAACACACACAGAAGGTTTAAGGCTACGGGTTGGGTCGGGAGTACGGCGGGACTATTAACATATATGTTTACATGGGCGCACACACACAGTCGGCGTGCGCGGTGCTCCCGACTCAACCGTACGACTCGTACTCCCGATCCGACCCGTCGTCGTCCCGCTCACGCCTTCTGTGTGTGTTACGCTTAAAGCGTCTACTACAATACAAGTAACAGTTACGCTTCTGTTTACACCTCGCAGTCTGCTCGATAAAATTATTCTATTTCCAATCAAATGGTACCTCTTGGAAGAGTTTGTCCAAGTTAACTTCATTGCTGTTGATTTTGAGCTTGAGCTGCTTGCGGACCACGTCCATCATGTTCTTGATGTCCACGTCACTCTTCAGTGGAAACACAGACTTTGCCACTTTCTCGAATTCCTCTAATGTTATAGTCTGTTGAGTTTAAAGCAAACGTTAATACTTGACTACCTACCTTCATGACTTTTATTCTCATCAGACCATCACTTTTTCTGTATTATACCTTCCATCCTCGACAATGTGTCTAAAAATATACAATAAAATTCCGAATGACATAAAAAAGAAATCTTAACCAATTTAAATCAAAATTACATAAGTAGCTTATTAACAAAAGAATATATGACATGAAAGATTTTATTGACATGAAATTTAATTCCTAATACAATTCATTGTAATTGACATTTATTTAGTTATCTTCATTTTAATTTTATTTATAGTAATTAGATACAAATTTTGTTTAATATTGTTTATTGATAACACTTACTTTAAATAATATAATGTAAATTTTGCATGCTATTTGTAATAGCGAAACATGTGCACTACTTATATTATGTTGTAACATCATCAAATACCATGTTTTACGCAAATAAAGATTCTGATTCTGATTCTGACATGGGGTTTGGAAATAACAAATTGTAAAGAGTTAATTCACTAATTATTTGCAGTAGAGCTACATATTATAAGACTATCACCTTCCTAATACTGCAAAATTGCAAGTTTTCATTATTCTTTTTAACTGTATTATCGTACTCCGACTAGGAACCGGGCAAAGTGCTGAAAAGAAGAATGTAACTTACATAAATATAAAATAGTTTCATAATATATACCTCCTTATCCTTGCTGTGGCGATAAAGCTGATCCCGCAGCGTCTGCCACTGCCTGCGGTGGCTCAAGTAAATGTGTTCGCTGAGGTGTCCGTGTAAGACGCCCCAGAACAGCTTCACTTGGGGCTCGTCCAGCATTTGTTCTGCGCCCGCGCAGAGGTTGTATGCCCACTCGGCGCGAACTGAGGGTTGTTGGTATCTGAATACATTATTTTACACCAATTAAAAAAAACGATCTGTCTAAAAAGTGTCACAAAAAACGAAATAAAAAATTTTTTTTTTCTAACTAATTAATGCACTTGAATATAGTTAGAAAGATAGTTGTAAGCCAGTGACAGATGGAGGCGGACGCGGCTGCGGACTCGTCTTGACATTGTAAGGTCAAATGCTGCCATTGGTCGATCCTTGGGCTGGCGGAACTTGACTGAAGGATAGACCAATGGCAGCGCTTGACCTCACAATGTCAAGACGAGTCCGGAGCCGCGTCGGTCGCAGTTTGTCACCAGTTTTAAGTACATACATAGTATAACATTGGCCTGTTGCTTGCTTACAACAATAAATTACTTAACTAAAAAAAAAATTTTTTTTTATGTGCAACTAGTTGCTGCCCGCGACTTCGTTCGCGTGGTCTTTAATTCAGATCAGAAACCTTCTCTAGCGTGAGCACAACAAAACAACTTATAAATTTCATTCCATTCCATCCAATTGGATAAATGGTTTAGGAACGCATAGAGAACAAACAGATAATAGTTATTTGTTATACAAGAGTGCAAAGTTGCTTTTTAACCGCGTGTTCAATTTTGATGACCAAGCAAGCAAAGGATTCTAAAATTGAATCACGAGCGCAGCGAGTGATTCAAAATTAGAATCCTGAGCGTTAGCGAGGGAATCAAAAGAGCACGAGGTGAATATCTTTGCACTCGAGTGCAACACGTAACTTTTCATTCCACCTCAGCGAGGAAATGACTAAATGCAAAAAAAAAACGTTTACAATCACAAGATAAGTACACTTTTATTTCAGTTTAGGTATTAATTACTACATTATGACTAGGTAAGTATTACAGAATAATCTTTAAATTATAACAATACTAAGGTATAATTAAGAAAATTTTAAAGTAACGTTGCTACAGTTATTTAAATTGAGTGTAATATTTTTGTTTGGTACTGTAATATTGGTGTTAGTCACTTGTGTACTGTTTTTCGGTAAACTATCTGTCATACTTAATAGTTGTACCGATTCATCGCATTCCCTTGGCGTGAATGTTGGAGAGAGAGGGAGATGGTTAGGTGTTTCATAACGGCTTATTTTTGATGTAGAAGGGCCAGTCCAAGGATCCGATTGAGGCTCTTTCAGTGTAATGGCTCCTACGATGCCTTCACATATTTTAGACTTATTTTGGATGGAATCCTCTATGTATCCCTCTACAACTGCATTGGACTTCCAGCCTCCGTGGCGCTTAAGGGACAGGAGATCAGCTCCGGAATCAGCCAAAAGTGTGGCTGAAGTTCGTCGGAAACAATGACCCGTGTACAACAGGGGTTCTGGAAGTTCAAGAAATGTTGCTATTTCTCGTGGGATACTGCCAATTTTATTAGTACCCATAGGCTGTCTAACACACTTTCCATTGCGATACTGTAGAAAAAATCGATTGATTGGAGTGTTAGGCGGGCGTAAGGCTTGATATTCTCAACAATCGTTACGTATTCCTTGCGAATGACGAAGTTGCGGTCTCTTTTTGTCTTTGTATTAGGTAAATTAATTAATAGTAAGTCATCTGAATGTTTCTCAATGTTTTTGACATTAAGTTGTGTTAGTTCATTAGTTCAACATGCTCCGTTTATTCCAATAATAAGAACAACCTGTAACGTAAAGAGTATTGTAGTAGATAAATGAATAAAATTGATATGAACGCATAATTATGCCTATCAACATCTACTAAGTATACTATTTAATGAGATTAATATACTTAAGTAGATACTGAATGTGCAACTGACTTACTTTTGCCGCCAAATATACAGAATCGGGTGCTTCGTTAAGAAACTTTTCAATACCAGATATTAGATACTGTGAAAACCTTCGATTTTTTTGGTTGATGACCAGATGAGGCTCTTTTTAAAAATGCCACTAATTTAGGATAGGTATCGATATGTATGTCTTTTTTCATCTTTATTGTTGCTTTTAGCATCGAATACGTACTCCATAGAGTGCTTGCTTTCTTGTTCTCGGATAATTCTATAAAATATGCCAGCAAAACGTTTTCTGAGAAAGTTTTGGCTCCTTTTGCTAGTCGCCACGTGTTGAACATATCGTACTGTTTTAAATACTTCTCGCGTGATTGTTGAGAGAGAAAGCTCATTTGCGCATTATTAACAGTTTCAGTCAATTCTGTTGGCGTCAAACAATCTTCCTCGTCGCTAGAATCACTCATTTTAGTTTTTTCACTTGTTTTCAAGTTTCTTGTTTTTAATATAAGGTTTAACAATGACGTGAAAAAATGCCGCGTAAAGAACCGCGTACAAAGCAAATTGAAAAAAGAACACCAAGAAGGTTCCGAGTCTGAGTTTTTAACAAATTAAAAAAAAGTTGTATGATATATATTCGGCACCATAGAGGTAGCAGTAAATAGGTTTAATGTTTGTTTTAATTCACAAACTTAGTGCACACGATGTTCTAAATTCAATTTACTTTATCCTCTAGAGAATAATAAAAACGGCTTTTCCACTAAGATATTGAAGATTAAAAATACTCTTTCCGAGATGGTGGGATGAAAATATTATTTTTTAGGGTTTCGTACCTCAAAAGGTAAAAGAGAACCCTTAGAGGATCACTTGTCCATCTGTCTGTCAAGACTCTTTTTACCAGGAACGTGTGGTGTTTGTTTTGATACTTGCAAGGGAATCAAAACATAAGCTGGTGACAAACTGCGACGGACGCGGCTCCGGGCTCGTTTTGACATTGTGAGGTCAAGCGCTGCCATTGGTCTATACTTCAGGCAACTTCCGCCAGTACTTCCCGTTGACTTATTAGAATCTTGAAATTTGGCAAGAAGCAATGTCCTATGATGTCTTTTTAATGTGTATGAACAAAATCGGAAAAAGCTGTAAACATCTTCGAGATCTCAATTTAATTTATGGACGAACTATACACAGCTATACAAGTTTGTACGGAACGATCGGTGCGCGAGACCCACTCGCACTTGGCCGGTTTTTTATTTTTTATAGTAGGAAATAGATTAAATTCAAGGGTTCTTAAGCAATTATAAAGACAGATAGTAAAATTACTAACTTACAACAGAATTACAGATTGTATTTAAAATGCTTTCTCTTATGTAAGATCTGTAGACAGAAGATTGTCTCACCTGTCCTCAAAATACTTGGTGACGTAGTCCTGCATGGACAGTCCCTGGCCGTGCTCCATCTTGCCCAGCCAGATGTCGTTGACGATGACGCTGATCTCCCGCCGCGACAGCCGCAAGTTGCGCACCTTGCCCTCGTAGCGCAAGTACGGCGGTATCATGGGGTCCATACCCTTCAATTATTTCAACTTTTGATATTCACAATAATGCTAGTTTAATAACAAGGATCATATTTTCACGTGTATTTTTTTTCAACTGCCTCTGGTGGGATTCGAACCCGGACCCTATGGACACACCGGGTTGTGAAATAACAAGAATACAGGGTGATTAGTACAATAATCATCATCTGAGCTTATTTCAGTCCACCTGCTGGACCTATGCCTAGCAAAGAGCGCCAAAAATCACGATTTCCCCAATTTTTTATCCAGCACGTCTTGATACAGAAATGGAAAATACTTTTTTCATGTAGTTCATTGCAATTTGCATAAATAGATCAAATATTTAGGGACCAAATAGTTAAGTTACATTAAGATAAAACAACCAGCTGGAGCTGGAAGTCTACTACGAAAAACGAAATACGATGTTTCGGACGAAACGAAAGATAAACGATACGCAAACGATAGGCTTACTACGAAACACTTTCGGATTTTGATGCTTCAATCGGATCCATAGACATATTTTCGGAGCGACTTCGTGAATGAATGACAAGGGTGTTAAAAAGCGTATTATTGATTAAAAACCGAAAATCATTTTACAAATAATAATCGCTACGTTTATTTCTGTTTTAGAACTTAAAATAAATATTAATCTAATTTATTGTAAATAACAATCGCTTCTCTTAAAAAAATCCTAGCAAATAAGTCTCATATTTTGGTAGATGTGGGCTCAAAAGCCTGTAGCCCAAGTTTTTTAATTTTTTTAAAATCAAGTCTTTGTTGACTCATAGAGTTCTGTCAAGTTTGTTTACTTGGGCATTTCATGAAACTTTCTAAAGTCCGACGTCAACCAGAAGATATTAAGACAATACTTACTAAATGCGGCTAGAAGAAAGGAAAATTGCAGAATTAGGAGGCCTACGGCAGAAATCATTCACTTTATAATTTTTTTATTGATCAATGAATTCTTACCTTAACCGTTTCTTTGTCCCTAAATGTAATAAATAATTTAAGTTCGGGTTTGGTTGAGTGTTTATGTTAAAGTGTAAATGACTGTAGCAATAAACAACATAGCCTTTTGCAATAATAAAACAGTTAGTTGTAATGTAATTGTTTTATTGTTATTAGCCCAACCGTAAGGTCTTTGTAAAACAATGATAGAGTTCACTGTGCTAGTTCCCTCATACAACAGACACTAGGTCTTTTTTTCTAGTCTGCATAATAAGGTAATAAATAATATGTTGTGATCATAACTTTCTAAAAAAGTTTAATTTTCCTTCTTTTGTCTCTCGTCTCTCCTGTCTATTCTCTTCTTCTTAAATTGCTTCTTCACTAGTAGGCATCGCAAAATTACATTAAAATGTTATTTTAATACATCCACCGAAGCTAAAACGATACGGTCAGGGCTATCGTATAATTTGAGGTTAATTTTCGAAACGAATTACGTCAAAAAACGAAATATCGTCTGTCAGTACTCGTTTCGTAGTAGCGTTTTCCGATACTAAACGTCAAACAACGAACTTCGTCTCCGATATCGGATCCGAAGCGTTTCTTTAAGCAATCCGAAAAACGATTATCGTATTGACGGATTTCGTTTTTCGTAGTAGACATCCTGGATCGTACGTAGGTAATCTACATTGTGATGGAATCAATAAAAACTTTTGTATAGAACAGTTCATGTCATCATTGTCATGGGATATGAGTGGACGTCCTATGGCTAAAATGATTTCAGCCATAGGACGTCCACTGCTGAACATAGGCCTCCCCCAGTGACTTCCAGATTGGCCGGTTGGAAGCGGCCCGCATCCAGCGGCTTCCCAACCTATGCCAGGTCGTCTGTCGTCCTACGCTGCGCTTGCCAGTACGTGGCCTCCATTCCAGAACCTTTCTACCCCATCGGCCGTCAGTTCTACGTGCTATGTGCCCCACCCACTGCCACTTCAGCTTGCTCATCCGTTGGGCTATGTCAGCGACTTTTGTCCCATAGTAACACTTATTTAAATTTTACTTGTGTTTAAATAACTTCTTTCTGTAGTGTCTATGATGTACAAAACAACCTGTATTTTTAACCGACTTCAAAAAAGGAGGAGGTTCTCAATTCGTCGGTATCTTTTTTTTTTATATTTTTTTTTTATGTATTCAGCGATCATTCGTTACTGCGTTGACCGATTTCGATAATTATTTTTTTGTTTGAAAGGTAATACTTTCAGAATGGTCCCATATAAATTTGGTTAAATTCTGATGATGGGATCTATAAGAAAATCATAAAACATTGCATAAACTCCGTACCACGCCAACTGATTTTAGTATCTATCTTACCTATATCTCTGCCAAATGTGGACCGATTTTGATGATTCTTTTTTTAATGAATAGCTTATACTTCAAAGATACTATAATAAAACATTTTTGGAAAAAAATTCACCCCTAAGGGTGGAAAAATAGGAAATGAAATCGGTGTTCAGCAGTTAAATTATGTTTGCACTCGTAAGATTTGTTTTGATTAGGATTTATCCCTAAAATGGATGAAATAAGTTAATTTTATAAAAAAAATAAAAACCGACTTCAAAAAACTAAAACGCTAAAAATAATCTTAACACTTAAGTACCTAATCAGTTACTTTTGGAGTCGGTGCCAGTCAATGAGAGACCAATGTTTTCGTTTGCACCGACTCCAAAAGTAACTGATTAGGTACTTAAGTGTTAAGATTATTTTTAGCGTTTTAGTTTTTTGAAGTCGGTTTTTTTTTTTTTTTGGTTTATACGGAATCAAGGGGTCCAATAAATAATAATTAATAGACCGGACCCGTCGCCGTCCCGATCACGCCAACTGTATGTGTTACGCTTAAGACTTACAAGTCCATCAAAGTGTTCCAGCTGTTCGCTCTCAGCCGCCGGGCCCAGCTCCTTCAGCAGTACTCGCAGGATATCTCGTGAAGATAGACCGCTTGCCAGCTGCCACCATCTGAGTGTACATTCATTGAAAATTGATATTTTTGTGCTAAACTTCTGCTAGTCGCGCACGCTCTTGCTGAAATGTAAGTGGTAGGTATCTTAAACGCGTTTTCGTACAAATTTGAGTTGTGGTGCGTTAACGTCCGTAACTGCTATGGTCTGGTGGTCTACTACTATGATATGGCCACTATAGTCCAATTAACTGTGACCCTTCAGCCGAGTCTGTCTCTTGTCAAATTCGGCAGCGAGATCTACCCGTTAAAACATCCTACGGCTACTGGGTTTAGACTTAATCTCATATGTTTTGCAATGAAATAAATATGACAAGAGACTCGGCTGAAGGGTCTAATGTGCGGCGGACTTTAGCTGCGTGTGCGATTTCATTTGTGTTTATTCGCACAATTCACATTACTACTAAAACGAACTCAAGTGCGTATACCTGTCTCGTCCACCGCCTATAAAGTCGGCGCAGAGCTCCCATTGAGGACGCGGAGTGCCGGCCCTCTCGAGCTCGCTGCATCGCTCTTTCACTTCAACCAGCTCCTCTTCCACACTCTTCTTTAATGCTGCCGACAAATCTTTTCCCATAGATCATTTAGTTATCTTACCATCTCATTTTGTTAATGCTAGAACACGTTCCAGATGAGCAATTTACCTACCTAAACCTACAGCAATTAGCAGAGGGCTAATATACATCGCATTACTAGCAATTAATATAAGTAGAAGAAAAATGATGATCCACAACATCCCGTTCTCTCTCTCTCTCTGCTAACTGGTTGACTAGTGGAGAATGATAAAGATGGCTTGCAAAATGTTCAACAGCAGAGAAATATAAGTAACATTTCTGAATTCGCATTAAATAGTTTATTTATTCGTACTGATATAACGTCATAACCTTGAGGTAGACCAGCATTTAAAAAACTATAATAGTATCTCTATTTTAATAACGCGAACTTACCCAGGACACGTTTGTAAGTGTCATGAATGGTTTGAAGTTCAGCTCTCAGGGCATTCGTCTCCTTAGTGGCGTCGTGCAGCTGGGCCGTCAGACTGTCATACTCCCGCCGGGGGACTGTCTCCGCGTATTCGTCCGTCATCTTCTTGAGCTCACGCTGGGTCGTAGACAACTGCTCTCTATACATGCAGGATGATGCAGGGGTTTTGAAATCAATCACTAGTAAAGCACTATATCAAAGTGTAATAAGTACCTACCTATCTAAGTGCAGTGTGGGGACGGCCGTAAAGAATACACTTCCCCACCACCAACAGGAGGCGTGTCGTAAGAGGCGACTAATTCCTGTAGCACAAGACGGGCAGCAGCGTCTGCGTGCAAAATCTTATAAAAAACTGCGTTCACCAACCCGCCTGCCAAGCGTGGCGAGTATTAGCAATCCCCCTATTGAAGTCATTAGGGGAGGCCTATGTTCAACAGTGGACGTCCTATGGCTGTAATGATGATGATGATGAAGTACCTTTAAGTAGTGTCTAAAGTTAATAGACAGAAAGCTGGCATGGCATAAATCGCTTTATGAGAATCTACTCAAGTGATCAATCGAAAGCAATGATTATTCGTACGTAATTATAGCTATCGGATCACCTTTTTAATGGCTAAAGGATGTAAGGGATGTCTGTCGCCATTTTGCCGTTTCAAAAGATTGTTACTTGTTATCTTGAACTCCATGTTAATCGTATAGGTTTTCGTCCACGTGTCTAAGATTACCTATGTGAGCGTGAGATGGGATTACGGTTTACCTGCAGCGGTCTAGCGCGATTCTCAACACGACGGGGTCTCCGTAGGCGTCGTCCACTGGGTACGAACTGCCGTCCAGCTCTTTTAACTTCATCTGTAGCCCCAGGTTTTCAAAGTACAGCGTGTATCGTGCGTCTCGCTCGCGCATCAGTGATATGTAGTCAGAGAATTTATCGTCCTTTAGCTGTTGAAAGTACAAGGAAAAAGCAGCTAATTTATAAAAACAGTCTTTTGAATTAACCCTTGCCGACCGTTAAATGCGCTACTGGTAGTGTATGCATCGAAGTAGGTATCATTAACTAGACGACTCATTAGAAATTTATGTATCGATATACCTCGATTTTTCTCAGTTATATTACAAGAGATATATGAAACTGATATTTAATAAACGGATTCTTCATTTAATTTACCTATTTCAATTTGTCAGGTCCTACCTTACCACAACAATTTAGAAAACGAACTTTTCTTCCAGCCGAGAATCGAACTGGGGACGGGGTACCCTGAGGCGATTAAACGCGCCACTGCGCGCCTGTGTTGAGATATAACTCAGCATTCACGATGCATAATGTCCAAGTTAAATGCGATTAACGTGGTGGTAGCATGTTCATTAAAGAATTAGAATTAAATGAGCTCTTAAACAGCTGCCAAATTTTCCTTTTTCCAGGCTAAGAGCCTTACATCTTTTATATTTATTGGGGGTTTCCACATGATGTATGTAGCTAACAGACAGGGTGTAATTAGGAGGTATGCGATGTATTATAAAATGCAAACGCTTGTCATATTCAGTGTACCCCTAGAGGCTAGGCCCTATTATAAAGTCCCTCTTCCCTCTTCACTTATACGCGTCCCGAAAATATAGCTTTTCCTACCACCGCTTCGGAACTACATATCTCACCTAGTGATGAGAAAAATGCGCGCAACGAACTCAATCTTCATTAGCCAACAATATTTAATATCGTTGATAATAGCCTTTTATTTAGGTATATTTATACATATAATATATGAAATAAAGTTACAAGACTGTAGTAAATGCAAGCTGGGCAGATTATAGTCCATTATGCACTCTTATCGTTAAATAATTGTCAACTTTGTTATACTATTTTTAGTAATAGGGCTCATGAACCGGTAACGAAAGCTCAACAAGAGTGTGGTATAGTTTGGGTTCAACAAAGGGTGATAAACTATGCAAAGTGCAGTTCAGAATAATTCCAATGCATTAATTTAATAACAATTGATAACGTCTTTCCCTTCATGCAACAAATTAGACGATAAAACACGACACAACAGACGTTATAGCACGTTATCGACACACATGATTTACTTGCACAACGATTATACACGCAATAGAATTTTAGAACTAATACGCAGACGTTAATGCGTAGTAACTAACCTTTAGTTTATTCCATGAATTTCAGTTGTGGTGTATTTCGTCATGTTGCTGTTATTAAGAATGGGCTAGTTTTCTAAAAATATCTAATTAGTTCGTCAGTTAGATTAACAGAAAATATAGGACACGTATTTTTTTATTTTCTCAATCAAACAAAAAATTATGAAGATATAGCCCGTTTAAGTTCCGCGTACCTAACGTCACGCCTTGCGACACTTTTTTAGCAAGGCGTGCCGTCACGTCCTTACTTTGATGCGCTTTATCTTCGTAATTTTTTGTTTGATTGACAAAAGACCAAATATGGGTCCAATATTTTTTAAATAATATAACTGACGGACTAAATAGAATCTTTTTTGACCCAGGAAACTAGCCTATTAGCAGATACACAAGCCTCAGAACAGAACAAGAATATGACAATGAAACACATGAAATATTAATAAAATACATAATATATTTGATAACATTACATAGATCTGGTAAAGCTTAACAATATTCGATTTAATTATAATACGAAAAAATAGTTTTTCACACAATTGCAATAAATACTAGTTGTTTTTTATTTAATTGGATCGGAGCCTTTCGCTTGGCAGAGTCCTACGAAGAAAGAGATGTCCTATAATGATTATTTTTAATAAATGAATACAAATAAACAAACAATGTGGGGCATTCAAACACACACAATAGCACACCTTTCCGTAATCTTTCTTCAACTTAGACATATCAAATGTGACCTTTAGATTCTGCTCTCTTAACTCTTCATTTTCCTTTATAAGTTTCTTTAACTTATCATCTCTTTCTTTCTTCTTAATTGACAAACCAAATACTCTCTGAAATTAAGAAACAGTCTTTTTTTAAAGCTTGCGTTATATGTCCTGTGACAGAACATAGGGTTGGAGTGTAGGAAAGAGTGCGCAGGATTTAGAAAAATGTTCAACGAAAATTTCGACCGTAGATAACACCCCTTTTCAACCGACTTCAAAAAAGGAGGAGGTTCTCAATTCGACTGTATGTTTTTTTTTTTAATCATACCATTGGAGGGGGGGGGGGATTTTCGTCAAAATAACTTTGCTCTAAAGTTAATTTTCGCGGAACTACATAGTAAAAAACCGATAATTGAAAATTTTATTTAAAAAAAAAAACGACTTCAAAACACTGAAATGCTAAAAATAATCCTAACACTTGTACCTAATCAGTTACTTTTGGAGTCGGTGCCAGCCGATGAGAGATTCAATGTTTTTGTTTGCGCCGACTCCAAAAGTAACTGATTAGGTACTTAAGTGTTAGGATTATTTTTAGCATTTCAGTGTTTGGAGTCGGTTTTATTTTTTTTAATAAAATTTACTTATTTCATCTATTTTTAGTGATAAATCCTAATCTAACTGCTGAACACCGATTTCATCCCCTATTTTCCTACCCTTAGGGGTGATTTTTATTTTTCAAACTTTTATCACAGCATCTTTGAAGTATAAGCTATTCAATAAAACAAAAATCATCAAAATCGGCTCATATTTGTCGAAGATAGGTAACAAGAACCACAACCAAAATATTATCTGGGTATATATTTGTTGATTTTCTCAAAAAGTTCTAAATCAATTTCGATAAAATTTATATGGGACCACCTCTGAAGTATGATCTACCAACCAAAAAAAGAATCATTAAAATCGATTCATAATTGGCGGAGTAATCGCGTAACAAACATACAAAAAAAAAAAAAAACATACAGTCGAATTGAGAACCTCCTCCTTTTTTAAAGTCGGTTGAAAAGTCAAAATGTTGATCTGGTTTGCTAGATTGTCTGTTGTCCCGCAGCGCCGGAGACGAGGAAATCCTAATTGGTTGCGTAAGGTTTATAACTACACCGTTAACGCCGCGGGCAATTTGGTTGGCATCTGCAGTTGCGATGACGAATGGGATGCCTACGCAAGCCGGGATATAACCTATGTATATCCCTGAGGAGCCGTCTGAATATTTTACCTGTACATAAATTCGCCCATGTACCATTTCAGGCGGCGATGTGCGACAGCTTTGGCAATGGCGTTTTAATTCAAGCCATTGCCGTTCAATTGTGTTAGTATGAATTTGCACTGTCACCAAATTGGACCCAACGACGGCAGTTCCAAGGCAGGGATTGAGAGGTATATCTATTGACAAATGCCTGCCTGTGGTTAACGGTATAGTGTCCGCCCATGCCCAGCCGGAGATGTACTCCGTGATAAGGACGGTGCAAATCGGACATTAATATATGTGACCCCTGGTGTACATTAGCGGCAACTATGCCGTCCAATGTTGGTCGGCTTTTGTCAGATATAAGTTCAACGTGTAAATTTTTTTGTACACAAGAAATGCACCTGAAAGACCAGGTTTGACGCCGTAGAAGACGACCTCTATGGTATTTGTTAGTATACAAATGGGTCTCGTCAACTTCTACGAAGTCTTTGTTCCCGCCGAGCAGCTCGCGGTCGTGTGCCTCGGCCACTTCACACACTTCCCTCAGGAAGTGGTAAATTTGGATGGCCGTCTTTCGTTCTACCCCAACGTCTCTGGCCGCCTGAGATACTTTATCTCGTCGGAAAAAGTGTAATTAAGTTTCAATGTGTTCAAGACACTTACTTTTGAGCCTACAGAGGCGCCCTTGAGGCCAGAGTCCGACTCACCCCCAGATCGGGCCCGCTAGAAAGGAGCCCGACAGCGGTCCGGCCTGTTTCGGCAGTTCCGGTCCCGTCGGCGCCACCACTAGCGGGTTCGCCGCTTGGTAGGGTGCCTTTTGCACTCCACATTGGCCCGATCACGCCTGCTAGTATGGGCGCCTTCAGCGCACGCCACAACTGCCCGGGTTAAGCTGAAGAATATCTTCCTCAAAGGCACTCAGCGATAGGTCCGTCCAATAAAACACTTACTTTTGATTTTTCAAAAAAGGTTCCCTTGAGTGGGGAGATTATACCACCGCAATTACGGCGACGGCAACGCCATCTAAATCCTAATTTGTAGGATTGCCTTCTCTCTATGGACATCGGAAGACGACACTCCGGGCAATCCATAATTTCTCCAGGCATAAGCAGCCACTCTCGTGCAGCCGCTATGGCCCGTTCTTCAGAGCTCAGCAGAGAACAAAGGTCAAGGTCAGAAAGGTCAAGATCAACAAAGGTTAAGGTAAACAAAAGTCAAGGTTAACAGAGGTTAAGGTCAACTAAGGTCAAGGTCACCACACGCAAAGAAATCCATGGTTCTAGGTTTTTAAAAAGGTCAAGGTCACTCGGTGTAACTTCTACTCTTAGGTTCCCCCACCCTACAACTCCCACTTCCCACCGGGTCCCAAAGGTGTTTAAGAATATTTTTTTTGCAATTTTTAGTGTGCGCACCCTTTGCGACACTGACCAAACATTGTAACAACAACAGTCTTATTACCAATTATTAATCAATTTAATATCAATAGCAAAATCTTGATAATACTTTTTGATAACTAGGAACTAAATAACCAGTATTATTATGGGTCTTACCATAATCAAACAGCCTTTACAAGTCAAGTAGGTTTAGTTGTATAGTTAGGTATTTTTAAAAACAAAGGAAAAAACAATCTTGGCAACTCGAATACCTATAGACTTTTTAAGGCTACATACAGGTTTACTAGTGAGAACATAGAATTCTTAAGTATGAAGTTTCTTTTGCTCTAGCCAAGTCTGCACCTGTGTGCGTATGCGGGAGATATCGACCCCACATGTCCGACAGCAGCCACCAACAAACCGAACACCCAAGTCCAGCCAGCCATGCACAAATGTCTCGATCGCATCACACTTATCCCTGTCAACCCACCCTATTTCAGGATTGTACTTTTCTCCTGAATTTGGATATGTAATGAGAGGAATGGGAGCATGTGTTCTGTCAGTATTAATACCTTCAAACAGCTTAGCAACTATCTTAGGAGAGCAGCAGTTAACACCAACGGCTACTAATTGGTTTGGATTCATATCCCAGCATTTCTTTGCTGCTGTTTGAAAATTTTCACCATGGGCTAAGCTAGTCTCATCCTTGACACTAAAAGATAACCAGGCCTTTGTATTTGGGTATTCTTTCAATATTTCTACCAGAACTTCGGCTTCTATTTGGCAGGGGATGGTCTCCAAAGCTAGGAGGTCTACTCCAGCATCAATTAAAGTTTTGATGCGAGGGGTGTGCCACTCACGCATGGTTTCTGGGGATGTTCGGTCTGCGTAATGCCCGTCGTACTCTGATCCGTCGTGTAAATGCGCTCCGTAGGGTCCTACGGAGCCTACGACGAGAGGAGTGCGAGTTGGCGTTCCACTCTGGAGGTATTCGTCGAGGTAAGTGTCGCGAGCGCGTGTAGCAAGTTCCACGGCGCGTCGAATGATAGCGAGGCCTTCTTCAAATGTTACGCCGAGGTGCTTGACAAATCCGCCGACAGATGCTTGATATGTGTTTGTCGAAATGACGTCGGCACCGGCTCGCAGGAAATCCAAGTGCGTCTCAAACACTGCCTCAGGGTGTGTTTGTAAAAAGCGGGCGCTCCACAAAGGGTCGCCGTCGGCGGTGGTGCCGACATGGGTGGATAACTGCGAGGAGAACCCACCATCCAGCACGAGCACTGTTGGATTATTATCGCTGGGTGTTTCAAGAGCCATCATTGTTTTCTAGATAAAAACTGAGGATTAATGAAAGTCTAAAAACAATATTAATTGCAGTTATTAAGCTTGAAATCGGAAACAAAAAACTTTTTATAATTACCGCAATCATTCACAACAAGAAAATTTATGAAAATGAATGATCAATATGAATGAATGAACATGACATTGACACTTGACCAGCATTCTTGACAGACACTGATCAATTAAGTAACCACAAACTACACCACTCTGATCAAGTAAAACTACGTTCCAACGTAGAGTACGTCTAAAGCCGTTAACGTTAAAGCCGATGACAGATAGAGGCGGACGCGGCTGCGGACTCGTCTTGACATTGTGAGGTCAAGCGCTGCCATTGGTCTATCCTTCAGTCAACTTCCACCAGCAAAAGGATCGACAAATGGCAGCGTTTGACCTTACAATGTCAAGACGAGTCCGCTGCCGCGTCCGCCTCCATCTGTCACCGGCTTTAAACGCTTGTTAAACGGAGGACGGACTCCGAGAGCTCCCCAAGACCATAGCATAGAAGAAAATATAAACAATGATTTTCTTCTTTAATAAATTAATCCCTAGTGCTAACAGCAATAACGTGTCACCATCCTTAACATTCCTTTGCGAACGTCAAAAGTCGGAGAGGTGAGTCGTGGCGGCGCAGTCTGCGACCGGTCTTAGACATTTGGTGTTTTTTTCTCTTTGACACAATTATAATAAATAAATACCAAGTTCTTTAACTCTGCAAAGACAACCCGTCCCCTTCTTGTATTGTTCCGAAATTGGTCAAATTCGATAATAATAGTGTATTCGGAGTTTATATTCGCCTACACCACTCGAGTTTTAGTAAGCTAAAATGATGATCCAAATGATCCAAAAATATAAATATTTATTCTTCTTAAAATTATATTATTGTCAGCTGCCCCGGCAGACGTTCTTTTATCCAATTTAACTGTCAAAAGATCAAAATTCCTAGAACCCGATTTCAGTGCCCCAACCTGGTCTAATTGTGTTTTTAAACTATCCAGAAATCTATTATCTAAATATACACACATAATTTCATTACAATCGGTCTAGCCGTTTGGAGGGTTTAGGCTTAGGTGATAAATACACGTATAGAAGAGTTATATTTATCTAGCTGATCCAGCGAATTTTGTACCACCAGTAAAAGTTCTTTATCTTTCTTTATATTTTCTCACCTTTTAAACCTTCTTTCGACTTCTACAAATACATATTTCCAAACGAAAACTAGCCAAATTGGTGCAGCCGTTATTGATTTTATTTGAGACTAACAAACATCAATTCATTTTTATTTAATTTTAATTTAATTTAAGCATAGATATGATGAATACTGATTATTACGGATATAAGAATGGATGACCAACAAGCTCATTACTTTAAGCAATCATACTTACATCCTGTATAATAAATTGTGTGATGCGGTCATCTCGGATACTCAAAGCATTTTCATAAGCCTGTTTGATTTCTCCTAGTATGTCTGAATAAGTCACGGAACTGGTTATTGTATTCTTAAAAGCCTCTCGAAATACCTGATGAAAGCAAATAATGGACTCTTGTAAAATATTACATTTACGCTATGTGGTACTAATAATAAACTAAATTATATTATGTTTGTATTTTCTTATTTATAATAACCTCGAGCACTTCATCGTGATATTGCTGTTGTGTTTCTAATAAATCACTTATTGGTTTCTTTATAAGTTTAAGCTTATTTAATACTACGTTAAGTATTTCTTTCAAATGTTTTGGAGATTTTTTATCGGACATTATAACTTTTATCAAAGGTTGAAGCAATTTGAAACAGAATGCCGAAAATAAAATACGAATGAGGAAATCAAGTAGTGTACCTTGGTTACTGTAGTGATTATCTAGTCAAGTACAAAACAAAAGATAAAACTGTTATCTCTCAATGCTACCACTAATGCTACTCACGCCATTACCCATTTACCCAATTCTACTCCTATTTACCCCATTCCTCTATAGAACCCAGATACAACGTAATAATTGGCTTTAAATCTGTTTTTTACAACTGCTCTTTGTTTTGTTGTAGAATAAAAAAAAATTCAGTCTTAAAATGTTCATAAAATTGTTAATCGCGCCATTGCACTGTGAATTTTCACGTCACAGTCTCACTCATTCGTTTACTTCTCTATGGTAAAATGCAGTGCTGCCACCTATGAGCAAACAGCTATCAAGTGGATGTGACGTCACTGACAGGCATGAATTACAGAAATTAGAAATGGCTGCGATGGGTAGTGGACGGGGAACGATGGATTCCCAAAATCAAGTGCAAAGTGATACTGTAGATCGTTTAAAATTGCTTTATCCTAACGTGAACGAAGATGAGACACCTTTACCAAGGGCATGGAGTACTAAGGATAAATTCAGCTACATCGGTTTGTCGCAAAATAATCTTCGAGTCCATTACAAAGGTAAGAACTTTCAAGGTTTGTTTATGGATATGTAACTCGCAAAACTCTTAATCAGTTCGTACTAGAACAATTCAGAAGCAATCTAGAGAGACGTTAGCTATTGTATTTGATATAGTAGTGGTCTGACGCGTTAGAATTAGTGGTAAAATATGGTGCTACTGCCCTAAGCGTCAAACAAAGAAATCAGCTGATCGTATATTTTCTAACAACAAGCGAAAATAAATGATGACTATGCGTTTGGTCTTCGTGCAATAATTAGCCAGCATTAGAATGCTGTTTTATTCGATTATTTAGTGTGTAAGCGACTCTTACATGTCATAATTTGTACAAGGTCTCCTCTTCTATAAAATGGCAGACAAAATTATATTAGTGGTGTAAAAACAGCTTTGAGCATTTTTCTGTGTAAATATATGTATTTTTAATTTGCTTCTCATACTTGGTTTGCTTAATAGGGTTGATATAACAATATATAAGATCCTTTGCTGACAAGTATTAAAAAAGCCTAAAATGAGACAAACAGTCATTCAATCTAACAAAAAAAACCTGTGTTAAATCTAAAAAAAAGCTTTAAATCAAATTTGCACTAACTTTAATAATCATATAAATTGTTACAGAATAACCTTGGCAATCATCACCAGGCTATTTAAAAATACAATTATTTTTAGAATCTATTATAAATAAATTATTACACAACTTTTATCAGTATAATGTGCCACATCATTAAGTTTTTAAATTAAAATTGAATTCATCTTTTTAGTTGCTAGTCTAAAACAAAATAATTCAATCAATAAGGCCAAAACCTAGTCCTTTGAAGGCTTCAATGTCATCATCATCATTGCAGCCATCATTCGTCATCGGACATCCACTGCTGAACATAGCCCTCCCCCATTGACTTCCAGATTGGCCGGTTGGAAGCGGCCTGCATCCAGCTTCTTTCTGCAACCTTTACCTTATCTTTAGAGCTTATTATGTCCATATTGTCTCATACAAAAAACACTTTATACTATCACATTAGGGGTTAGGTCGGGAAAAGTGTTGTCTCTAGAAGTCCTGGCACTTTTACAAAATTTAAATGTCTTGGGTTCTGGGACTTTTAAGTCAGTTGAGATTTCCCAAACCCTAACACTTAAATATTTAATCTATTAGCGGGTGATGCATAAGTATCCTAAAACCAAATGTGACGTAGCTAAAACATGTTACAGTTATGTATCGGTACATAAGTATATTTCATGTTCGTTAAAAATAAGACTGCTCAGAAAAATATTTCCAGTTACATTATTTATTGAGCAAATATGTTGACATGACCTTGGACAATTAGCTTTAGTATGATTAGATAACCGACAGGTCAAGCCGATCAGGTATGTTTCTGTACAGATTTATTAGTACTTTCTCTTATATTATCAGTAGTAGGCCTTTAATTCTGATGAAAATGCTAAATATTTTTAATTTAAATTTTAAATTAATTTGACGTCTAAACTCGGATTTTTTATTTAAGGTTCAAATTCAAATTCTTTTACTAAGTAAGATTATAAATGTTTTAAACAAGGATTTTATAATTTCTTACCAACCCTAAAAAATAAAAACATTAAAGAATTATAATCAGTGATCGGAATAGGTAGATTGATTTGATGTACTCTGGTAGTGCTAGCATAATATGGATATGCCTTTTTTTCAAAAACTGATACAATAAAATTCCGGAATCCCGGTGGTATGTTCATAATCATAATCAATGTTGGAGATTATTGACCCCAAATCAATCTACCTACTCTGATTATAATAAATAATTTAAAATACTTAACTATAATTTACAAAGAATAGTAAGATTTATTTGTATTTTAATAAACATTTAATATCATTAAATTTGATTTCTAAATCAAATCTAAGTAACAGTTTGCTATTAATTGATGGTTCTTTTAAATGACTTTATTATACATATAGGCCGGTTTTTTAATAGCCAGAACTTATATATGAAGAATAGGTTTAAAATATTCCGCGAGCCGTGTGAGGACGGCCGTAAAGAATACACTTTCCTACCGCCAACAGGAGGCGTGTCGTAAGAGGCGACTAATTCCTGTAGCATAAGACGGGTAGCAGCGTCTGCGTGCGAAATCTTATAAAAAAACTGCGCTCGCTAACCCGCCCATAAAGCGTGGCGAGTATTGGCAATCCCTCCCGATGATAGGTCATTGGGGGCCTGTGTTCAGCAGTGAACTTCCTATGGCTGAAATGATGAAATGATGATTCCGCGTAAAGATCAATGTACCTATTTTTGTAGCTAGTGTTTCGCAAGTAAGTCAATTGTATTCTGTTTTGAGAATATGTCTTAAACCATAATATTGACGTTTTTCGTATAGAAAATGTTTTAAAATGTTAATTCTATTTGTTGGGTAAAAGTGGTCTGATAATTGAAAAATCCATTTTAATTAAAAATCAGAGTTTATGTTATCTAAAATGATAAATATATGTCAAGTCATTCAATTTGTATTATAAATTTAGGTCGGTCAATAATCTTTATTATGATGCTATCAAGAAGCCAATGCTAAGCATGGGAATAACACTTCGGTGCTATAGACTTGTGTTTTTTCCATGAGTTGTTTTGAAGTTTATGTATTACTCATATGTATAACTTTTGAGTTCAAGTTAAAGTCGACTACTATCTTTTATGAAAGGTTTCCCCAAAATAGCACAGCAATATTCATTACACATGCAAAGATATGATAATTAACAATTCCTATAAATTAAGTTTTATACAATTTTAATTTATTCAATCAAATTTTTTTTACTTTCTAAAAAAATCTAATGATCTGATAATGAGTGATCGGAATAGGTAGATTGATTTGGGGTCAATGATCTCAAACATTGATGTTAACATGGACATGCCTCCGAGATTCCGGCATTTATTTGTATCAGTTTTTGAAAAAAAAGGCATATCATATAATGCTAGCACTACCAAGGTACATCAAATCAATGTACCTATTCCGATCACTGCTGATAATAAATAATCTGTCATATAAAAATGGTTTGGCTACTCTATACTAGTTTAAATTAAGTCTATATATTTTCTTATTACTGAAAATAATATTGAATTCCAGATAGTAAGTAGTAAGCAATATTTATTAGACACCATCCATACCATAATACATTTTCAGTTTAAAAGAACTTACCTATTTTTTTTTATTTTTTTTTTACTGTTATTGACTTTGTCAGTGCCAATCCTGCTTACCATTATTTATTTATTTATTTATATTATTTACACACTAATTACAATTATCATGACAGGATATACCCAATGTGATAATGTAGGTATCTTAAAAGTAAGTTTACTTAAATATTATTATTATCATGGGATAGGCCACGACCAAAACACAAATATTCTGAGTGAGCCTTGGGCATCCTCTGATAGTTAGTGGTTAAATACAATACATTGGGCTTGATCCTATCAGCAAAGGACTTGTGGACTTTAGTATAAAAGTATTTTGACCATCTTTTGAAGTATTTTATATGATTATTGTCGCAACCTCGTGTTTGTTGCACATAAAGTATAAATGTCTATTATCGCCAGTCTTAGTGAACGAAGGTGCGTGGGCGCAGGCAGTTGAGCCAATAAAGTACCGACATTTCCATCAGTTTGATGCCCTTATACTTAAGCTTGATTATTAAAATGGTGGGCTTAGAACTGGTATCTATCTAGCGCCTTATTATAGCAATCTCCTTGTTACTAAGAGATTATAAGCATCTATAAATATTGCTTATTTCTACGCCAAACAGCGTTGCTGTGTTAGTAATAGAAAGGCACGATTGGCACTATTGGCAGTGATTTACGTCCCTGTTGGCGTAGTAGTTGTAGCGAGGTGATTTACGCTTGAGCGTGCAAGGGTCCCGGTACGATTACCGGTCGGGTCAATTTAGTAAACGAACTTTTCAAAATTTTTCGCTTCTCGGTGTGCTAGGAGACGCCACCAAGAAAAAAATCGTTTGTAACACGTAATATAGGGATGTTAATTCCTTACTTTGAGATCGCTGGCGCATATACTCGTATTTAACTTTTTAAACGCTTTTAACTATTAAGTACTAACATAGTTGATAAACTTGCTGTTACTAACACATGGATCTTTTGTAATCTGTTTTTTTTTTAAATCTAAACACCTCGGGTCTAATCAAATCAAATCAAATCAAATCAAATCAATGATTTATACGATTATAGATATATCAAGATTATACATCAGTAGAGTTTAAGCTGTTAATTTTTTTTTGTAAAGCTTATTATGCGACCAGTCTTTCTGACTATGAGCAGATGTGATGACAGGTGATTCTCGGGTGGAGACATTCCTCATAAGAAACGTCATCCATATTAATATAGTGGCTCAGACAATGCAGCCGAGTTCAAGGGTCCTGTGATGTGACGTTTTAGCCGATTTATGCAGTCTGGTAAAGTGAGCTGAACAGCTAGCTGGTTTGGATGGTTGTCCAGTTTAGGAAATAAAGACATGTGCAGGGAAGTACGAATACTTCCCTGCACATGTCTTTATTTCCTCCTCTACTGTTGGTAGATTTAGGTGTTCGTGTACTTTCGAGTTTCTAATAAACCAGGATGAATTGATGACTTGTTTAAGGATGTAGTTTTGCGCTCTTTGAATTTTGTTTATGTTGGAAACGCAAGTGGCTCCCCATAATTGCTGTTAATATTTGACTAACATATCATTAGCCCTCCTAGCAATATGATATAGCGATATATCGACATCAACTGTCAAAATATGATAGATATAGCCGCCATGTTGATTTTTTATCGAAACAGCGATCATAATATGTGACGTCACCGGCACGGCGATTCAACATGGCGGCTATATCTATCATATTTTTAACAGTTTGTGTCGATGTATCGCTATATCGTATCGTGTTTTGGTGCTCATGCTAGGGGGGTAGATCGGTAGTCTTTGCCTTGCCATTTTGCTTGCTTTTATTAATATTCAGCCCACATTAGTCTCCTGAAAGACGTACCTCTCCTAAAGTACGCCGCTGAGCTCAATCCCCGGCTATTCTGTTCCATGCTACCAGCAGCTGCAGGTGCCAAGGTTGTCAAGTCTCGGCCTGCAGTAAAGATCACGTCTACCCCATTGGTTATTGGTTCTACGGAAAATGTGACTAGTGCCGCTTTAGTACACGTTACTTACTGCACCATCCACTTGCATATCGAAACGGAAAACCACCTAAACCACATTCTCGATATCGACTAACCACCGGGAATCTGTTATCGGGACACCGATTAAAAACCTTTCGGTAACAAATTGTCGACCGGAAAACCACGTGACACTATAAGATTTAAAATTAGTGTCACGTGATCACCGGTTGACAACTCGTTATCGAAACGTTCTGAATCAGGGGCCGGGTTAAAGTTCTTACCTATTCAAATGCAAAATTGTTGTGGCAAATATTGTAATCAACCGCATCATAAAAAGCTTATTAATGACATGTATGGCCAGATCGTGAATATTCTATGCACTAGTGCTTCTAGTACTTTTATAAATAGGTCAGGAAAGCGAAAAAAACCTTTGGCGGGTTGGAACAAGCATGTTAGCGAAGCTCACGAGTGTGCTAACTAGAATTAAAGAATTGGTTATGGCATGATAAACCAAAAAACGGTGTCATATTTGAGGCAATGATGAACGCGCGAAAGATCTTTAAAGGAAAACTCAAATGGTGTCAAAAAAATCAGCAGCAAATAATTATGGACACCTTAGCCAAACATCATTCCAACTCTAATTTTAAAAGCTTTTGGAAAAGCACAAACCGGCTGAATTCTAGAGCTGGCATTCCCGTGAGTGTCGACGGAGTATCCGATCCTAAGGATATAGCTGATAGTTTTAGGGAGCAATTTGCTGTCAAGTCTCCATTGGGGCCTTCATGCCGGATGTTCGGCGCTGGGCCTCAAGGTTCCAAAGTATCAACCGTTGTCCTAGCGAAAGATATCCAGCTCATTTTAAGGAAGATGACAAGAGGCAAGTCGCCCGGTCACGATGAGCTCAGCGTCGAGCATCTGAGGTATGCTGGAGCCCACTTGCCCCGTGCACTGGCTCTTCTGTTTAACTTGTGTATTGGCCATTCATACTTGCCTCCGGAACTGATGCGGACCCTGGTGGTACCTATAGTGAAATGCAAAACCGGAGATGTGTCGGACAGTTCAAACTATAGGCCGATCTCGCTAGCTACCATCATAGCAAAGGTGCTTGATGGCGTGCTCAACTCATATTTAAACAGGCATGTCAAACTGCATGATGCTCAGTTCGGTTTCCGGTCTGGGCTGTCCACTGAAGCGGCCATATTGGGGTTAAAGCACGCTGTCAAGTATTACACTGATAGGCACACACCTATCTATGCTTGTTTTTTGGACTTGTCCAGGGCCTTTGACCTTGTGTCTTACGACATACTTTGGAAAAAGTTGAAGGAGACTACGGTGCCGCCAGAGCTCGCATTCATCATTAGATACTGGTACTTGAATCAGGAGAGCAGGGTGCGCTGGGCGGGGAAGCTTTCGGATCCGTGCAGGCCGGAGTGCGGGGTGAGGCAGGGGGGCCTGACCTCGCCCATACTCTTCAGCCTGTATGTGAACGCATTGATCGAGGGACTCAGTGGTACGCGTGCAGGGTGCTTCGTTGACGGTGTATGTTTTAACAACATAAGTTACGCGGACGACTTAGTGCTGCTGGCCCCTTCGGTTTGTGCACTCCGTAGGTTGCTTGGGGTGTGCGAGTTGTATGCTGCGTCAAACGGCCTTGTATACCATGTGAAAAAGACGGAGTACATTGTCTTCAGGGCGGGTACCAAGTGCCCTTATAGTATACCACCATTTTTACTTAATAATAAGCCGATAAACAGGGTACACACTTTCAAATATCTTGGACACTTGGTAACAGACGATCTGAAAGATGATGTAGACATGGAGAGGGAACGCAGAGCTTTGTCAGTCCGGGCGAACATGCTGATCCACAGGTTCTCACGATGCACGGCAGCAGTCAAGATAACGCTGTTCAAAGATGTATTGTACGTCACTGTATTCTGGGTCTCTGTGGTTCAAATATACCCAAAGGGCTTACAATGCTCTGCGGGTCCAATATAACAACGCATTCAGGGCGTTGTTGCGGCTGCCGCGCTTTTGTAGCGCGTCATCAATGTTCGCCAAGGCCCGGACAGATGGTTTTGACGCCACTTGGCGAAAAAAATCTGGCTCACTCTTGCGCAGGTTGCGCGGCAGCCCCAACATCATTCTGCGCGCGATAGCCGATCGGCTAGACAGCCCACTTGTCTGGGCTCTAGCCAAACGTACCAAATCGTTGTTAGAAATTAAGTACTAACATAGGTTAAGTTATTGTTACTAACAAATTGGGCCTTGTTGTCACTAATAAAGATTTGAATTTGAATTTGAATGGTCTGCTGGTGTACCTTCTTCACTCTCGCGCTTAGAAGCATGTCTTTTTCTTAGCATTCCCCTTGTTCCATCTATACTTATCCAGAGTTTCACTCGATAGATTTTTTCCCACGAAAGAATAATGCTGATACGCCTTTGTAATTACATGAATATATTTTCTCATTAAAAAATCCTAGCCGTAAAAAACGTTAGGTAGATTCTTAATTTAATCTAACTAAGTAAATGTTTTTTTCTTTGAATAATGCACGTTTCCACTAATCGTAAATTAAAACTAAAAATGTCCATATTTTCCTAACTTTCTAACCCTAGGTATAATGTTACCAGAATTTCTGATCACTACTCATGCCCCACAATGACTACTCCAATTAAAGTCTCTAACAGTAGCAGAGACAAGGTAATATTCCCTAATTTCACATCACTATAAACGCAAAGTAAACAAATATTCAAACTGTAATCTGTTTTACTTTTTCTGCTGTCATAAATATATTAGCAGAGTTCGACCTCCAAGCGATATTAATTTGAAACGCAAATTATGCGTTTCATACGCATTGGCTGACATTTATGTCTTACTAAAATAAATACGTCGCGTAACGTTCGTCAAGTCTTCCTCGACATACTGTTATTTACTGTGGATTTTAATAACATATTATTAAAAATTCAAAGCCTAACCACACTGGTTACTATTAGCATCGGTGATCGGCGTTTTTGCGACATTCGGAAGCCGAATGCAGCGACTGGCTAATAGGGAATATGCATGAAAAAAAAAAAATTCTTTTTACTATATTTATAAGAAAATATACGAAATTATAGTGCTCATAGTGAAAACAAAACTGATTTTAGATAAAAAATAACCGTAATTATAAATTAAGGTATACCTGTCTCTTTCTAAAACAACTTTTACTATGAAAAATGTATGGCGGACGTGTAATGTGACGTCACGGTACATATCGGATCTCCTTGTCTAACACGTGACTTTAATAGGCTGTAAGTCAGGTATTTATTAATATTTTTCGAAAATTCTTAAAGTTTCATTAATTATAATTAAGTAATATTTATTTTAGGACCAAATAAAAAAAACATGCATATTCCCCATTGTTATTGATCGAACGCAGAAATACAATCATCATCGCATCGATGCAGTCGCAAAAATGCTGTTTAGACTAAAACTTTGAAAACTTAGCTAGTGTGGCTGGGCTGCCAATATAGGTGCATTTTTTAAAACACAAGACAAAATAAATAAAAAAATATTTACATTAAAATCCAGTGATTATTATATATTCTCTTTTCTTGATTTTAAACAAATTAATCATCGTTGGATGGATAGCACTAATTGTTAACGACACTTAATTTTTTAAATTTTTTATACGAGGTACTAGATTTAAAAAAAAAAGAATAGATCCGAACCACCCAAACCGAGAATTGATCTGCGAAATCAGACGGACCCTAAGTTAATTTTAATTGAAATGCTAGTATTTTGTAACAATTCCAATCAATGAGATGTATCGGTCATTCACCTATTTAGTGGTTTGTCCGGATACAAACTGATGTCAGCTGGTGGGGGCTTAGTTTTTAGAAGTGTTTTTTTTGCGATTTCAATGTTACTCCCATAAAAAAATGTAATTGCGCACTAGAATCAGTCCCTAGGAGGTTGTTAATGTTGTCAAATAACCCTGTATATAGATTACTAACACCTATGGACTTAAACCGTCTGAAATAAAGAATTTTTATTTTTACTACTTATTATAAATTCTTATGACGTGCATAAACTGTTAATTATACCTCATTAAGGTTGATAGGCAATTATTTGCTTCTTGCAAATCAACCTTTATTACCGACCGAGTCTTTATCGAACGTTTTAATTATAATTGCTATTATTACCGGTTTTCCTAATTTTCACTTGCCTAATCTGATTCATTTTATTGTTAGGTTATAATGTGAAGTATTTTGTTTGAGGTCTCCAAATTATGGCATTAGTTCCACTGTGTATTTTGGAACGAAATAGGCTAATACAAATGTACAGTCATCGGCAGTTCAACCTACACAAAAAGTTTAGGGTCTTTCAACCGATTTTCAACTTTTAAGTCTGACATGTAGAGATCAATGTCAATTGAGAAAGTTTGACATTTTGTGGTAGGTTGACGAGCTGTTGACTGTACTTTTTAAAGGTTTTTGTTACACATTAAACAAGGTGTTAATGAAATAATGTAAAACCTTTTAAGGTCTGATTCTGGTACTCAAATACAACGTTTTTTATGGGACCCAACATCGAATTCTCAAAAAATATGTGCCAATACGCCCTGACACTAAATGGTTGAGCTACAGACCTTCCAAATAATATTATACCTTGAGCAAAAATCGCAACTTCAGGAGGCAGGAGGATCTCCAAAATTTTGCGACTCTTACTTTTAGTAGGAGATTATCGCCGTGTGGGGACGGCCGTAAAGAATACACTTTACCCACCGCCAACAGAAGCGTGTCGTAAGAGGCGACTAATTCCTATAACACAAGACGAGCAGCAGGGTCTGCGAGAAAAATCTTATAAAAACTGCGGTTGCCAACCCGCACGCGATATGCGACCGAATGCAAAGCGAAGAGTTTGCAACAACCACGCGTGAGTGCGCGGCAGGATTTGGGATATAGAAAGATAAAGAAAATAAATAAAATAAAAATATAGGGATGTCAGAAATGGCAAGTGTCTATATATTTAATATCGATATTTTTTAGGAATATCGATGTTATAATTTTCATTAAAAAATAACGATATATCTGTACAATTTAAAAGAATATTGGTAAAAATTTGTGTATTTATCCCATCGAGCACATACCCTAAAGAGCAGCAATACGCACCATCTTTCTCTGAAACTAGTTACATTCAGTATGAAAGTCAACAAGTCCGTCAACTCTCGCCCATACAATAATATCCTAAACAACCTTGATCTTAATTATAGTAAATAATGAACTAAGTAAAAAAACGATTTTTTATACCATTTTGATTGATTTTATATAAAATACAAAAAACCGTTAATAAATATATATGGAACAAATAATATGGATGTATCGATATATCTTCGACAAGCCTATTTGGCAGCATCCATGTTCGCGGCGCGGTACCTGCGAACTCGCTCACAAATCGCTAGTATGATAAGTATAAGGCTCATAAGTGGCGTCTCCCGTTTCCCATGTTTAATTATGTACTAGATTGACAAGTTGAAATCCGACAGCGACGGGTATTGACCGGCCCGTCGCGCCGGTTGTTGACCGCGTCCGGCCCGGTGCCCCCGGTGCACTCCGCATCTCCACCTGATTGTCTAGACTGGTGCAAGGACCTGGAAGTGCGGCGTTGTCTTCCCTAATATTAACTTCGTTGAGAAAACTCAGAATAATACTCTTTATTGCACACCACACGAAACAGAGTACAGGAAAAACATATTTAGAGGTTTACAATTTAGGCGATCTCTTCCAGACAACCTTTAGGTTGAGGACAGTTGAATTAGAATTGAGAGGGGTGGTGAAGAGTTTCAAAAATATTTAAAGAAAGTAAATAGTTTATTTTTATCTTATTTATTTTTTATTTATTTATTGTAGTGAAACAAAGTTAACTAGTAGTTAGTAGTAAGTGAATCTTTCACGGCCATCACTATTTCAATAAACTGGGGGTGTTAGATCAGTATTTCATTTTCGTTTGTTTCTAATATTGAATTTTAGTATTTAGAATTTCTTTGTCACTTGTACGATCGCTTGTGGCTCAGATGGTAGCGATAGATGCGTCTAAGTCTTTGAGTGCTCGAACTGCTGGACTGACCCCAAGTTTATGTGTCATCATCATTTCAACCATAGGACGTCCACTGCTAAACATAGGCTTCACCAAACAGTGACTCCCAGATTGGCCGGTTGACAGCGGCCTGCATCCAGCTTTGTTTCAAACAAACCCATGGCTTACATCTGTTTCAACCTATTTCTTTGTAAGCCTTATTACAGTATTGTGACATTTTAGCTTCTTGGAATCTAGTCTTCGTACTGCCACCGGCCACCGTTCAGGCTATTGACCGTTTACGCCGGTACTTGACACTTCTCTTCCTACCATAATGAGACCTAAATTTCATCAGTATCTCCTGTTGCGTCTATTGTAGTGTGATGTTAGCGTTTTTGTTTTTATACAACTGAGATCTGAGACCTGGATCATTGAATACAAAACTGGTAATAGTTTGATAAATATTTGTCATTACAACGAGCAATTATACAACAGTTTTGCTATATTTATCTTTTATATTATAATTTTTGTCTATCGTAATTTCTAATATTGATTGATATTATTTGTAGACTCAGTGTCTGGGTTGGGTTGTTTAGAATTTCAGACAGATTATGTACGCAACATAATCTGTCTGAAATTCTAAACATGTTGGTATTGACGAGATGTTTCATTGTTTAGCTTCGTCTTTGCCCCGCCATTTATTAAGAGAAGGTTGTTGCCCTCCTAATTCCCGTCTAGACCCGGGGCAAGGACCTGGATGCAATTTGTGCAACCCTTTTGTTGTCCGGGTGCTCGAGACCGGCGCAGCGCCGTATTAAGAATAGTATCACTTGTGGAAACGTTTCGCTTGATTAAATGGTCTGGCCTCTCGTTTCCTCATTCGCTTTTAGTGTAATTTTGTGCCATTTTAACTTTTTGTGACTTGAAGTATCTTTTTTCTTCGGTAATCCAGTAATTATTATTTTCCTTAATTTATTTAAGGACTTATAATAATTCCCTGAACAAGTCAGAGATTAGGTGTCTCGCTTTATCTATCTCTCTCGCTATATCTTCTAACTGTTAAACATTTTCGGGGACAATATTTCCAAAGTTTTTCAGTACAATGATGAGGCTCTTTATATGGCACTTGTTTCTTGATCCTTGACCACATCGAGGCCGACGACCCACTGAACTCGACGGACTAGTCCTAGCCTGAACAATGCGTGCTGGGCTACTTACTGTCCTGCCTGACCTGAACTTAGCGTCTCGGTTACAATCTTTTAGGTCATGAACAACTCGGGACTTCACAAGGACCAAAACCTTTTTCATATAGTACCTGTCCGATTTTAAAAAGTATGCGTTTTTTATTATTAATCGCATCTAGGAACACTATAGTTGCTTATTAATAAGTGAAATAGACACATATTTAACTTAAAATTTTTAAAATGAACCGCTGGGTACTATCATACTTTAAAAATTTTAATCGGAATTCTTTCTATTTATTGTACACGATTTTCTGGCATTTCATTTCCCCCCGATATCAGACGATTTATCTTTCTTTATCCTGAAGGAACTTGATCTGAATCTCTCTGCGGCAGACATAAAATTTCATTTGCGATAGCGTAGTGTTACTCTTATGTGTAATACACACCGGTCTAATATTTGAATGTATTGCAGTGCGGCGCGCCACAACCTTCGGGGATTACGATTGGGAATACGGTGGAATACTAATGAACACAGCCACTTAAGAATTTATTAGAGAAATATTCGTCACCTATGTCTGTAGCCGCGTATGGTTTAGCAACTGAATTTTCAGCAAGCTAATTAAAATTCTGTTCTGGTGTCCGTTAAATACGTCTTTTTGAGATTTAAAGTTCATTTTTGTTTTTAAAATTTTTATAGCAACATATGAGTTAAGATTATCCAACACAAATCGGTCTATTCTCTTTTTTATCAAATCAAAATATATTTGCACAAAACATGGTACATAAGATACAAAAACGTTTTGAAATTAGACCCACATGTTTTGCCAGCTCGGTGGCATGCAAAAGGCAAAAAAATACAATAAAAAAAAATACAAAATACCATCATAGTCATTAATACGCCTAAGCTAGTTCAATGCTGGGGATACTGCTGTGCATTATGGTGCGTGCTGTGCCGCGCGCCCGTTCCTAGGCTATTCTTTCCTAACCGCGTCAGCCATTGAGCATTCTTTATCTTCGCTCCACTCCACCTTGCATGTTCATGTCATTTGTGATTTACTCTGTCGTTTGTTTCCCAAGTTCCCATGCAACTCGTGAAACGATACGAAAGTGAAGCTTTCGAATTCCATCGGTTTCACCGCAAACATCGTGCCAGTTTCTGATGCTCAGGTGCTCGCACGATTGTACTGAAAACGCCATGATACACCGTCGCTTTTACAGCACAGTTTTCCTGTAATTCGGTAGCCGATGTTAACGACATAAAATTTTAATTAGTTAAAAATATGAATATGTCCACTCACAAGGTGGTCAGACAACCTGGTAAGGGTCGCAGGAAGACGCTGGATGCAGGCCGCTTAATCCAACCGGCCAATTTGGAAGTCAGTGGGGGAGGCCTATGTTCAGCAATGGACGTCCTATGGCTGAAATGATGATGATGATAAAAATAAGAAAGTGCTATAATAATGTATGATTTGTTTAGCACTTAGGTCAATTTCTACGTAAAAAGCTGTTTGAAATTTCTTATTAATATCAGCAAAATCACATCTTCACGCTTCTCAAATCTATACTTTCGTAATATTTTAAGGAACGGAACTACTTAGGCGATTTAAATATTTTTTCGATTATAATTAGTGGAAATAGACCTAATTTTATTGGTCATACATATAGACCAGCGATACTTAGTGCTACCCGACACCCGTGTAAAGCCGGGGCAGATCACAAGTTAGTTAAGTCGTTTACGTCGAAATAGTATTGATCCCTATAACGCAGCAACCGTTGCTGAAGAGTTCGCAATACGCTTGGGCCATTCGATTGTATCAGGAACACGTTTCTCATTGTCTACGACTTAATGATGTAGCTTCTCGACTTATAATACGATATATTCTTACCTTTAATAGAATCATTCAAGCGAATAGTGCCTAGCTAAAGGTCATTGTCATCAGTATATAAGAAAATGGACGTAATGAAAGGCATATCTATTTAGCAGAAATTTACTTCTATCAGTTTAACTAAAGTATAAGATGTCAATCAGTTTTGCTCTTTTATAGTAAAAGTGGATCCTGAGTCCTTAGTTATCCTACAAAAATTACCTATAGTTACTATTTGATAGGGGGTTAAGGAACAGGGTGTAAAGTTCCTCATCCACTATTGAAAAGGGAGGATCCTCCGACCAGACGGGTGTTGTGTCTGGTGGGCTACTGCCCGACGGTTGTTGTCGGGTTCCATGTATATATTGCTCAATCGCTCGGATAACTTTTTAATATCGCGATGTAGGATACGTCAGTTTTAGTTCGTATGTGTCGAGATAGATGTCGCTACTAGCTAGTTTGAGTTTACAGTTAGCTTACCAGCTGCGCGATGCTGTGAATAGGCAATCAAGCCATTTATATTGACGACATGCTTGCTTGCGATAGCACGATTACTATTTAATATGTTACAACAAATCTTTGAGACGCGTGATTTACACGGATTTATCTAATCGAGATGATTGGAAACCGTTGCCGAAAAATGTGGCAGCAATCATCGTTATCTACGGTGAATCAGAAGCTTTCACGTCGAATTTCTGTTCATTTCACCACGAACGTGGCAGTTTCCCTTCGGTAGCAGTTTACGTTTCGCCCGAGGATCGGCAAATGTTGATTATACTACTCTTACAAACACAAACCTCCCTAACCTTCCTTATAGCAACTCGATTAGGCGGCATAGCAATTTGTGAGTAGTACGAAAATATTTATTATATCTATTTATATATATTTATGTATCTATTTATAACACAACAACTGTGTAACATTATAGAATAGAATAAATATTGAATTGAATTGTTCTAACAATACATGAGGAAGGGTAAAGAAATTTTAAAAGGGAACTATAGCCTAAATATAAAAAAAAGACTATGATCGATTCTTGAATTCTCCCAAGCTTAACCTACGCTAGCCAGACATGGGTTTTCACTGAAAAAGTAACAAAAACAAAATATTATCTTGTCAGCGTGCAATGGAACGTAGTATACTGAAACTGAGAAAAATACAAAAAACGAGAAACACAGACATCCGCAGGAAAACTAAATTAACAGATGCTCTTCATTTTAGTTTCAAATTCAAATTCAAACGTTTATTGCATGTCACATTACAATTTTGCGGTGTTTAGTTTAAAACAGAAGCGGAACTGGGCAGGGCACTTGTCAAGATACAGAGATAAGAGATGGACTTACCAAACAACTAAATGGCAGGGCCCAAAAGGCAAGAGAAACATAGGGAGACAGAAGAAAAGATGGGCCGATGACATAATAACCACAGCAGGAAAAAGTTGTATGTTGACACGGCCAAAGATAGGGAAAGGTGGAAAAAAATGGAGGAGGCTTTTACCCGAAGGGGGGCCACATAACAAAAAATAATAAAAAAAATATGTATATTTATATATATATAATAAAAGGAAAAGATATTTATTTATAACTGAATATATATTGTTAAAGAGTTATGTGGAAAATAAAGCAGTAATAATATTAACAATACATGACCGTCTCGTGTAATGGTTCGCACTCCGAACTACAAAGCCCGGCGGTTGCTGGTTTGAATCCTGTAATGGGCAAATGTTTCTGTGATGATGATGAGCACGAGAATTCGTACCTACCTAAGTAATGAATGTGTATAGACGTATTTAAGTATGTTTATCCGTTATCTAGTCGCTATATTACATACACGCTTTGCTTAGTTTTGGGCTAGAAATTTGTTGTGATTGTAGAAATAATTTAATATTAAAAGTTTTATTTAAATGATTTTAGGCATCACTAGACTTTGTGTCTAACTAAAACAATTGACATATTATGGTAACTTATTTTTAAACGCTTGATTTAATCAGAGTGTAAAACAAGGAGCTTTTTAGCTCAAGAAATAAATTTTGTAACATGGTTACATTATGTACACTTTCCGAAGAAACGTCTTCCCAAACTCGACGTCAAACAAACAGGTAAACCTAATTAGGGCGCCTTCCAGAACCCAGGTAAATCTTGGAAACGTGAATTTCGCTGGAAATCCCAAATAGACGTAGTTCTGATTAAATCTGGTACATGTCATTGGCGTTTTATCTTGGATCTTGATGCGAGATGCCGTAAGTAGATTTACCGTGAATTAACATGCTCGAATCTACGTCTGAGATCTGTTGGATCCTTGCCTTGCCTGTAGCGATGGATCTCTTGAGTTGCTATATCGATGTGACCATGTGCTATTTATGGATATTTCGGTTTAATTGTCATTTTTGACTAGCCCGCGACTTCGTTCGCGTGCCGTGGTATTTAGTTTATTCATAAAGGTTTTTTTGCGAAACTTTCTTAATTTTTTCTTTCAAAAGAACCTTCTGCTGACAATAATTAGCACAAAAAAATAATTAGCGAAATTGTTCCATCCGTTCACGCGTGATGCGATGGCTAAGGGAAATAGAGTTTTATTTTCATATATATATAGATGTATGTTGATTATTCAAGTAATCATATGCGTCAACACACTTATTTTAACCAGGTTTTCAAATTGATCACTTCAAACTGTCTTTGTGGATTTGCGCAAGACAAAGCATTGACGCAACGCAGCTAATAAACGTTCACAAAAAAGTAAATAAAAAAGGAACGATGTAATTAATAAGACATTACCCAAACAAACATTCAGAGGGCCAAGAAAACCTGCCGTATGCCAAAATACAGTTATTTTTAATTTGTTTGCAAATATCTATTCTATTCTATCTTATTGTTTATCAATTCCGGCGAGCATTTCTTCAGCATAATATTTATGTTATTGATAAAGGTTTTGCAAGATATGTATTCGTTTAAACAAGATGCTTAATTAATCACTATCTATTTAGTAGTTATCTGATATAGATCTTTAGTGTGTAATGTGTATGTAGGTAGGTGTAGGTAGTGCAGGACGTTGACTGCTAATGGGTCATAGTTTATGAATGAAGGGTCACCCCTGTTCATTCACGGATCTTTTCACTTGACCCTAGTGTTAATTCACGCTGCGTGTCACTGAGGTTCCCTACAATTTTGTACGTCAAATACTTTTTTCCATGACGTTGAAATTCTGTAAATGTTTGGAGTATAATGTAAAATTCGGTGTTTACAAAGTATCGCGTGTGATGTTTTGGCGAGGCATTTCTGTCGTGATGCTACCCTCGGGGGCTGCAAGCATCTATATAACTAATGAGGTCACGGCTCGAAGGGTGAACGTACAGCGATAATTTCCTTTGTCTTAGTTTCTCTTCATGTAACCACAGCCCCCAGGTTGGATTAAAAACCTTTGTTCTTGCAGAACTCTTGAACAAGTTGTTTGTTGGGTTCAAAATTCTGAAGCTATCATTGTTAATTACAAGTAAAATTGTTTTAGTTACATTTAATCCTTTCTTTAATTAAATTCATGTACCTTTACCATTGTGTGCAACCAATGAACCGTAGATCGGATCGCAATTTGACTCCTCCCTTTGGTAATCAGTTAATATATGCCCCCGCTATTGTTCTGTTGTCTTGCTTCATTGTATTTACCACAAGTTTTGTTTTAATGTCTTGTTATTTATTCAGGATCAAATGCACGTGTTGCTAGGTCGAGTAGGTTAACATTAACACTCGAAGGCAATGTACAAAACCAGGCGTCTGCCAATTGATGTTCTGCAAAATGTGAAATAATTCATCAGAAATAGCTCGACTATTTACTACGCAGCAAAACATGATAACAAGTTAGGTATTAATATCAGTTGTTTCCGTCTGTAACTAGATTTTATAAGAATTTTACTAGTTAATCGTGCAGGTTAGATAGTGTTCACTAGTGTCACGGCACTCTGCCAAATGCTACATGATTAGATCAAAAGCCACGGTTAATCGGCGGCTGCTTCTGTTTATAGTTTCCTGAATTATTTTATATCTATTGGAGTTCGCTCTACACGTGCCGGTGATGTATTGCCATCGAGCGCTGTAAAGTGCAGACCCGCGCAAATGGATATCTTTTGCGTCGTATGTATTGTAAGGGACAAAGGCACGAATATCGCTGAGGCCCTATACATAGAATCGACGAAGGGTCGCCCTTGCTTTCGAAATGGTACCGAAATGGTGCATCTACTAACTAGGTCAAGCTCGCTTGCGACGGGTCGCCACGTGCTCCCCCCCGCATCCGTTCCCCGCGTTGCGATATCTCGCACTGCCAAATATATCGTATGTTTACGCTGCAAGGTTTAGTTTGCGTTGCGACAAATCTAACAATCGACCTTGTCGAAGAGTTGGTATACAAATCTTTCGCGCCGATGGTTGGTTGTGAGCCCTACGCTTTGACGTTAGAGTCAACAATGGCCCAGCGGTGTTCACTTGTAATTAACAATGGCTCGTTCATGGCGAGGAAGGCTGTTGGGCTACCTTGTTTTATTTTGTAAGAGTATAGTGTATTTGCATTTTAAATTTAAGAGCGGAAGTCATAGTTGTGCTTTGTCTCCAGAAGATAAATATTTGCTACGCACATTAACAGATATACGCCCTGCCAACAACCTGATGTTTGTGGTTTGCATTATTTCATTATGAGCAGATTACAATACATGCTTCTTAAAACAACAAAGAACTACACTTTGATTGAAAATTATAAATACAGAGCACTTTTAATAGAAACAGTAACAAACGTAACTTTTGTTTTGGGTGTGTGACCTACTTTTTGTTCGAATACGATTATCATTTCATCCGTATATGTCTTGCTTAAGTCACTCCCCCGCAACAAAGTATCCTTGTAACCTTAGTTACGAGGACCCCTGCCATCAGTAAATAGAGAGGGGGACGCTTTCACAGCTTGTGGGATGTTATCTATAGCTTCCGGATCCATAAAGAAAACACGCATCGAAATAGGCACTGCGCATTCAACATAACGGCATTATACCAATTGCGACCTTATTGATTCTAATGTTGTTTTATCAACTCGCTATTATCTTCCTCCTATCAATGCCGTTCTAATTTTCATTATTCGATTTGCTCGATTAATCTACTCGTTTTATCGTCTGCAGAAACAGGTCATATAACATGCCAATGGCAGGTCAAGTTCGTTTCGCCAACTCAGCCACTTTCTGCCTTAACTGCCGAGCAAACTAAATTTTTTATCCAAGATATAACTAAAATATTTTGCAGAAAATCGTGGAATAGGTTCAGATGACCAGCAAAGTGTGCTTGCGTGTTGTCGAACTCTTCTCTTCATAGCAAAGCAGCTCCGAGGTTTCCGAGGTCTTCCTAAACTGGCGAGCATTACTCAACTGTTCGCAATAAAGTTTTTTTCCAGATTCTTACTGCCGCCACCGCCAGTCACAGCAGTCTGATCTAATGGCGATTTAACTTTCTTACTAAAATACTTATCAATTACGTATCAATTGCTGTACGTTGCTTGGTGTGATTTTGAAAATGTCTGCGTTGATTAATATATCTACTTATCCTCTTGTGAAAGTATGATCACTGTAATGTGATTTGTGGCGATTAACTTTCATCTCGTGTTCGACCTCATCTCAAGTTCGCGTGGAAGCTATTATAGCAATGATTACAACATGCGTATTGCATTACGTAGTGTAGCGACACTTCGTCTCCCTGGCGAGGTCGTGTATTGTATTCCGTTACTGTCATCGATGCCCGCTATGTAGCGTACAATATAAATTTGCTATCGCCAAGCGACATTCATCGTTTCATCGTGTTTCGGGTTATTCAAAGCATCAGCGTAGTGTGGTTTATTAATAAGGCTACACTGTTGCAATTTTAACAGTTGTCTCAACATGGTTTTACACTTGTACACAGTTCTGTCCCGTAACTTTTTCTTCTAATCAGGAATGGCGCTGATAAGTTACCAACTTTATGAAATTATTTTGGTGAAAAGTGGACATCTGTTGCATAAGAGTTGACACCAGAAATAACCTCTTCGGGTCGACAACAAGTCAACGTTGAAAAACCAAAGTACATTAATATTTTTGTATTGTTAGTTTTACAAACGTAGTGTTGAAGGCTCACATTCGGTGATGTTAGCTGAAGTCTGAAGAATTTGCAATTATAATTTCGTGCTGGAGCAAGCTGCTTACGGGCCCCGACCTCGTCATGGCAGGTGACATTTCGATATCCCTCTTGAGTCACCCAAGCCAACTGACTGGGTAATTAATTACAGTGTCTATGGTAAAAGGATCTATAACAATATTAGAATGGATATTATTATTAGAGAAATGCTGGCTTGGTTAGATTGCAGAGGTTCTGATAGAGTTTCCATTGATTGTGACAGGCTACTAGCTTTTTTAATTGTTTACTAGTTTTTGCTTGCATAAAATTCGGGTTTTAGACGAATTTTAATCGTGCTTAATTCCATGATGAAAAGTAGGCTGTGTCCCACTACGCCTCATGAACTATCTTAACTATATTAATGGCAATGCTACAAAAAATGCGTCGTTTCGTTGCTGCATGAAACTAGAAAAAACTAACTAACTTACTTTCGCACATTTACAATATTTGTGGTGATTTTAGTTCAGCCTCTACCATAGAGAGACACTGCAGCCTTATAAGCACGTAACAAGATGTATTTTTACGTCAATTATTGTGATAAAAAAAAATGACACGCCAATTATGATTATGGTTTAGTTAATGCCTGCATGAACCACAAACATTAAAACAGTAGATTATATATGAGGACGTTTTCAAAACTGCTATAGATTTTAATGGTTTAATACATATAAACAAATGGTTTGATTCTGGTTAATTAAAAGGGATTTGATTTCAAAATTTAATTCTGGAATGTAAAATACAAATAAATAAGAATAAAAATTATATTGTCGTTGCTTGCTTGCTTATACTTTTTTAGGCAGCCGATATCCGAGACATTATTCGTTGTAGAATCCTGTATCTCTTTCATTCGGTGACATTTTCTTTTTACCTTTTCTAGAGAGTTTCAAATCTCAGTACGTAGTGTTTATTTTATGCTGAAAATTATAAATGTTATATAATATACTTTAATTATGCTGAGATGGCATATTATATTGTTTACATGACGTGAACTAAACGTGACAAACAACTGTTCCAAGCAAATGACGCGAGTTCTAAAACTGTGATTTGTAGACCCAAATGTAGTTTATTACTAAAAAAAAATATTGTAATGCCTGCGGTAATATCTGCGTTGCCATCTAGCCATGCGTAATATAGAAGAGGAGATCTACCTACACGTCATACTCACTTAAAAATTGTGTGTGCGATTGAGCAATCGCAAACATCATTTGTCAAAGTTATCACATCGATAGAGAGCATTTATGTTTATGTAGCTTATAATTTGTGATTGAAAGTGATTTATTGAATAGATTAAGCTGTTTAATCATAGTTAGAGTAGTTGTATTCGGCTCCATAGCACCACTATGCTCTAAATGCTCGTGTGTATCGATAGTGAGGGTGTGCATGACGTGTTCACTAAAGCATTTGCCGACGCTGCGCTCACCAGTAGCCACCGAGGCTCATGCCTGTCGCCGTAACGAACCATCGCAAGCTTGCACACGCGGCCTTTCACGGAATCCAAGATCGTATCTCCGAGCAGCCAGATGCGTAAGTGGTGTATGGGGCCCGACTGTGGATCTGTTTAATGGACATGGATGTTTTCTCTATTTGTTGGAAGGTGGGACGCAGGGCCCGGGCCGACGACCCCACCTGCCTTACCTCCACTTACGCCTCTGGATGTATCGTACGTGTACACGACGCTATCTAAAACCACCGTGCTAATAAACAGGGCTAGTCATCGTCCACCTGTGAATTTTTAATAGTTGTTTGTTACGATGCTTATGAATATAAACATGAGGGCGCTGCGTTGCGTGATCGCAGCGCCCCTGAACCGGTTTATCAAAATATACATGAGTTTCTTTGATACAACTCCATCAACGATTGCTCTGTTTATTGGCAATGAGTATTCCAAGTGCAGTGTTTTATGTAAGGTCTGTTTCCGTAAAGATAAGTGTTCCCTCTGTTTGGATTTCTATTCCATTCGTGTTGATTGTATTTCGTCGAAAGGAGAAGTCGACTTTTGTTGGCTTCGAGCGAGATTGGGCATCTTTATAAGAGTTTACGACTACTACTTCACTAAACATGCCACATGTCGATGTCTGCATTCGCGAAACACAATTAAGTGACGTATTCTTCACGTTTTTAATTATATCCTCTATCTGTAGATTCTGTAGCTTCTCGAAACTTTGCGTAATGTGTAATACGCATGTGTTGTTTCCATTCTTAAATATTTAAATGTTGTGTGGTTAGCCTTAACATTATTGCAGTGCTAATAATATTTTCTTTGTAATACATTACCTTAGCGCTTCCTTTCGTATTGTATCTTATCTTGACTGTTTTTCCTTATCCACTTCATTATGTAAAATTAAATATTCATATTCTGTTAGTTCCTTAGCTACTAGTTTGGATTAAGTATTAGTTCCTGTAGCCGCGCTTTCGAGAGTAACTGTTTTTACAAACGCTGTTCGGTGTCCCAGATAAAGTATAATTTGCATGCATTAACCGTGCTGTTATTAGATAATGGAGTGTCTCTGGTAACTGTTACTTTTCAGTCGGTCTGGATTTTTTTACACTACAGCGTGGGATGCAAAGCTAATTCTGACCTTAATCTAGAAACATACATTCTAAGAAATTTTACAGGAACAGATTAAAATTGCTTTGTATCGAACCATATTATTGATAGATAATTAACTGTAATTGGCAGTTAGCATCAATGAAGTTCCTGCTTTCTTTAATATGCAGTCCAGCCACATATTTAAAGCCTTTGTAAAGTTAAAGACTGATGATGTGCGGATAAAAGTAGGTGTAGTTTTATTCCATGCCCAATATAATTTCGCGTTGAAAGTTTAGGCTGTCGAACGTGGACACTTGTTTTTAACGCTTGTACTAACTAATGCTTGAATGATGCTTACATGCCGTTGCCCCTTGAGTTAGCAAACGTCAATCGCGATTTTATTTATTTATTTATTTATTTATTATTGACGCTAGTACACCAACCATCCTTCAGAGATACTCAGTCATCCATCTTTTAATAAAGCAGCCTATAGTTGCAGTAAAAATACCAAAGTTAGATAAAGACCTTGTAGGTTCAGTATGACTATCTGTCCTCAGCAACAACAAGCATTCAAGCTAAGCCGGTTGCACAACCGTGCAGCTCTTTGGATCGTCAAAGACCCTCGTGGTTCTGGCCCGCGCGTTTTCCGCCTGTCTGAACTAGCACTTAGTGCTACGATGATGCTCTCTGCCATGAGTCAGATGCGCGTTTCCGCGTGCGCATGCAGGTGCAGCGGGGGCAACGGTCCAGTAACGATTGTTGCTAATTTCGTCCATATATCGCGAATGTCCGCCGTTCGCGGCCATTGTTCGTGGAGCGGTGATGCGGTTCCGTTATCTTGATGATTCTGCTTTGCTATCAGATGATCGGGGTAGTGATTTCTTCCAAGTTAGCTATTTATCCGTCAAGTAGGCAATCATGTCATGGCAGATGCGTTATTTTGATGTTGACAACTTTTATGAGATTTGAGGTATCTCCATTGTTGCGGGAGATATAATTAATAAGACGTGTAGCTTGAATGTCGAATCTTTATTGATTTTCAATTAAACCTTTTACATGAAGTAACTTAATGCTAAGTCAACATAATTATTTGATACTATGTAGCAGTCACTTATAAAATTAACATGTTACGGTAAAACACATAAACACTAGACTTTAGATTACTTAAAATAATTCGTTTTGGTTATTGCTCTATCAGAGTTATATCAGATCCTCTATCGAGAAAAAAAGCCTATTAATTGATTTAAAAAAATATAGGTTTAATGCTGATTTAAATAATACAATATTATTCTATTAACGCTGGTAGACCAAAAGTATTTTTTCATTTAAAGAAATTTAGAAACCATTGTTACTAAGACCATACTTAATTAAGATCAGATTATCTCTCATCTATATAAATAAAAATCAACTGTCGAATGTATGTAAGCGCATCACTGCTGCTGCACCTATTTGGCAATTTTTTTCTGTGTTGGAGGTTGTAAGGAGAAGGTATGTGTGAAAAGAAACATTGAAAAAAAATCTGAAAATTTTTAACATTCCGGAAAAACTTAATTTCGTTTTTCTATGTGATTTTGCTACTACGGGCCCAAATTTCGTTTAACCTTGTCAAATTAGGTCAAGACAACTGACGGGGCAGCTAGTTTAATATAAGACTGACTGGTTAGTAAAACGTTGAATTCTCTGGACATAATATTAAAGCCAGAAACGTATCAGATTCAAGAATAGCTTGGAAGTCTGACATGCATGCGCATGTTTGCGATTCAATTCTCTTGGTATTCGCAAACAGTGATTTTGTATCTAAGAATATCCTTGATTGTTGAACAAAACAAAGTATTAAAAAAAGATTTGTGGCCGCAACATTTGCACAAGGTAGTGTATTAAAAACAGGCATAGTTATTAAATATAATGACTCAAACCTTTTACGTTATCGAAGGTCAAGAGTGCTCTGGCCGGGATAGGGCCGATGAACTGGAACTCTCGTTTGTTTTGTTGAAAGATTGCCTGTATCATCTACGTAACTTCGAAAGCTGATGGACGACTGTCTTACACTGCCTCTTTCGTTGTATTCGTTGTCGAGGTTACCAATCGAAGAAACCTGTGTGTGTGTTGCTTTTAGTACTTTTTGCATCAATGTTGTCATAATACTATTAACAGCACACCGGACAATATCGTAGTCAGTGTAAAGCATTTCTTCACTGATTAAAATAAAATTATCGTATTTGATTTGAAACAATGTTTATTGTAAAATTCTGGCATTTTTATATTGTAAAATGCGGGCAGCCATTCAGAATAGCAGATAGATTCGTTATTGTCCTCCTTGCTTGAGTTTCTTTTAGTTTGTATTTCGTTTGTATTCTCTTCAGTCATTGACACATACGGCGTTTACAACAGCGCGATTAGCTTCGGCGAATCTCCGAATTTTCCAAAACACCCATAACGCTATCTGAGGTAATCCACCCACTCACATTCACTGTCTCATTTATCTAGTGTTGTTGTGTAAACTCTCGCGGTTCGTTAACCTGTGTGTTGTCGTGCGTACGCGCAATACACGTGTGTGCCACGCACATTCGCCTCAATCTATTTCCAAACATGATCACTATGTCCATAGCGATAAGATTCAACAAAATTCTGATAAGGTACAACTGCGTATCATAGCGGGACGCATGATTCGTAGAAAAACAACTTTATCCGCAAAATAGATGGTTTTATTATTTGTAGGAAATAATGTTGTATTCTTTGGCAAGTGGAGTAATGTATGCCAAATGGGTAGGTATGTAAAACAATTACGATTGTCCTTGTGATAGACTAATCGTTTTGCGCTACTGACGCCTGTTCCTGATAACAAATATTCAACCTACAGTCAACAACTTTTGAGTTCAAAATCAGTGCACATTGTCTTTTAGATAGTCCAGATTTCATTATGATCTTGTGAAGTGTTTAGGTGTAATTGTGAAGGCAAGAGGTCGTCAACATGACCTTGCTTGTTAGTGGGTTGCGTGCTCCCGCCTACATTTGGCTCAGTTTCAGAATTGTGTTCTGATCCTTCGAGAATATGGTTACTTTCTCGAAAGATGAACGATAATGTAATGCTTTTCGTGGGTGAATTTGTTTGGGAAACAGTTGTTATTTATGTTAACAAGTGTCTTTGCTGATCCGTGAGATCTTTTGATATATGTAGATGATATAATGTCTTCATGTCTTATTGAAGGATCTAATCATATTTATTTTGAATTTGCAGAATTCCTTTCAAGCATTTAAACATACTTTTAACTGTACCTTGGTTTCTAATGGTTTTGACGCTTAACTAACAAACAGGACCTAAAATGTCTTACAAATTCAGGTTAATTTTTAAGTCAGTACAAAAACATGACTCTGACGGTGGGGTGGCCATTTAACTAGCGTCGCAAATGTATGTGCTTTAAGAATTTCTTTCGGCACTAAAGCGTAAGACTTTTCTGCGTATCCATTACGGTTGGCATTGGTCCGTCTGCCGCAATGTCGGGCCAATGTCGCGCCGTCCTCAACCTCTCCGGTGAGGGTCTTTGATAGCTCTGTTGGTATTTCTACCCAAGTTTGTTAAATTTTAATGCTCAGATTGCAAAGAGCACAAGAGTTAAAACTGCTATCCATTTGGTTACCGTTCAAGGTTACATTAATTCTAATAGGTACTTGCTTCCTTTACCGAGTTTAATTATGGGACTTTGTGCAACTATGCTTCGGTATCTTATTCACAGATAAGCATATTATGTAGTCTGTTCACTGGGCACGATAATCGATCTACTAGGTGGCCTCTATAGCTTTCGTAATTATAATTTTTAAGTGTTATGCACGAATTTAGCACGACCTCTATCAGTAGAGCTCGCCTTCTTTCTTCTAACCAATTTCATGTTACTAAAATCACTTATAACATCGTATATGTTGCGGAGAGTTATTACTGCATGATTATTAGTAATTGTAGTGAGCCATGTAGGGCTATCGAGTGACTCAGTAATTAAATACCGTTTTCCTAGACATAGTAAACACTTGTGGTTTTTCCGTATACACGTGCCGATTTCATCACTTAAAAAACAAAGAAGCGTGTTTTCCCTTTATTAACATGAGCACCTCTTACGATGAAAACATTGAATTAAAAGTTATTCTTTCTTCGCCTCGTTGAGCCAGGTGACTAAATCGGTATATGTATGGTCGGACAAGAAAGTGATCTCCAGTCTTGGCAAAATTTAATGTGTAAGTAAAATAGCAATAAGGTTGAACTCATGGACTTAACCTTTTTAACAATGAAAGAGATGCACAATTTTGACGTGTTATTTATTTGTATTTCGACGTCCTAGATAATATGATAAAGAGAGCATTAGTAGCTGTCAGAATAGTTTTGCATGAGAAAATCAACCGTGTTCTATGACGCGCGAATGAATTTCAACCAGGGTGTTAGACCACTTTCTTGGCTTACTGTCCCTAACGCTAACACTCTACCTACCAATACAGTTCAGCCATCAGCTGTCGTATATATAATGTGATTGTATGTCACCTTCCAGGTCATGGCAAGACTCATAAAGACGCGGCGAGTGTGCGGGCCACTCATCCGATACCCGCGTCCTGCGGGTTGTACTACTTCGAGGTCCGCATCGTGTCTAAAGGGCGGGATGGGTACATGGGCATCGGGCTATCTGCTCACGGCGTCAATATGAACCGCTTACCTGGTAAGGATTATCTCAAATCTTAAGCAGCCTGACAACGTCAATTGCTTGACGATGGTCTGTTTCCGAGGTCCAATGCCTTCTGCATTCAGTCCATTTATAGAGCCGATGGAAAACTACACATTTCATTTTCCAATTCGAAAATGTACACAAGGGCTCGTCTGCTGACCAACAATACAATATACCATTTGCTTGGAATTATTTTCAAGTTAGGAATTTGTGATCAATCAAAGAGATGTACTGTCATATTTTAGAGTCTGCTTTTTAAATTCGCACGTTATTTACTCGTAATTTATCTAGAACTTAATTAGCGACGACAAATGCTAGTACTAATATTGCACGAAAACTCATTAAATACGGTTCACAACAGCGTGCAATGAAACGTGGCGGTAGCGACGGTCGCTGCGTCTTTAGGTAGCGAGAATGGGCTATTTCCCTAAAAAAATCTAATTAGTCTGTCAGTTGGATTAACAGAAAATATTGGACACGTATTTTTTCTTTTCTCAATCAAACAAAAAATTAAGATATATATAGCTCATTAAAGTTCCGCGTAACGTCACGCCTTGCGACACTTTTTAGCAAGGCGTGACGTCACGTGCTCACTTTGATGCGCTTTATCTTCGTAATTTTTTGTTTAAATGACAAAAGACAAAATATGGGTGCAATATTTTTTGATAATCTAACTGACGGACTAAATAGAATAGTCTTTTTTTGAGCCAGGAAACTAGCCCATTGAGGAAAATAATACTTTTCGCATGGACGCAATTGTTCGAATAAAAAATTCTATGCTCAGTTTGTACCTATTATGTTGGCCTATCAATCGACGTATAAATGAATTAAATCGGTTAAGCGTTTGAAAAGAAGAAAGAATTAGCATCTTTTTTGTTGGTTTTGACAATTCTTAGCATATTTTTTAATATTTTTCTGACAAACTGGGCTTAAGTAGTAGGCTTATAAAACCACTTACTAGTTTACATTTGACGACTATACTCGCCTTAATTATAAAGGTGATCGTTAACGAGGTGAGTTTTAGAATCTAACTTAATAAAACTTATAAAAGATCTACTGCGATGTTGTCAGTCAGAGCCAATTAATTTGTGAGTAGCTAACTATAAATAAGTCGTTGTGGGAGACATTGTTTGCTACCTCTTAGGTATTCCTAAAAATAGTTGCTTCGGCAATACAATGCTATCGAAAATTGTGGTTTTCGCTAAACATTCGCCTCTTGTGCAGTTGGTACTTCAAGAAAGTGCAAATGTACGTAGGTCACACTATAAGTTTTGCGTAACTTAAAAAAACAACATGTTATAACCAAAATATTATGTTTATTGCTTTTCAAAATACTCTCCTTTACATTTTAAACATTTTTTCATGCGATCAAACTATTTTTAAAATCAGGAGGGCCACAGATCTGAAGGCATGTTTTCTACGTGCTGATTGAACGTGCTAGGTCGGGGCTACTCGTATGCGCAGGATGGGTGACGAGTTGTACTTTTTCGAAAGCTAAAAATGACTTTGTTTTGTTGGCCGTGTGCTTCACACACGAGTTGTCATGATGTAGGAGAACGCGGCTTTTGTGTCGTCTTTCGCAAACTTTTTCTAACACTCTGCGTAAACAAATGGTAGAATACCACTCGGCATTTACACTCTTTTGATCTTCAAGTGGAATTGTACAGATGGGACCCGTAGCTGAGAAAAGAAACGCGATCATTTTTTTACCAACGTTTCTCGCCTGCCTCACTTTTGTTGGCCTGTTCTCATTTTCAAACACCCATTCACAAGATTGCTGTTTTTTTTCGGGTTCAAAACAATAAATCCACGTTTCGTCTCCTGTGGCAATGTCATGAACAGCATTAGAATGTCCGTGGTCGTACTTCAGTAGCTTCAGTGAGCACCATTCCACGCGAGCCCGCTTCTGCTCCGCTGTCAGTTCATGAGGGATCCAACGACAGCAAAGTTTCCGAACTTTCAATTCTTCGTGTAACATTTTCTAAATTTGGCTCATACCAATCCTCAATAGTCTTCGAATTGTCTCATAGGTAATCCGCGGGTTTTCTTCAATTAGCCGCTTAACATTATTTTCGTTGACGGCAGTTGAAGGCCGCCCTTCACGAAATTCGTCATGTAAGGAAACTCGAACCCTCTCAAATTCAGCAAACCATCGCCTCACGGTGCTCAAGCAAGGTGCTTCTCTCCCAAAAGCATTTTGAAGACGAGCGGCACAGTCTTGCGGAGAGAGAGAACTTTTAAAATCTTAAAAAATTATCGCTCTAAAATCTTTTCGACTGAATTCCATTTTCGTTGCGTACACGTAGAACTTTGATGTGTGATAAAAAACAATTGACAAATCATTTGCCGCCAATTGATTTTTTTTATTACTAAGAAGGTTGCAACGCGAACGTTTAAAAAAATATAACATTCGAAATTCAAATAGTTCCGATTAGCTAGAAGTGAAAAAAGTGTGCCGCATGTATACGACTTACTTACAAATTTTCTTACTTTTCAACGCGTAGTTCTTTTAAGCGTAAATACCAATTATTAATCAATCGAACGTGACAGACTACACAAATATTTTGGGGAGGTCTTTTTTTCTTTCTCTTTGTCAAAGAGTCGCTGACGTTTAACATTAAAGTCAAAAATGTATTAAGTTGGATTTTGATCGATGCCCGAAGCGAAGCTAAAACTAAAAATGGGTTTTTTGTTTATTAAAAAAATTGCTATTCTCGCTAAATCAATTTATTTTTATCAAGTCTGTTTATTACCCTGCGAGCGCAGGGCTTCAAAAATAGTCATAGACTCATTTGAGTGTTCCCCTCCACGGAAATCTTTAGTAAAAGGCGAAAGATTTATACGTTTTGAAGGGAAACCAGAGTGACTGATGAAACGACACGACGAGTACTTATCAACCAAAAAAATACTTACACGCCGCGAGTCAAAAGCGTACAGCGCCATCTAGCGTCCAGCGTCACTCGAGTTTTTACTTCTAACACGAATGAAATAAGATGGGGACTGAATTCATATCATTTCTTTGTTAAAGAATTTTCATTTATGCAGTTTTCAACCGACTTCAAAAAACGAGGAGGTTCTCAATTCGACTGTATGTTTAAATTTTATCGAAATTGATTTAGAACTTTTTGAGAAAATCAACAAATATATACCCAGATAGTATTTTGGTTGTGGTTCTTGTTACCTATCTTCGTCAAATATGAGCCGATTTTGATGATTTTTGTTTTATTGAATAGCTTATACTTCAAAGATAATATGCTAAAAGTTTACAAAATAAAAATCACCCCTAAGAGTAGGAAAATAGGGGATGAAATCGGTGTTCAGCAGTTAGATTAGGATTTATCACTAAAAATTGATGAAATAAGTAAATTTTATTTAAAAAAATAAAACCGACTTCAAAACACTAAAATGCTAAAAATAATCCTAACACTTAAGTACCTAATCAGTTACTTTTGGAGTCGGTGCAAACAAAAACATTGAATCTCTCATCGGCTGGCACCGACTCCAAAAGTAACTGATTAGGTACTTAAGTGTTAGGATTATTTTTAGCATTTTAGTGTTTTGAAGTCGGTTTTATTTTTTTTAATAATTTCTCTTATATTTGACGTCGTGGCTGACAACCATACTCAGATACTATTGTGAAGACTTTCCATTGTGCGCAAATACAATTAATTACTGTGCGTTCCTCGCTCTGTTAATAAAATAACGTTGTGAATGGACTGTTCAGTATTTTATTTCAGAACTAGGTTTCTTCATACAGTAAAACGGGTTATTTTATGATAAAAGAGTAATAATAATAAAAAAACGACAGCGGTTAATAAAAGCAAACTAAAATAAAGTAGGCAGTCGTGGTTTTTTAATTTTATTTATTTAGAAAACCAACAGCGCTACAATTGTACTTAGATTTTACTTAAATATTTCATTAATAAGGCTAATAATAGGTCTCCCTTAGGGTAACAATTAGTAGGATTGCCGTAATTATTATTATTAGTTCTTTTTTTTACCAAGTCATATAAAATTACATTGAAGCAATTAAGGTGTATATATTTTTGTAATCACCTTTCAAAATCAAAACGCTTTATTTGGTTTCCCAAGTCGATAAGTTTGGAAGTTTTTTTCCTCAAGGCCGCATAATATTATTGAGTATTTAATTCGCCATATTGTTTTTATTATGAAATCACATAGCCTCTGTATTCCGGGAGCACGTAATGGTTCTAACGATACTTCGGACATCAAAATTAGTTTAAGCGTTTAGTAGTCGTTATAAAGAAACTCGCTCACATCGCATACATACATGAACCCTAAAAACATCACACTCCTTTTTGGGCAGTCGTGTAAAACGGTTATACGACGAAATTAGTAAATAGAGAGATTAAAGTTTCTTAAAATTTTATAAATGTCATCGTCCGTTGTAGATGTTTTCAACCCTAGTTTGCGTTTGTATGACAAATGTATGTGTTGTCAACAAGTGCTAATAAATATACCAAGTTCAATAGCTAAGGGCGCATGTTAATGGGGCTCATTGTGTGCGAATGCGGTGAGCCTTTGTTATGTTCAGAATGGGCCTGCAGGGAGTTGTGTATTTAGTGACGTTCTCTTTGTTGTTAGGCCAGAACCTCTAAAATAATTTTACAGAATATTGGCTATACCTTTGTGTTTTGATTAGAACTTTGAATCAGATATATTTAAAATATTTTTCATTACTAATACTCGGAAAGTATGTCTGAAGTTGCCTGAGGAGCTAATTTATTTACTTTCAACTATTTCGTTAAAATGACATAGATTTGGGCAAAGTATTTAATGATGAAAATGAAAAGTAATAGCCGGCCACAGAAAAAAATAAGCGGGAGCGGCAATCCGATCTTCATTTGTTTTTTCGAGTTGTAGAACATAGTGATTACATAATCTTTGTTAGAGTTTTGATAAAATTCACAAATTTTTTCTATAGCTAATTCTTTTATTTTTACTTTTTTTGTATTCGTAATAAAAAGCACAGTGTTTACCTCGGGTTAAAGAGGTTGTCTGGCTCTTTTTGCAAAGACATCAGTTAATGTTATTATCTTTAAAGGTAAAGGGACTGATCTACTTAAAACCACTTGGACAGAAATAAAAGTACTTATGTATGAAAAAAAAAACATCAAACATTACAAAAGTCATTCCGTTTTTATCTACTCAATGTTTCTTTTTTTCAACCGACTTCCAAAAAAAGAGGAGGTTCTCAATTCGTCGGTATCTTTTTTTTAATTTTTTTAAAAAAATTTTTATGTATGTTCAGCGATCATTTGTTACTGCGTTGACCGATTTCGATAATTATTTTTTTGTTTGAAAGGTAATACTTTCAGAATGGTACCAAATAAATTTGGTTAAATTCTGATGATGGGATCTATAAGAAAATTATCAAACATTGCATAAACTCCGTACCACGCCAACTGATTTTAGTATCTATCTTACCTATATCTCTGCCAAATGTAGACCGATTTTGATGATTCTTTTTTTAATGAATAGCATATACTTCAAAGATACTATAATAAAAATTTTTGGAAAAAATGTCACCCCTAAGGGTGGAAAAATAGGAAATGAAATCGGTGTTCAGCAGTTAAATTATGTTTGCACTCGTAAGATTTGTTTTGATTAGGATTTATCACTAAAATGGATGAAATAAGTTAATTTTATAAAAAAAATAAAAACCGACTTCAAAAAACTAAAACGCTAAAAATAATCTTAACACTTAAGTACCTAATCAGTTACTTTTGGAGTCGGTGCCAGTCAATGAGAGACCAATGTTTTCGTTTTTATTAAAATGGCGTTGTGTTCGTCGCAAGTCCATGTAAACTGGTTACTTAAAATATGCAGGGACGAGGTCTACGTCCAGCAGCGAGACCTGTGGGCCGCTGATGATGATGTATCACTGATCGAAGGTTACCCCTTTCCAGGCTGGGATAAACACTCGTACGGCTACCACGGCGACGATGGACATTCCTTCTGTTCCTCCGGCACGGGCCAGCCCTACGGGCCGACCTTCACCACGGGCGACGTGATCGGCTGCGGCGTTAACCTGGTCGACAACACATGTTTCTACACGAAGAACGGGCACCATCTAGGCATCGCGTTTCGGGGCTTGCCGGTATGTTATATCTGTACCAGCTGTATTATCTGTACCTCAATGGTATACTGGTAATACTCTTCGTTCTTCTTTTCTAACGACAACACCTCCGTCACACTTTTCTGATACTATGTTACAATTTATATAAATGAAATAAAGTCGTGTTAGTTACACCATTTATAAGTCAAGAACGGCGGACCGATTTTTATGATCACTGATTTGAATTGTTGAATTTGTTACCGCCCCGAATAGCAGAATAACAACTTAAAAATATAGTTAAGTTTAAAAACTTAAGTTTGTCGGGACAGCTACTTATTTTATTAAAAGAAATAGTGAAACGAGTGTTTAAGATTTCATTTTTATGTTTTTATTATCAGAATATTTTTTGTTAAGTGTGAAACCCAATATTTTGGACAATTTTTGGATCGACAATGTCATGTGTGGGGCACACTTCATGTCGATCCTAAAAGTCATGTCATGTCAATGATAAAGAAGAACGATCCATACGTACTAGTTCTAATTGATAATATAGGATATAATTTAGTTTTTACTTACGTATTTAAATATATTATATTATTATCTTTGTTCATTATTTGTATTTTATCGTTCGATCGTTAGTGAATCTCGTGTAACAGGAAGTCTGTCGCGTGTTGCAGCCCAACCTGTACCCCACGGTGGGGCTGCAGACGCCGGGCGAGGTGGTGGACGCCAACTTCGGGCAGCAGCCGTTCGTGTTCGACATCGAGGACATGCTGCGCGAGCTGCGCGCGCGCACGCGGCTCGCCATCGACGAGTTCCCGCTGCCCGACGAGGCGCGCTGGCAGCAGGTGCTGCACAGGTCAGATAACCTTAACCTTGCACACACTAGATAAGAGATAAGATAACATACGATAACTATTTACTCATAACCACCTCCGTAGCCGAGAGGCCAGCATACCGGACTCGGTGTCGCTATCTCTGAGGTCCCGGATTCGATCCGATCGGTCAATGTAGAAATAGTACATTGTTAACCTAGGGGTGAAAGTAACTTATTCAGTCCCGAGACGGGGTTTGGCGCCCGAGCGTAGCGAGGGAGCCTATAGTACGAGGGACTAAATAAGTCTTTAACCCGAGGTAAACACTGTGCTTTTCATTACGAATACAAGGAAAGTAAAAATAAAAACATGAATTAGCTTAAGAAAAATTTACAACGTTCTACAACTCGAAAAAACAAACGGATCGGATTGCTGCTTTCCCGCCTATTTTCAGTGGCCGGCCAGCTATTCAGCCATTATTTTTCATTTTCATCATTTAAAAAATGGTAAATATTTTGCCCAAATCTGAACTTTTAAAGAAATAGTTAAAAGTAAACTTATAATAACGTCATTAAAAAAAATCTTTAATTAATACTTAACTTTATGTTACTTAATTCAATTTTACATCGCGCTGTTATTGAGTGGCCGTATAGAAAGATGCAACATGGTTCATTAAAAATGTAAAATAGAACTAGTTTTTTCTTTGTATAATTTGACAGCTGTCAGTTGAAAACGATTCTCCCTAGGGCTGAAAAGTACTCGTATATTACTATCAACCCGCTTCTCAGGCAACTTCAGACCTACTTTCCGAGTATGAGTAATGTAAAATACCTTTTCTATATTATCTCAAATTAATAAATAATAGTATTTATAAATGTCACCGTAAAGTCAGTTCAGTCACTGTGTTGACCAAACGTTTCGTGGACTTTATAAAACGCCTGCTCGATTAACCAACAAGCAATTAAATACTAACCCTCGCGCTTTCCAATCGACCAGTATTAGGGGAGGCCTATGTTCAGCAGTGGACGTCCTAGTCTGAAATGATAATAAAGATGATGATCTAGCAGTTTTTACCCTAGTTTTAATTAAGTAATCTACATTATATAAAAACGAATCTGTATTTCCTTTGGTCATCGCATCACGCGTGAACGGATAGAACAATGTCGCTAATTCTTTTTTTTGTTGTGTTATTTATTGTTAGAAGGTTCTTTTGAAGGAAAAAATTAAGAAAGATGCACAGAAAAATATTTATGAATAAACTGAAGATCACGCAAACGAAGTCGCGCGCAACAGCTAGTAACTTATACAATGTGTTAATTTTACACTTGATCAAACTTTCAGGGAGTGCTCTACTCATGGTTGTGAACAACTTTTACTATGGGACTAATACTCTCAAAGAGAAAAAAAATCAGCTGGTCCATACAAAACTTGCTTTTGGTTCAACCATTTTGTATGGAACAGCTGATTTTTTTTTCTCTTTGAGGGTATTGGTCCCATAGTAAAAGTACACACCTCCTACACACAATCTTGTGCTTATTTACGCGCCCGAAACAGGAATTTGATTGAACCGAGTTACTCGCCGAGTACTCGGTTGGAAAAAAATTGAACCGAGTAAAACTCAGTACTCGTTACTCGGCAAAAAAGCTACTCGGCGCATCTTAGAACTACCTAGCCTCTGCGATGTTTCTGGCTTGGCATCGTGTAGCAAGTCATCAATGACAAGAATGGTATTGTCTTCAGAATGGTGTCGACGTACCTGGTGCACCACGGCTACTGCGGCACGGCGCAGGCCTTCGCGCGCGGCACCGGCCAGCCCATCGTCGAGGACATCGCCTCCATCAAGAACAGGCAGCGTGAGTCTACCGTATTTATTTATACCAGCTCCACTTGCAGAGACTTATGAGCTTAGCGTAGCGGGCAATAGGTAGAATACTAATGGATTATGATCTAGATCTGTGCATGCATGATATAAGATATTCACATTGATTGTAATCTGTTTTGTGTGCTATGAATAAATAAATAAAAATAAAATAAAATACAAGGTCCATTAGCTTATGTCTATAACTTTGGTCCCCGAAAATAATGGGATTCCGCGGTTCCGCCTAAAGTGACACATGCACGTCAATATTGACGACTTTCGTAGCCGAGAGGCGAACATACCGGACTTGGTGGCCCCAGGTTCGGGTCGGTCAATGTAGAAAAAATACTTTTATATGTTGTTTCGGGTCTGGGTATTGTGGTACCGTCGTTGTGTCTGATTTCTGTAACACAAGTGCGCTACTTGTTTACATCGTCATTTATATCACAATCACTTTACTTCATTAATTAATATTATTAAAAAAAATAAAACCGACTTCAAAACACTAAAATGCTAAAAATAATCCTAACACTTAAGTACCTAATCAGTTAATTTTGGAGTCGGTGCAAACAAAAACATTGAATCTCTCATCGGCTGGCACCGACTCCGAAGTCGGTTGAAAACCGGAACACATCTTGTGAAATCATACCGTGCCATAGTACTAAAACCTACCACGTGCCTCGCTAGATGGCGCAGTATGTTGTGTAACTCGCGGTATGTAAGCGATTTTTGGTTTGATATGGTCTCGTTGTGTCTTTTCTATAGTCACTCTGGTTTCCCTTCAAAACGTATAAATCTTTCGCCTTTTACTAAAGATTTCCGTGGAGGGGAACACTCAAATGAGTCTATGACTATTTTTGAAGCCCTGTGCTCGCAGGGTAAAATTACCGATTTATTAAAGCCTGATATGGGTAAAAAACTTCTTACTGTTCGAGGTTAATTATTATGCAGCGTCCACAAGCTTGACAAACTTCAACAACTGATGAATTGACAAAAATTCAAACGTGTGGATGGATACAGTGTTTCTAGCAGAGGTGGGTCGTTGACGGTTTTTGTTTTAACGAAACGAAACTGTTAATTACAAACTGATAACCTGTTAAAAAAGCAGTTAACGTTATTAACTGGTTTGCAGTAATGTCAACAAATTCATACGTAGCAATTATTACACGAAACTGTTAATAAATTAACTGGTTTTACGGAAACATGCAGTTCCAAATGATATTAGCAACTGCGCATTAAATTTTCGTTGAGCTAATAATCCGCGCGTTGCGTTCGGAAATCGTTGAATGAAACAGTTGATAGATTTAATTGGTTTCGTGGTAAACCAAAAGCAGTATGCATGCATGCTGCATAATGCAGTAGTAATTCGTTACCGTTCGTTAGTAATTAGATTAACGGTAAAAAAAAAACCGTTTGTTGAAATAACGTCCACTCCTTGACTTGGTTTGCGTAGGTTTGCAAGAGCTTGTAGCCGATCCGACGAGTGACGGTTTTTGTTGCACAAATCAAAGAGAATTTGCCGCAAGCGCTTGCGATGCGGTTCACACGTTTGACGTTTGTAGCCATTAAGAGTTTGCGGCAAGTAGCAAGCGTGTGGACGCGGAATAACGCTTGGAGTCTTGTACCGCTTGTACGAGGTCTGAGGAACCAGAGTGCTGTACACAGTTTTTTGACAAGCCTTTTCTGCTTTTTTGGCATTTAACCAAATAATAACAAAAACATTACGAAAAACTCAATAAAAACAGTAACAAAAGCCAGAACAGGAACTACGCGAAGCACAACGAAAACACCGCACCGCACATAAGGCAGACGCTTTCGTATTGACGTCAATGCATACGTTTTTACAAGACGACCGAACCGATTTATCGATTTAGTGTCGATAAGGTATTGTCGATCCCTATATTTTATTTTTAAAATCAATAAGCTGTATTATTGGTTCGCAATTTTTGTTTAGAATTTTAGAGGCAAAGATGATTGTGTTTTTGCAATGAATAAGAATAATAATAAAATAATGTATTCAGAAACCACACATAGTTACATGAAAAAAAAGTAAAAAATACAATTTTATCCTAAAATTAGTGGTTCAGAAATGGTCCTCTCTCAGCAATATGTCAAGGAACCAGAGAGGAACCATAACGCTGATCGATTTTTTTGAAAATATTAGAAATAGAAACGTTCATTCGACACACAAATGAAAAATACATAAAACAATATAAAACAAATCTGATGTGTCGAAAAAGGTGCCCGCTTCGCTTTGTCGTATTATTATATTATCTTAATTAGTATCAGTGAAACACAAAATCCGAAGTGTCTTATATCGCTTCTTACCTTGAAAGAACTATAGGCTGCTTTTGAGTAGCCGTCCGGTTGTCTAGTGCAGGGGGGCGCAACCTTTTAAGTCGGAAGAGTTGAGAATTTCAATTTTCAAAATGTCTATGTTTTTAACCCTCTGGCTCGGGAAGGGGACTAATTTGTTCCCGCGCTACTTTATTACACCACCACTTTAAAAAGTCCGGATTTTGTGTTGATAGCTTTGTTTATTCATACCAAGTAAAAGAGAGAGAATGAAGTGCTCTTTAATTTGATGTATAATACTTGTATTGTATTTTCTCTAGCATTGAGTCCAGATGTTTTGTAAACATGTCAAGTGTTGAGTGAATGTGCGAGCGTAATTTATTACAAGGTATTTAGGGCCATTTTCCCATATGAAAAGAATAAACAAGTATGCAGGTCAATAAAGTATGTATTCAACGTTATAGTAGAAATAAATCATTTATCCAAAGATGCCTAAGTTTTCCCAGAAAAATATATTTACATAAATATAGACGAATTTTTCTTTAGTATTTTCTTTTCCCTTATATGAAACCTATCAGGAGATAAATCGTTTTGAATTTGAAATACTAGAATACAGCATTATTATAGAATAGTTTTCTTTTTACACCAAGCAAAACCTTTTTTATAGTTTCGGAGCTTAACCACGTAACTTACACGGCAATAAACTTTTGCCGCGGTGCCATGACAGTTTTTCCCCCTCCCCGACCATAAGGGTTAAAGAGCCATATTTTTTTTAGATTAAGATTAATTTCCAAATTGGATTTCGTTATTATTTTTGGTGGAGAGGATTCACTATGAATCCTGGAGTGGTTTGGTTGGTTTTGAATTACTTGAGAGATAGAAACGGTGCCTAATCCTCGTTAATCGATTTAAGAACGATTTTTAATATTTGAGTATGGAACTTAAGAAGCTTCACATCCAAAGAGCCGCTGGTCGCCGACCCCTGGTCCAATGTAGTTCTGGCTGTCCGAGACAGGGACTGAAAGCGGTTAAGGTATACGGTTACGCTACTGGTATAAAATTACGATACCGTAATTTTTTAAAGGTATAGGTTTACCGGTACTGCTTTTTGTACCGGTATGGTTCTACCTTTATTTAACCTATTTATTAATTCGGTACCGAAATACACAATTGCACGGACTAAAACGCGCGACGTTGCCAGCGCGCTCGGGCGCAGAACAGGCGAGAGGCCGGCTCTAGCGTGCCGGCTGAGCCGGCTTTATTCATATTCGCTTGCCACGTTCACGCATGTTACGTTAGAATTATTTTTAGCTTTTTAGTTTTTTGAAGTTTGTTTTTTTATAAAACTTATCGTATTAAGGAATATATATTATGTTTTAATCTTTCGCGTCTTAAAAGTTTAAGGATTTGTAAGATGCAGGAATTTGCTGTTTTTTTGTTGCGCTTGATTTCGTACAGTATTTAACACTGCATAATATATTTTTAAATATTGAAATTATAATATTGCATTATTTTGATATATCTCATAAGATATAAAGAGAAATAGTCAACATCGATTTGTCAAATATTGTGTAGATTTTAAAAACGACTGATTGAAATCGGATTAATATTATATTGTTATTGTTATTGTAAGGTTAAAAGTTATTAATTATTTAGTCAAAGATACAGATACAATTTTTGCACACTAGCGAACCTATTTGGCATATTTCACGTTGAAAGTACCTAAATTGTCGTGTTTTGATGTACACCTATGAAACGCGTAAAAATCTACGGAGTAGATATTTACAAATAACAAATACTCTGAAAAAATGTCGTAAATGATATACTTTCTGAAAAATTTTAGATTGAAGGTGTAAAATAAAATGTGTTTTTCCTAAATTAGTCATCAGTTCAATGTTCAATGTTATGCATATAAAAAAATCTGATCGTAATAAAATAAACCAAAAGAAAAGAAAATGTGAGTACTTAAGAGTCCGTCCTAAAAATAGTCTTATTTCCGTAAATTTTGTTATCTGATTGTAAAGACGTAAATGATTATTGAAACAAAATAAAAACAAAATAACACGTCATTTTTATTTTATGAAAAAAAAAACATGATATTAATTAGTAAACCTAAGTCAAAATGAACTGGACGCTGTTTTGCATTCGTGTGTTATCCCACACTTGGACACATTTGAGCTACGAGCGTTTAGAGTTTTCGACGATTTTATGTTGTAGTGCTTCATTCATAAAGACAATATAGAAGAATTGGTTTTATTAGTAACTGAGAAAAATTGTTATTGCTAAAACCTTTAAGACTAAGGCCTTAAAACATAATTGCAAAATAACAAAAGCATATTTTTAAAGCAAAAACAGGTTTTAATGTATCCGCATAATTATTATATCAAAATTAGGTTTTTCGAGATTATCATTACAGCCATAGGCCTTTCCAAATGACTTGTTCATCCTAGATTGGCAGGTTTGAAGCGTCCTGCATCCAGCGGCTTCTTGCAACCGTTACCAGGTTGTTTTTTCACCTTGTGAGTGCACGTCCCACACTGCACTTGAAGGTACGTGGCCTCCACTCTATAACTCACCTCTATAACCTTTCTGCCCCATCGGCCGTTAGTTTTACGTACTATGTGTCCCGCCTACTGCCACTTTAGCTTACTAATCCATCAGGCTACGTCAGTGACAATTGTTCGTTAACGGATCTCCTCATTTCTTATTTGATCTCTCAAAGAAACATCGAGCATAGCCCTTTCCATATAACAATCCGTGGTCGGTCAATGCAAGTCAGAATTAACTTAAACTCAGTGGTTGTAGACTTTCGTCCTTAGGCACTGAGGTATTTTGGACGAGAAGACGTTGTGTAGTTTTCGGGACGCTGCCCAGCCAAGTTGGATTCGACAATTGACGTTCTTGTCCTAACTGGACCTACCTTACTGGATCTCTTATCTCAGGTAGACATATTTGTCAACAATTTCAAGGTTAGAGCTCTCAACTACTCGTATTACTATAAGGCGTATTCGTCATGACCTTCCTTTGAATTGTGCCGGAGTTTTCGAGCGATTCTGCCATATATACAAGTGTTCTTATGACCAATCGTGTTTTCCTTTCTTGAATAAGAGCACCACTACGCTTCTGTTCCATGACTCTGGCCATAGTACCTCGAGCATCACGGAGTTAGGAGTCTTTGAAAAACCTTTAGTATCAGTATTCCATTCGTATTTAAAAGCTCTGAGGTGATTTCGTCATCAAATCTCGTATAGGCTGCGATGTCAGGGACATCTTCTATACAATGTCGGGTCAGCTTGGCCATTAGACCTGCGGGCTGCGGCTGAGCTACTCCAGGTTAAGTGACCGAGGTATATAACTGCCCTAGAACTTTCCGATTTCTTGCGATACTTCGGCTTTTGTCGATCTAATACCACCCTCTTTCAACAGTTTTTTTTTAATGAAAAAATCACATCGAAGACCTATCGTTGAGAAGCTTTTAAAAACTTCGAATATATATGTTCTTTCCAGCCGGTTTCGGCTATAGTAGCCGCTACTAATTATTAGCAGAGGAGCTAGGTTGATCAGATCTTGCATGTGCCCTTTGATGGCTACAGTATCCTATTCTGTGAGTAAACGTGCGCGAGCATTGGCTGCACGTGAGGACCCCCTCAACATAATTTTAGAAGATGGCTGTTGGTAGTTTAGCCTTAAGCATCGCGTTTTGCATCCAGTTCGGATTTCCTCTGCTTTTCAGTCATTAACATTGTCCCTTATTAAGCGCCTCTACTCAGGGCGGCAACTGACTTTTTCCTCCCAATTGTGGAGATCAGTATTGCACCTGTTCATGTGTCTCTTTTGCATATCTTTAAAGCGTAAGAGCTAGCCGCCGTGTTTCCGCCTGCCGTTCTGGAGTTCAGAGAAGAAGATGCTTTTGCTACCCTTTCATCAGGCATTTGTGAGACGTGTCCACAGCATCGGACCTATCGCCGCATCATATACGCTTCTATGCCGTAGATATTTGCACGTTGGAGCACTACGGTATTTCTAACCCGGACTGGGCCATTTGACTTGATTTCTCGTAGGCACTTCAAATTAAACCTGTTCAGCGTCCGTTTCCGATACTCACCCATGACTGAGGAATTTAAAAGATTTGGAAGAACTAAGTATGGCCTTGTAAACGGTCATTTTTGTCGATAGCTTCAAATCGTGTGAGTGTAGGACCTTGGTGCGTAATTTACCAAAACCAACTGATGCCTATTCGATGATTTACTTCGGCATCAAGGTCGCACTTAGATGTGATTGTACTGCCTAGGAATATGAATTTGTGCACCAGTTCCAGCTCAGTATTGCCAATGTATACCTTGATGGGCTCTTTTGCTTAATGAGAGTCCTTTGCCATAACCTTAGTCTTGTTCACACTGATTTTGAGACCGAAACGGCAACAGACTTCCTGAAGGTTCGTAATCAAGTTCTGGAAACTTCGAATAAAATTTCACATTTTTTTACAATTATCTATTTATTTATTTTTTATTTTTTTTTAAATCTGATAACTTGTTTAACCCTTCCCGCGCCGCGTCGTGCCACTCCCGCCCTTGTTTGGGCCAAACCCGTGCCACCGCATTTGTCATACACCGGAAGTGTGCGCCTCGCGGTATTCCAGTTAAAATTCATGGAGTTTTTGCTATAGTGGCACTTATAATACCATATATCTTTGGATTTGACAATATTTCTTCTATTTTATGACCAATTAAAAAAAAAACGGATTTATTTATCAAAAAAATACAGCAAAATTAAGAACACTCAAAGTCAGGATTGACGACATTATCACAATTTAACTAAAGTTCTAGCGAACTATACATTTTAAACACCTCACAATGTTTATAAATTAAGTTAGTAAAAACATATCCATTATTTGATAGCGAAATCTAAATAATCATCCACTTATATCACAAACACGACGATCTCAAAGACGGCCGACTGGTGAGTCATCGCAGCGCCTTTGTTTACAAACGCTCGAAACCTGATGCCTGACACGTTCTTTGTTCAAATTTTAGTGTGATAAGTCTGTCTCAATCTTCCTTCTACCTAATTTAACGCAGCAAACAACGATAGGTATAGAAACCGGCTGGTGCAACCCCATTGAAAACACACTTAAGTGCATACCCGTAGTGGGTACTCGGCGCTTATATGTTTGTAAAAATACCAGCAGTGGGTGTGTCGGCCCGGATAAGGGATAAGGATAGGGATAAGGATAAAGGATAAGGGATAAGGAATAAGACTGCATTCATAATTCAATTTCACATTTTTTGTGGGTTAACACACGAATGTTAGTCGTTCAAGCGTCCAACTATAAAATCAAGTGCGCAAAACCAATCGTTTTTCAGCCCGAGGTAGAACGTCAACTACTTAATAAATTATCAATATTATCTTGTAAAGGATCAACATTGTTTAAGTTCATAGACGCACACAAACATAAAACTGCCGTGTGTGTACCTTAACTTGCGCGGGACAATTTTAATACTTAAGTTTATTCAACTTATAACTTTAAAAACTCTTAGATTTTACTCTTATAATTGAAATCATACACTAATTTCTACTTCGAATGACATAGTAACTGTTTAGCATGTGCTTTGTTCGAACGTTATAACTTACGAACTTATAACTTAATTACGTTACGTCCTTTCTCCAATCGACCAGTTAGTATTGCCAATAAAATATAATTTGATATTTATGATTTGTTTAGCTTTAAATATTTAAAATAATTTTATTAAAAATACATCAAATCACGACAGAACGCCGTGCACCAACGCCGAGCTCTCTTATGAGGCCCATAGTGAGAGGCCATGTTTCAGTTCCATGTGTCATCCTTGGTAACACACACTAGTTGTAGACTTTTGTCTTTAGGCACTGAGGTATTTATTTATAATATATTAACACTTAAATCATTTAAAAGCGGCACCCATAAGACTTCATTTATTAAAAAATGGGTCTAATACCATTTACGAAAAGAAGTATAATTGGGTTGTACCCAATCATTTTCTTCCTAATTGCTATTTAAATGGAGAAAATATTTAATTTAATTTTACAAATTCAAACTGACATTCTGAACAAAGTATATCATTTACCTCAATTTGTCAAAGAGTATTTAATGTTTGTAATTAATTTTTTTGTCGATTGGCATATAATTCATAGGTGTACATCAAAATAAGTCATTTTAGGTACTTGCACTTCAAGTATGCCAGGCTCCATACAAAAAAGTTCAGTCTTTTTATTTGTTGAAGTTTGTTCTATCAAGATATTCCTAAGCATGTACGATCAGCTAGAAAAGGAACTAGGTAGGTAGGTAGGTAGATGATTATTTTAGACACTGTTGCATGTGTTTTTTTTAAAGGGTAAATCTTATCCAGTTGGCAATAATTATTGTTAGTAACAAATACTGTTAGTTTAAAAATATAAATATAACAATATTCTTTGGCATATTTTATTTGATGTATACTTAAATATCTTAATGCATGCTTGGTTTGGTGCGGCGGTGCTGCGGCCGGCTTGGATTGGCCATTCCTACTACAAGCTCTATCTCTTTCTTCCGATTAATCAGCGATAATAAACGGTTTAACCCGATAGGCGTATACCTATATAACCCGTATGGATTAACCTGAATGCGGCTTAAGCGGAACGTCGGGTTAGTCGTATAAGCGGGTAAGGTAACCCTTATACCCGGTGCGCGCGGTTTGCAAAAAAAAAAACCTTTACTAAAGCGGTTTAGGTAGCGTAAAAAATAACGGTACCGTTTCAATGCGATATCTTAATAATCTCAATATTTCGATACCTAAATTTTTCACTACCGGAAAATTTCGGTATTGAAATATTAAGATATCGCATCGTAACGGTATGACGTCATACCGTTTTATAAGTGTATCGTAATTTTTCGGTAATTCAGTCCCTGGTCCGAGACACCTGTCCTACAGAGATCTCGCATAACTAGGTTGATAACAAATCTTAAGTGACGGCAATTTACCAAGGTTTCCTCGTTTGTGACGCAATACTTACTCTGAAAAGTGATAAAATGTTGGTTCAGCCAGCTAGAATTAGACCTTTTCTGACACTTTCGATTTCAGCTTCTAAAGGGTTTTAGGGCCCCGTTTCTTAACACAAGGATGGTGACGCTATACGTGACGGCATCTTAAGTGATTTCATCCATTATGATGCAACGTACTTCGAGAAATCTTGAAAAACGTGTGTCCAGCCAGCTATAAATCAGGCTGACTGAACCATTATATTTTTATTAAACGAAATTTCACTTTTTGGACCGATCTTTATATATAAAAGTCTTGTGACGCGATGTGTGACGGCTCTCGACCAGATTTGAACCTGCGTGACGCACGCGTGACGATTGCCGTCACATACGATGTTATCCACCTATATGTCGACCTCCGTAGCCGAGAGGCGAGCATACCGGACTTGGTGTCGCTATCTCTGAGGTTCCGGGTTCGATTCCCGGTCGGTCAATGTAGAAAAATAACTTTCTATATTGTCTCGGGTCTGGGTGTTGTGGTACCGTCGTTGTTTCTGATTTCTGTAACACAAGTGCTTAAGCTACTTTTCATAGGATCAGAGCAATGTATGTGATGTTGTCTAATATTTATAAAAAAAAAAATATATGCGAGATCTCTGTAGGACAGGTGTCTCAGACGGCCAGAACTACATCCGGTCTAGTGTATTCTCGATCGAGGGCGGGCGAGTAGTACGAGTATAGTATAGTGAACGGTGAGCGTCGACTGTGCCAGGGGTGTCGAAGCTGGTGCTGGCGGGGCGCATCGGCGAGGCGGTGGAGCTGACGCGGCGCCTGTACCCCGGCCTGCTGGACCAGGACCCCGACCTGCTGTTCCTGCTCAAGTGCCGGCAGTTCGTCGAGATGGTCAACGGCTCCGACTCAGAGGTACTCTTGCTAATAACAAAATACATGTTTCATTTTTATTTGTGATGATGCAATCATTTTAAAATGTGGGCAGAGATTTAATTAGGATTACTTTTTTATTGTTTTTTGTACATACGGTCAACGGTAGGTAAACCGACCCAAAAAGTTAAAGGTCATTGAACCGATTTTCAAATTGTCTCTACTAGTCACGGACTAGTCAGTAAGGCTAACTATTCGGCCACTTTTGTACTATCCGGCTTTACTTTTTGACTTGTTAATTAATTTGATGTAGTATTTCACTTAAATAGACTATCACAGTATTAATTAATTTTTAAACTAAAACACCGCTCTGACCCGAACTAAAGCAAAACAGAGTGCGAAGTAAACAAAACATGTTTTGACATGCTCGAAAGCAGCGGTTGCGACTTGCGCGCAAATCGGCTGTGAACGAAGCGTCACGGAAATTGCCGAATACCCCTGAAACCGTGATCGGCATGGCTGACTAGTCGGCTTTTTTACTGGCCGTCTTAACGGCTAGTCGGTCAAAGTTGTAGTCGTCACGTCTCTAATTTATTTACTGAGGACACTTTTGAATTTGTTTAAGTTTTATATTCTATTAGAATATTTTTGAGACATGTGAACTAGTAAGCTAACTAGTTCATAGGAAAAGTTATAATCCTTAAGTATTTAACACTAATACAAACTCAACCTGTATATGACATGATAGAAGATGTAAGAGCTCGTTCCCACTTGTCGGGGGTCGGGCTCGGTTTTTAATCGGATGTTCCATTGGCAGAGCATTTTATGACAAGAAATGTTAGGTGTTTTGGCAGCCCTTGTCGACAATTGGGAACGAGCCGTAACGGTGACGTGTGTGTGCGCGTGCGCAGGTGAGCGGGCTGACGGGGTCGTGTGGAGCGGCGGGGGCGGGGGCGGGGGCGGCGGGGGCGGGGCCGGGGGCGGCGGGGGCGTGCGGGGGCACGTGCGAGGCGCGCGGGAACGGGGTCGCCACGTCCGTCATCGCGCACACGGGCCGCCCCGTCGCCACCAACGGTACGTACCTCACCATACTTAAACATATTGAGGATGATGATATTAAAAAAATAAAATTCTATTTAGTCCGTCAGTAAGATTATCAAAAAATAATGGACTCTTATTTTTTCTTTTGTCAATCGTCCAAAAAATGGCAAAGATAAAGCTCGTCAAAGTTCGGACTCGTGACGTCACTTCTAAGTAAAAATTGTACCAAGGCGTCATGCGACATTAAAAATCAATATATCTCTGTAATATTTTGATTATGTAAAAAAAGAAAAAATACGTATCCAATATTTTATGACAATCTACCTGATAGACGAAAAAAAAATTGTCATCATCTATTTTTTATTTTGATTACATACAGGTGTTCAAGAAACCACAACAGAAGACCTCACGACGGCCTGCGACGTGGACATGGCGCCCGCGCCGCACGCCGCCACCAACGGCGACGGCGCACACGCAGGTACCCGCCTTAACTGTTCCTATTCTTACACATTATACAGGGTTAGTTAAAAACATCACCTCCACGATTAATACACATTAAAACGGAAATTCATTAATAATTCGCATTAATTCCCGTTTTAGTGTGTATTAATCATGCAACGCGAAGGTTTAAAAGTGATTATAACTTCCACGAAGTGAATGTTGTCAGTTACAGTCTCTGTCCCAAAATAGCCACGATTGCTTATCAAATTGGTCTAAAATATAGTTTAGAATATTTATTTGAAGTTCTAGTATAAATTTATTAATTAGCTTTTGCTTACGTGGAATCCGAATTGTGACAGAAATACATTATTGTGCATCTTTAGGAAACTTTTCCCAAAATCCGTTAAATATAAATAAATCCGTTTAATCATTTGATTGATATGATAAACTTTACAATTGATGTTATGTGAGCCTCCGCCATATTGTAAATGGAATATGATCTATCATTTTAATTGTATTTGTCACCACTATACATCATTAAAAGTTTTATTTTTATTTTAATCATAATTGACTGTAATGATTAGTATCAAATTATTGACAAAAGTGTATGTAAGCTGACTTTGAATTTTAAAAAACAACACTGCCAAATTGTTATTTATTTCAAAGCCATCTAAATTATATTTTTATCAAATTGGGAGTTTTAGTTAAGCAAAACTAAAAAAACATTTAACCAACCCTGTATTTTTTATTTAGATAACACAAGCCGATTTTACGGTTAGTAATCAATTTTCTAGCTGAACAATCAAGAAAGAAATTATCATGTTGGGTTCGACTCCCAAATCGAAATACTTATATCAAATTCATAATTGATAAGATTTATTTTGTTGTTGGCACAACTGTAATAACGCCGCATTCAATACAAATATATTTGGATTTGTTTTTAAATTTGTTGTTTTAATATTTATTACTTTATTATATTCATTGATTGGTAATTACATAAAAAATATAAATTTTATAATAAGTGACGTGTTCAAACATTGATATTAATTGTATGTAATATTTGATGTTATTTTTAATGTTTATGTATTATTTGCACACCATGCCATACATTTCTTTGGGATTGTATTTCTAATCAGCCTCAGTTCAACACATTTTATTATTTATATCCATTATATTTTATTATTTGCTCCTTGCTTTTTAGTTTATGCATGATTTAATTCATGATATAGCCAAATATATCATTATGGATTTAAAATATTTATCAAATCAACAAAAAGTAGCAGTTATATACTCTAATTTAGAAGGGGCGTACTAATTTCTTGTATAAATAATATCTATTGGCATATTATGTATGATTATATTATTGAATATGTTCCGACGGATTGCAAAATCGATCGAACATTAAAATCCTAATGCCATCCCTTCCCTGGTCTAACAAGTATGTAACTAGTAACAAAACGAGGCTCGCTTCGCGCCTAGTAAAGGCAGGGTTTCCAAAAATCACTGCATCACTAAACCCTGGCTTTAATTGGAACCTAGTATTTATCGAGTAAAAATCACTCGATTGGCTAGAGGTAGTATGCTGTCACTAATATAGGGTGCATGCGTGGTTAGTTTCGTCTTGCTTGTTATCCACCGCTCATGTTCGCACGCGATCACTCGCCAGCACCGTAGTACAAGCTGTCGGAAATATCTGCTGTCTCGCTCTTTCTTGCTCATTCAGAGGCTACTTCTCACTCACTCTTTGACGTCACAGGTACTCAGATATTTCCGATGTGTCGTACCAGTATAGTCTTAACATGACCACGACAATTAGAAGTCTGGAACTGTGACTTTACCGTGCAAAATGTACGGCACAGTATTGGAGACGCGGGTCTGATTACCGTGGACATGTAGTACGCGTAGCGCGGCCGCTTACGCATGTCGGGTCGCACTCGCGACTCGCGTACGGAGTTGTGTTTGTCACAGTGATTATTTGACCGTAACGCGACATTTGGATATCCTTTTCGTTTGCGGGTAGTTAAGATTACAATTGGAAAAAGTAATGAGCTAGTATGATTTAAAAAAAACCTTTTGTGCCAAAAAAATTCAGCGTCGCGGCACTCTGTGCCTTATATATGCTGTATATGCATATGCTGAGTAAAACTGTGTATTGTATTATTTTTAAATTGTGCCAAATATACCTTTTTCATTCATTCAAAATATATATAATGATAAAAAGGACGATACTAGATAAACATTGATCTAGTAAGAATTTATGCTATACTAGGTGGCATTAGGGCACCTAAACTGCGTACGCAGTTATATTATTAGGCATTATTACATTACTGACTTGTTTTACCCAATTTTAGAAAAAATCCTGCTAGCTCAGACAATACTATAATCTGCGTACCGATAAATTAGCCTTACCTGTTCCGAGCCGTAAAAGGAACAGGTATCCGATCACGTAATCGCTGTAACTGTTCCGCGCGGGGCGAGGGGGGGCGGCGCGTGAGTCGTGGCGCCTGCTTGTAGGTGCGGGGCTGCCGCTGGTGAAGGGCATGCCCGGCGTCACCGCCTGCGTCGCCGCGCTACTGCCCTACCCAGGTAACGTACCCGCCACCTCGACCGCATACTTACCTGCAGGACACAGGTAATACCTGCTTACATCACTACTTATCCCGTGCTTTTCGGATCCCTCGTCTTCCTCTCAAACTTGCATTAAAATCTAAATGAAGTGAACTTCTTGGACTTTGAGAATAAATAAACTTCAAATCGAACAAAGGTGTTAATGTTACATTTCTGTGCAATATTGTGCAAAATAAAAGAATCGTGCATAATGTGCAAGTTTATTTTGGTTCAGAATCAGAATAATTTATTTGCTGTTGAACAAGGTAATAAGAAGATCACCCAAATGATATATATAACATCAAAATATTTGATAAATATTCCTCCTAAACTTGCATTAAAATCTAAATGAAGCAAACTTCGAACTTCGGACTCTGAAATAATCTTTAAATCGAACAAAGGTGTTAATGTAAAATTTTTGTGCATTATTACAATATAAAAGAATAGGGCTATGTGCAAGTATTTTTTTTGTTTTTACCCAAAGGATATAAATACCATTTCAATATTTGATAAGCTCAAAATGTACTTCATTATTTTGGGATTTTACACTTAACTGCACCGGCAATAGTGTTGTCATAATGGCAAAGAAAGTCAACCAACCAAAATGAAATGCGTTTAAACATTGTCAGTTATACTTTTATATCTATGCTCCCGAATTTACATCAAAATATATTCCTTAGCTTAAAGCCACATTTTCAGCTCACATGTTTTCCTGTAATCTTGGGAAATTATCATTTTAACTGTTACCAAACAGACAAAAGCTTAACACGTTTGACAAATACCTATACAAAGTAAAACAGTATCTAAACTAATACGGAATGACATCCATCACCTTTCAGGGCCACCTTTATTAGGTGGGTTCAATTTAGAATTTACTCAATCATCAAAATCTATCAACTTATACTCGAAAGTATGCCCAATAACCACATCCTAGGTATCTAGTATTCGATCTTCTTCACTGTGATGTAAATGTACAATCTTCATTTCCTAATTTGTTCCCTAAAATAGTTACCCACATTCCTAAAACATGCATTAGCCCTTCCACATTCATCACTATCCATACATCATTACCGACATCACGCTTAGGAAGTGTGGCGTAAGTATTCAATTTGTTTACAAGTCGGGTAAAACAACTTTTGGTAAGTCGCATTATGTATTTGTTTTGTATCATTAAGGTATAATTATTAATTATGTATCATTTCTTGATTCTTACGGCGAACAGTAAATGTAAATCCACTCTTAAATTATTCGATTATTTGTTTACCTCTTATAAATGTAAAAGTCTTAAAATTTAATTTGATAACTATGATTTTTGCTACGTTTGATTGCCGTTTATGTGTTGCCGTGAATCAAGAAAAGTCAAGTGTGCATGCATATTTAAGAAAATGATTTAACTGATGCTACTATACTGTAATACATAAATTACTGAAATATACGGTGAATTTTTATTGGTTTTGGAATAACACTTTTTCTATGGGACTTTAAAAAAAAAGAATTTAACTTCCCCATACAAATAGTAACAGCTGATTGGTCCTTTTGAATAGGGTAATAGAAATAAAAATTGTATTTATTGCATAAAATATGGTAATACAGGTAAGTAAGTTTTGTTTTGTTTCATAGCAAAGGTGTTGTTTTTAAGAAGTGTGATATTTGCGGTTTCAGAACCAATAAAAATACACCGTTTACATTGAAAGTATATTTGCATGGAATAGGGATGATGACACCACGCCACCTATCATTTAATTTTCTTTCTTGTAGCTTTCAAAACGCGATATCCCCATAGATTTTGTTCGGGAATACACCACAAGTCACATGCCGCTACCGCGTCTTTTCATACTTGGGTTCACACCGCTAACTACGAACTTACGAGCTCTTAAATACAAGTAGTTGAGCGACTGAGCGAAGCGAAACGAACTCCTAGTCGTAAAGCTATACGACTAGGAGTTCGTTAAGTTAGGAGCTAAATGACTGATATCATTGATTTCAAAGCGATACAAAAATTATTCAAGTTTTACAAATAATAGAAAATGATTAATTAAATAAAATAAAATGTATTATTCGTGAATGGTGTCAACATCCCAATTAAGACAAACAAAACTAGTGAAGTCTAAAAATTTACAGATAATCGAACTGGATCTCTAGTTTATGAAATGATATTGATTTAGTTATTCAATCATTAACCGGTGATTGATGATTTAACATTCAGTCAAGTTGAGTCGCCAAATATTCACAAGACTCAACCTAAAAATGACTGAAAGATTGATAATTTATTATTGAGCAATAATTAAGTTATTAATATTATTTATGCTACCAAATTTATTTTATTCTAATTTTATTCGTTAATACGAGTAAAGTCTATTAAAAAAAAAACGCAAAACCTATTAAAGTGCACTTCAGTTGTCCAAATAGTTACACCTGAATCACATAAAGAAAAAAACAGTTTACAGCACGAAATCACCATTCAATTACTGTTACGATTAATTGTATGGAAGTGCATTTTTAATTTATGTAGTTTCCATAGAAAATGTTGTTGTATTTGAGTACAATAATCTCCCCAAAGAGGTTTTAATTCTTTATATCTAAGGCTGAGAACTGGAAGAATAGACTTCACTAATAACTTATAAACTGGAACAAATATGCATGTAAAGGCACGAAGGGATGGTTTGGGTGGGGCGAGCCTGGCATGCCCGATGTGTTACGCTTCTTATCTATCAGTATGTACATCGATATGTATTACGTATATGTATGACTATATCTGTGACATACAGAAAGGGGGGGGGGGCTAATATACACTGCATGGGACTTAAGGGTGGACGCAGGGATTATTAAATAAATTCTTAAAAAAAAATCTATACTCATAACGACAATAATATCAATAATATATTATGACACTAATGACTCGGCATTTGTATGCTGTGCTTATCATTTTCCTTTTGAGGGATTCGAACCCGCGACCGAGCCTTATAGTTCCTTATAAAAACACCCGTAAGTTCTTACCAGCAATATTTTGGGCTTGGGTATGCTATTGGTTTTTTATTTTCGAATTTAGCTGTTTCATATTGAGAGGTTAAGCTGTTTCTGTTAGTTTTAGCTCTAGTGGACAGTCCCTGGGTCCACCCGACCGACCGTCTCCGGCCCACGGCTGGACGACACTCTCTGTATCCGCACGTCGCGTGAAGCGACCTCTGTAGTTGTGTGGATTGTTACACCGTTCTTCTTTTACTTAACTCGATTACTGGTTCCTCTTTTGAATTCGTTTCTCGAACATTTTCTGTTTGGGGTCGTCCACATATATAGTATGGGGAGAGGGGTTTATACCTAACGTGACAGACGCGCACACGCGTGTTAAAAAAAAATGGAAAAAAGCGTGACATGTGGAGACGAGGAGGTGACATTATTTTGCCTGATGTAATATATGGATGACCCCTTTGAATTGTTGATGGTGGAAATTTGATAAGCCGATCTGTCCTAAGCTGAAGCTAGGTTTAGTTATTTTCTTCATAGATCGACCGTAGTTTTCCTTAATTTATATTTGATTCTTAAAATATTAAGACAATATCTTGCTCTTAGTAAAATCCCAATGTTTAATTTTCGTTTGGACTAAAGATAAAACCGTTTTTATACTGTATTTGAGTATGTGTAGCTTAAAAATGTACGCCACTTTGGTCTAAGGGTGGTGCCTTCTAATTGTTGACTTTATCGCCACAGACTGTTATAGCGTCTCTGCCGCGTGTCAGTAGCGTTAGTAGCGCGACTGTGGCACGTCTGTGGCACAGTTTATTATATGCTAAAGCAGTAACGAAACTAGGCCTATTTGTTGAAATAAATTTAGTACTATACATTATTTTGTAAACGAAATGTAACATTGATAGCTGTTTGTTTCCTTAATAAAGAAAAATAAATAAAATAAATGGGTCGTTAGGGTTGACCTCTTATTTTTAGAAAATCGAAATAGCTTTTTGTTTAGTAAACATTCTATAGAGATAAACGCGACAACTCGTCTCGGCTCGGCAATACTCGGCACCCGTGATTAACAGAACTGTGACGTCTATTTAGGAGTCATTGAGGCGTGCGTGGGAGATTGTATCATATCGAACGTTTTTAGTTTGATGCTAAGAGTGCCTAAAAGTCGCTATTATCCAATTCCACCATCAACGATGACACCACTGTCGACTCGTCTCGCGACATCCCCCCCCCCCCGCTGTAACAGTGCGGTATGTACCCAGAAGCGGGCGGGTGCGGCGCGCGCGCGTCGGTGGAGCGCATGCTCTCGTTCGGGCGCGAGCTGTACGCCATGAGCCAGAAGCTGCAGCAGGACCGGCATCACAAGTCCATGCTAGAGGTAACCGTACTATATATATTCGTATACAACGCTCTTAATTAGATATAAGTGCAGATAGTTTTTGGCAGGGGCGTGCATTGGTTTCAGATAGGGGTAGGCTGGGTACATACACATTTCAAGCCAGTGAACAACGAAAGCCTAAACCGTAATTCATATTGAGCGTTTAAATAAATGCTAGATACATTTATTTCTGGTATCACTGGAATTAAATTTGATCCTGTATTTTGTTCACTTATATCTACGTCACAGTAAGGACCGCGTCTTAATGCTTTTTAAATATAAATTGTACTCGTCCACATCTCGCGGTTTAGGAAATGTAAATACTAAATAAAAAACGCAATAAAATTGACATGTTCACGTAACAAGCGCCATCTTGGTAATTAGATTGGAATAAGTTAATAAATCGGTGGATTTTGCTAAAGCAGGGTAATGATTAGTTATGTGAAAAACTCAATAGATGGAGCTTTAAAAAATAAAATGATAAAAACTTTTATTTTACCTTTAGGATTTTCAACTAAATTATAAAGAGGTACTTCGAAATTCACATGGTATTGCATAGTTTAATAAATGATAATTTCTTACCCAGATGTCGATTTCTTTTTGCAAAATGGTGAATAAATCGTTGATTTATTTTACCACAACAAATATCAAAACAATGAATGGAATTAAAACAAGTCATTAATCTGATATCCGTAATGGCTATGTACGAAAAATCTGTTGATAATGTCTTGTTTTTGCAACTAACACAAATCCACATTTGATTGTCTTCGGATTGGCGCGTAATTTATTTAACCTAGAATTCGCATGAATACTTCACTTTGCAGTTTTTCCATTGAATAACACACAACCACACAACACTTAACCCCGAAAACAAAGATAGCACTCAAAAAAGGTGTAAAGATCAGTAATACTATAATCTGATTTATCAAAACTCGCGAGATGACAGCCGCCGGCGGCAAACTATGAAACTAATGGAAAAAATTGCTGACGCAAACTTTGTATCAAAACAATGTCCTGCATTACCTTCCAAGGAACTGTAACCCTTTTTTATTATTTTCAAACGTTTCTATAAATATAATTACGATTTTATCATTTTAAATATTCATTTCAATATCTTGCACTGTCAAGTTTTAATAAAATACGACATATTTAAAGTGCAAATGATCGAAGTAGGCGAGCCTATATCCGGTTATGCAGTTAATAAGGAATGTTCCTTCCGTCCGATTGTCATGTATGAAAAGGGTGTAATCTTTAATTTAGGCGACTTTCTTTTTTTTTTTTATTTAGTTTGTTTACATATAAGCAGCGAGTATCTAAGTGTGAGTGAAAATTGAGTAAGTTTGCGTGATACAGTAGGCGATCTCGCGGCAGCCTACATTGGTTAAATTGCACAGGAACGATCTAAGTTGCGCGCTTTAGTAAGGAATAAGTATAAGTAGACGACAAAATGGTTACAGAATATTTATTGTTTATTGTTGAATACGTAAATAATAATTATGTTTAGCTGTTCTGTCGGTTTTTATGAAGGTAGGCTCTGCATAACAGCCTATATGGGATGCACGCCCCTGGTTTTTGGTCTAGATTCACTCGCTCTCGGGATTGCACCTTATCGAGGAACACACTGTATATTAGAGTCAGGAAGAATCAGCTAGCCAGGAATCAAATGGCTCTGCAAGCCGCGCGCGAACAATGCGTACGGCGAGCGAATAAACAGCTACCTATCGCCTCGACTTATCCATAACTTGCCGTATAAAATGTTAGATTTATTTATTTATTATTTATTCAATCACTGTCAAGTGTGCTTACAGTATAATCCAAAGCGCACACAAGTTAAACAATTTAATACATACATAGTACAATGTCACTTCATAATAAAATATAAAACAAAATGTCAAAAACGTCAAATGATAGGATTCATAATGTCAAATAGAATAAAAATAATCAATGTCAACAAAGGTCAATAAAAAAATAAAAACTGAATTAGAACAAAAAATACAAAACTTAGTCAATTGATATTATTATATAAAATTATATATATAGGTTATATATAATTATATATTATATTAGATAAAATTTTGCAGCAAAATGTTAAATATAAGCTGAAGGATTACTTCATTAACTTATTATGAAGTTCTTTTGTCAATGTTCACGTGTTAAATTACTGGCATAACCAGGTGGTTAGGTAGTGGTTAGGTGAGGTCACCTAGTTATTTATTTTACCTATTAATGTAAAAACTTGCTATGTACTGCGTGTTGCTAATTAATTGTAAACTCTCGATGGTTAAAAAATAAATCTTAGTGCTTTCTAAATGATTTAAAAAATATATGAAGATTTGTACGCTTCTTTTCTGTCTCGTGTCCACTGTCCATCCAGCATCTGCAGCCTCTCTCTTCGTCCTCCGGCCTCTTTTAACAACTTGGCACAACCGACCAATCGGTGGTAATGGACAGCGAAGATAGATTTTGGTGGGAATCGTATGAGCCAATAGGCTACTTGACTGTTTTCTGAAATAGAGTTATTACTATTGGTAATATTCGTCTATAACAGAGTTATTACGTCACGAACCTTTAAATATCCATTGAGTTATAAAATACTAGAACAGGCATGTTAAAAACCTTTGTCGACGGTCACACCACTCATACTTTGTGCGAGCGTAGCGCAAAATCTCGCGTTGGGATGTCAGTTCTAGTACAAAGTTACTCAATGGTGACGTGCCTGTCATTGTTACCGGCGTTTTTGACAATGTAAAATACCAACAAAAATATAACATTTGTAATTTTTTTACAGTAATCATTTATGATATTTAATAACTATTGATATGTTTCGGTTCCATATGGTGTAAACTATTAAACAAAATTATTAGATAAGTACAAGGCAAATAGCCTATTGGCGTAGTTGATTTCAGTACCATTGTTTGACACGTCGGGGCGCTGCTATCATCTTTGACATAGACGATCGTTATCGATTTGACAGCGAATTCGAGTAAGCTTGATAACTTATTTGTGAAACAAGTTTTGATTATTTGATGAATTTGTTTCCAGAACGCATTTAGTTTACTAGCGTACAGCAATCCCTGGGACAGCCCCGTGGGCTGGCAGCTGGAGCCTGTCCGCCGGGAGTACGTCTCTGAGGCGCTCAACTCGGCCATACTCGGTGAGTGGCGTGAATCATGTATCACTATTGCACACATAAAATACAGAATTCATTAAATGCAAATGGTTTATTTGCCATTACATAGGTTAGGTATAGTCAACGGCAGGTCAACATACTTAAAAATTTTGACTAATTGTCATTTAACTAATATTCAACTTTAAGTCCGACATATAAAGATCAATATACATTGAGAAAATTGGATGTTTTGTGGTAGGTTGATGAGCTGTTGCCTGTACAACAAAGACATGTCGTTAATACATATAGCACCTAAAAGTATTTAGCCATAATATGCTAATATAACACAAAAAATAATAATTAAAGACTACGTTCAAATTGCAAAAAATACTTAGGTTCGTTTTAGTTTAGTTATAGTGATGTTTTTTAAACGCTGTTTCGTGAACTCGTGCCACGTGACACATCTCTAGTTGTACTGTTAGACTCTTTATTGCAGACCACACAAAGCAAATATGGTACAGGAAATACATTGAACGTAGCACAAAGCCGTTCTCTAATGGTTATTCGCTATAAGTTTCATTCGTCCCTTGCATTCTGTCTGACGTGGCGGTGTGTCGATGTGTAAATCATATTTAATATTAGGAAAGCATTTATTTATGTGTTTTAGCAAATAAACGTTACGTAGTATGTAGAACTGACGGCCGATGGGGCTTAAAGGTTTTGGTAGCCACGTACCGGCAAGCGTAGCGTAGGAAGTCCATTCATAAGGTGGACAGACGACCTGGTGAAGGTTGCAGAAAGCCGCTGGCTGCAGGCCGCTTCTAACCGGCCAATATCGAAATCGATGGGGGAGATAGGCTTCCCCCATTGACTTCCAGAGTGGTTTGTTAGGTTCTGTAGTGGACGTCCTATGGCTGAAATGATGATGATTAAAAATTGTATTCTTGTTGGTGTAAGACTAGCGGCACAGATCTTGAGCGCTGGGCAAAAGATGCGCAGAAGACTATTACGATAACGTGATTGGCAAGTCGCGCGTCGCACCAGCTCCGCTGGCCAAAATTAGCCGCTTGCTCCGCGCACTCGCGTTTCTGATGCGACGATCGTCTCGTAAGATGTGTAAAGCGATCCCCACTCTTACACTTCCAGCACTCGAGATCCGTGCCGGTGATTGTAAGTGGCAAGCGAAGGAATAAGCGGTTCCTATCTAGTCTACTGTACTTAAAAAACCTGGTATATTTTCATCATTTAGAAGAAACTTGCTATGAACATCGACATTAGTCTAATGCCCCCCTCCCCCCACTCGCAGAGGCGGCGGGCATGCAGTGGCGTTCTCCGGTAGAGGAGTGCGTGTCGCACTCGCGGGCGCTGCTGGCGCGCATGGCGGCCGCGGGGCTGGGCGCCTGCGCCTTCGCGGACCTGCCCGCGCTGCTGCGCCGCTGACCGGGACGGTAACCGCTCCCCACTCACACCGCCCCCGCCCCCGCCCCCGCCCCCACCCCCACACCGCCCGCTGCTGGCGCGCATGGCGGCCGCGGGGCTGGGCGCCTGCGCCTTCGCGGACCTGCCCGCGCTGCTGCGCCGCTGACCGGGACGGTAACCGCTCCCCACTCACACCGCCCCCGCCCCCGCCCCCACCTGCCCCCTCCACTCCTACTAGGGTCCGCTCCAATGCACCACCCCAACAGGTTCCAGCGACGGCGCCGCGGGCGGACAGGTTCTGTGCCTCTCCGAGTGAGGCGGGCTACGTTTGTCTATGGTGGGCCACATCTGTCACAGGTGGGGGGCAGATCTGTCACTGGCGAGCAGCATGTCACGTTCCGGCCGCATCCGTCACTTAATCGCATTTGTACGTACAGGCACGCACTTGTTACAATGAAATAAGAACAAAAATCATGTCTACTCTGAATTCCATATTCATATTTTAATGAATTCACATACTTTTTTTTTATCCCTAATCCATTACTCCAAAATCATATAAACTAACTATTTTTTTTTACTAGCCCCCTGTCCAAGAGTAGAGAGCAGACGCAACAGGAAAGACCAATGTTATGTATCACATATGATACACCAGTCAGGCAACCATTCAAACTAAGTTCTGATCCATTCCTACAGGAACCCCTTGCGCCGCCCCCGCCGCAGTCCCCGCCGCCACGCCCGGCACACCCGCAGGCACTGATCGCTACACCATACTAAACGGTCCTTCATAACAAGAGACAGATTCTCCTACGAGACGCTACACAATCAGCAAGTATCATCAGATACATTATAATACTACCACACGACATTCAGATGGTGTAAATGATGATACATACTCAAGACAATAGAAAATGATCACCACGTCAAATTTGAGAGACATGTGTTCAATATAGATCCGTCGATAACTGATAATTTTAAAGAAATAAACGAATAAATGGGGGATTGAGCCATATATTCGATGAGGTAAAGACCAAAATATCATAATTTATAGTGAAAAGTCATAGACTAAAGTTATAGAACCAGATACGCATAAGAAAATGACATCGTCTACACATTTGCGAGAAGAAATAACATGACTGAAACTGACTAACATTATACTCACCGCAGCTATAAACCTAATTGTACCATAAACAACAGAAACAAATGATATGGTAAAACAGAAACTAATATAGTGAATTTAATAAAACAAAATGGCGTACCAATCCAATTTGAATTAAATGTAAATGTGTAAATATCGATGGAGTAACGTAACGCACACCGGATGCCTTAGCGACCCGCCGCTTGCCGCTTTGGCTTTGCGCTCGCATCGAATAAAATCGGTTTGTTTTCACTTTGAACACTATAATAAATGACCAATTTAAAAGTTTGATAGTCGGTCCACTGCTGGACATAGACCCCTCTCAATAGACGCCACCGAGTCAATCTTGGTTATTATTTGACCAGTAGTGTTGCCTAAAATCCTATCGATAGCTTATCGATGCTATTGATAGTAGTTAAAATATTTTGAATAATATCAATTAGTTATCGTTAGGACTATGAAGCGACAAAATGTAATTGCAACTTTGTCGATAATGCTGAAATTTTAAAACTTCACTTAACTGACTTATAACTTCGAAATATTAATTAAATCTCTTAATTATTTTGTTATATTTTCTGTAATCTATTTTTACTACGACTAAATTATGTCTTAGGTTCTTACCAAGCTTTTTTGCTAACGATGTTTACGATATTTCGGCGCAGTTGCTTGCGCCCTGAAAGAACTGAATTATTATAACTTAAATCGGTCTACACTGACTTGGGCCTCGATATAGGTGATACATTTACTAACTTGCGATACAACTCACTTTTTTGCTCGATATCGATATGGCCTTTTATTTTCACCTACTTGTGCCTAAAATAATAAAATAAAAACTTTGTTTTGTGCCAAAGTGAAAACAAACTGATAAATAAATAATTTCGCGTTTCTACTTAGCCTCGGGCGTGTATCGTTGTATGTTTGTGCCGCGCGTGAGACGGCCCCGTCTATGAACTGATATTAGAGTGCTGACAACGAAAACGGACGTTGAGACAATGTGTTTAAAGTTTAAATTCGAATGTAGCGTAATGTGTGATGAGCACGAAGCGTTGTGTATATTGTCTGCGTATATTATAGATTATATAGATATATAAATGAATATATTGTAACGAGCGAGGGGCGCTGTCCGCATTTGCGTTGTATAATTGGTTGTAGGTTGTGTGTGGATTATTATATACTCTTAATTATCAATTGTATATTTTTATGCAAAAGTTTTGTACGAATTACTTTATGCGCGATTGAGATTCTAATAACAGTGCTATCGAGAAACAATTTTTGGATCTCGACATTGCACTGACGAGCATGAGACGATGTTATCGTCTTCGGATATAAGTAAGGATCATTTTATAGCATTTTTAAATCAACCGATCTGTTTCCACATCAATTAATTAACAAACTAAACGATTCTCGATAGCACTGAGTATACTCGATAATCGACAAATAATTAGTAATATAAAAATATTAGCAACATGCCTAACGGTCGCGCCGCCACCGGCTGCGCCCTGAGCACTATACAAGTCGGGTCGGGTGTAGATATGATATAGTACGCGTTGCCACTGCATTTTATTACCCATATTATACTATAGATTTCGAATTTGCGACAGCGACTAGCGATAACACTTAAGGTACAAAGTAATGTGCATATTTTTTATCAAGTCGATACAGTAAGAACCAAAATGCATGTCACATCACTAAACTAAGACGCCATCTAGTGTCGACCAACGGTAATACAATGAAATTTAAATCGGGATTTTATCGTTGATTTTCTCACAAACATTTCAAAGTAACAATTTGTCGCAATAAGTATAACGCACGGTCACGATTCCGTTGCTCACCTCTGAAATAAACTCTTTTTCTTCTTCTTTATTTAATGGCCAATTCGTGGTTCCACGTTCGCCAATCGCAAGAGAGACAAAGACCAATAAATTTAGAACTGTCAAACTATAAATTTAAAAAAATCTTAAAATAATATTAAGTATCTAAACATAATTATAGCTAACAAAAAACAGAAGTAGAATTGAGAACCTCCTCCTTCATGAAGTCGATTGAAAATTGGTGATTCACTTCTATCGATATTTCTATCATGATGCTTATAAATATCTCATCTAAAGTGGTTTGTGAATGAATTCCGTTTTTGTTTAAATTGTGTAGATGGTCTCTTTATTCTCTTATGAGAGAAGAGGTAAACTGACTTCGAGTTTAATTTAGGGAATGGTACAACCGAATCGCAACTGGTTGTCTTTGGTTTGATAGAGCGTTGTCCCTGTCGCTCGTTTGTTGGGCCACTGACAAGCCAAAGCAGTGACGTATCTTATAGATGGCGCTCTAGCCGACCATTGCCCTAGTCCCTTACTAAATCTATTGATATTATTTCCTAGTCTGGTACTGTATAAAGTGTTTAAGTCGCAAGTCGCATCTTCGAAATATTCGCTCGCAGATTTGCTTGCGTCAAAAGCTCACCAAAGCTTCATTATACGCAAAATCTTTCTCTATACGCACTAAGGAGCTTTCATTCAATTGAGCTTAGTTATAAGTGCAACGACAGTCAGACGTTTGTTATTAGATGTATGACTATATGTGTGTACATATGTTTTATATTATCACGCGAAATGTTCGAGTCTGAGTAATATGTGGCAATAATATTTTAACAAAAGATTGATAAAGAATATATTTCAGTGTATTTGCTCATTATTGTGATAACGGTTAATATAAATGCAGTGGTGGCATTAAGGCCGGGACATGGCGGTCGCTGTTCTGTGGAAACATTCTTAGCCGATGGGTTTTCTGCATAACACCTAAAAAGGTTTCTACAGACGAATCGCTAACGGCCCGATCACACAGCAAGATTTACTGGAACTCTTCTGTCTGATACTCAGAAGTTTCTAGTTACAGCTATGAATTTTTGACAATACGTATCGTATTTGGCATACAATGTTACGCTGTCGCAGCTTTTCTTCAGAAATAGGTTTCTATGATGGCGATTATTTTTTTCTTCTATTTAGGTATTTGTCTGGCAAACTTCATACCACCTCTTCGTCCCATTTTTTTCCGTAAATTTTCCGTTTTGGCTATTCGGGGCGGAGAGAAATTAAACAAATCAAAGATCATAAAAATCGGCTCAGCCGTTCTTGACTTATAATTGGTGTAACTAACCCGACTTTGTTTTATACACCGTGACTTTTTAATTACCCGAGAAAACTAAAATTTGCGTTTATAAAAATATTATAGGACTTCAAATAAATCCTGTTAATGCACCAAAAACATGTAAACCATCTTCGTAGTATTATAATTAGGTGGATTTTGGTTCCGTTAATGTTGGAATGATAATGATTACTATTTGAATTAGCAGGACTTTTATGGTGCACATTTTTTACGGAATGTTAGGGACCTTTTAAATAAATTTCTCTTAAAAAAAATTTTTTTTATTCGCCAAATTCGATGTATATCGATATCTGAGTATGTTAGTTAATTTTCTCGGGTAATTAAAAATTCATGGTGTATATCGCACACCTAGATAAAGTGTAGCACAACCAGAAACAATACAATAGGCGAGTAATTGCAATTATCGGAATGTGCGTAGATTAACTCCAAAGACATCCGTGTACTTTAGACGTGCTCGTGCGTTTTCTTACACGCACATCTCAGAAAATGTGTATTTTTTGGAATAAAAAGTCAGTATTGGAAGTTGTTTTAAGACCTCTTCCCTCTATTTTACTCTCTTGGGATTGTATTGAAATTCAACCCATGTCAATACCATCCCTATTTGGTAAGCATTTATGTCACAAATTATAGCTAGTGACTAAATTTCAACTCTATCCTAAGCCATTTGGGCTGGATAAAGATTTTACATGCATACTTTAATCCCCCATTTGACACTCTAAAGGGATGCAAGTTGACAAATGCTGTTGACATATTCATTATTATTAGTATTCATTTATTTTTGTTAGTGAGTATTTGTGCCAAATTTCAAGTCCATAGATTACAAAAAAAATATTCAAGGGTTTGGGCTGGGCGTTGATGAGTCAGTCGGTTAATGAATGAATAAGTCAGGACTTTTTATATATAGAAAGACAGAGATAGAGATTACCTACATGAACTCCAAAGACACACATTAATTTTGTGTTGTGTCATCGCGTATTGCGAGTTGTGCTGCTCTTTATTTAGGTTTGCGATGTATAGATTGGTTGTCATCAGAATTATCAATAAACGATTTTCACTTTACTGTAACTGTAGCAATAGCGATATGAACTGTCAAAACATTCGTTTTTATGGTACCAGTCGTGCCGTGTGAGCGGGCAGTCGCGTGCGCGAGCGCCGGCCTCGAGTACGTAGCTCGCTCCGGACTCGACTCTACTCTCGAAACGCGAATTTCGTTCGAGTTCAGGCCGAGTTCGGGCACTACGGTGCCGATGTACTTTCTGTAAAGATGATTCTACAATATTGTTCTTATATTGTATTGTTTTCTTTTTTAATAATATATTGTGTTTAAACAGTTGTGTTTAGTTTGATTTTCTTACCAATTTATACCTAAGTATATTTGATGAAAGAAGAATGACTCCGAAACTGCTGAATGGATTTGGATTGAGTTTACACACAGTTCAGGCCCAAATCTTATTAGGATGGATTCTGTATGCAGTCCTTTATTACTTATTATTTTGGGGAGGTTCTACTGTCATATACAAAAACTTTCACTATAGGACCAATAAATTGGAAGAATAAAATTTCACTTTTTTGGAGTCGTCACTCAGTATTTTATCTATATAAATGTAAACAAATGTATCATGATAAATTACTTGTAGTTGGCAATATGTTGGCGTAAACTTGTTGGCGATCTAAATAAATAAATAATAATAAAAAAAACAAGTTTAAAAAAAAAACCTTTCCAGCTGCATACATATTTTTCATCATAATTATTTTAAAGTTGGGGAGAAATGAGAAGTATGTCACTTTCATCGCCAACGTTTAACACCGCGCAAATATGACAAGAAGTTTTTTTTTCGTGTATCAACTCTAATGTTTTTAAAATAAATGCGTAAGGATCTGACAAACTTATTTCGAGGTTAGTGGGGTGTGTTTTTAGCTTATTATGCATAATGTTTCATAATTCACGCAATGAAGTTGAGAGTGACAGTGAGCATTTTGTTAGAAATAATAAACTTGTTATTATTGAAGTACTACTATTAGCTTTGAATAAAACATTTTCCTAAGTAATCGAGGAAGATTTAAACAAATTGGCTACATATGTGTGTGTTTTACTGCCACTGCTAAAACTATATTTCTGGCTTTTACTTCAATTTATCATCTACTAAGATATATCTGAGATACATCCTTTAGTCACATAGTAAGTAGACGGATTCATTGGAATGGGCTAGTTTCCTAAAAAAAACTTATTAGTCCGTCAGTTGGATTAACAGAAAATATTGAACACGTATTTTTTCTTTTCTCAATCAAACAAAAACTGATGAAGTTATAGGTAGCCCGTTAAAGTTCCGCGTAACGTCACGCCTTGCGACACTTTTTATCAAGGCCTGACGTCACATGCTCACTTTGATGCGCTTTATCTTCGTAATTTTTTGTTTGATTGACAAAAGACAAAATATGGGTCCAATATTTTTTTAAAATCTAACTTACGGACTAAATAGAATAATCTTTTTTTGACCCAGGAAACTAGCCTATTACAACACCAGAAAGCGGTCAGAATAACAATATTTCTTTTTTTAACATTTTTTAAATATTGTGTCATATACACAATATTTAAAAAATATGCTAATCTGCCTTCTCTTTCCCGTGCTAAAATGGTACTACCATGGTACAATAATGATATACCTACCTACTAGGCGCCTCACTACTCCTGCATACCAACTACAAACTCGATTCTGTGGGTAGTCGAACGAAAAGCATGATCGATCTATTTTAACGGTTTTTATTTATCATTTAAAGAGCTCTAGAGTGCAAGTTTGATGTAGTTTGTGTTCTAATCTTTGGTAAAGTGATAAAGATCTGAATTTATTGAAATATCATTGTATTCAACGCCGCATGTAGTTTCAAGTGACTTGTCCCAAGACAACTTGCTTTAGACCCGATAGCGTCCTGAAACCTGCTTCTAAGGGAAGAGTAGCCTTGACTGAATCCAAGAATTATTTATTGTAAACTATATCAAGAATACATCCGACATCAGCAGAATCACTGCTCTGCTAAAGAGCGGGATGAGTCCATAATAAATAAAAATAAAAACTACAAACGCTAAACAGTAAGTAAGCAGTGTTGATTTTACGTCAATTAAAGATGATACATAGATCCTCCTTTTTTTTATACAGGTGTAGTTTTGAACAATCGCCAAGAAAGCCAATGTATTCATCAATACCAACAAATTCTTCTATCGGGTTAACATATTATCGAAATCGCCAATTTTTTAATAATTTCTTAAAACAAACTAACGCTCTACCTCGATGATGTATGGAGCAGCAAATATTTTATGATTTCGATGTTGGTCTCATAGTGAAAATTGTTTGGATTGATGAACTCATTCGCCTTCTCAAATTTGACGAGTGTTGAAAACAACACTTTATTATCGAATACCTTATGAAGGTTATAATTTACGGTTATATAGGTTAATTTAAGGTTATAATGGCAACAGCTCGTCAACCTACCACTACCACAAAACGTCAATTTTTCTCTATTGATATTGATCTCTACGTGACGGACTTAACGTTGAAAATCAGTTCAATGATCTTTAACTTTATGGACAGGTTCATCTGCCGTTGACAAATTAATAATACCGCTGCTACATTATAAAGTTAATAATACATAGGTCCCGGGTTCTACTCCCGGATGGGTCATGTCGAAAACAAACGAAGCGAACACGAGCTACTTAATTACCATAAGATCAGAAGTCCAATTCTACTAATATAAAACATGACTCGTTCTATTCCGATGCAGCTTACGTTACGTTTCCATTGTAACACAAAACTGTATTCTACTAATCATTATCACTAAACCTAATCTAAACGTAAGCCGAAATGCTACGTGAACCGAAATGGCAAGGTTTTTGATCTAGTACCCAATCTAGAACAAATAAATACTAAATAACTTTAATAATTTCTGTTAAATACTCGATTTTCGATATATGTAATTCCATCTTGGCGCGTCCCTAACTTTGTTCGTTGATTGGTTCAGTATTTTTAAGTTTGTTTTTTCGTTTGAAAATTATTATCTAAAGCTTATAAGACGTCATAAAAGAAAGTATATTCAAATTATTCAGGTATATTCAAAGATTATGCAGGCAGGGTGTCATTTAAATAACACAAAAGGGCTGATTCTGGTGCCCAAATACAGCAACCAAGGAATTTACCAACGTCGAATTCACGAAAAAAATTGTCATGGGGCCAACTTTTTCTTTGGAGAAAATTTGCCGTATTTGAGTGGTAGAATCACCCCTCAATAGTATTGCGTTATTTTAGGTAATTACACCTTGTATAGTTATCTACATAGTCTACATACCTTCGTCTCCGTGTCAATGCATCGAAGGCAAAAGCGTAGTAAGATCATGAATGCGTTGATCATTAGGGGAGTTGCCAATACTCACCACGCTTGGCAGACGGGTTGGCGAGCGCACATCAAACCATGGCAGACCGTCTTGTGCTACAGTAATTAGTCGCCTCTTACGACACGCCTCCTGGTGGCGGTGGGGAAGTGTATTCTTTACGGCCGTCTCCACTCGGCACATGAGACTTCTCATCAGCTGCTTTGATTGACGATACGTCTTAATAAATTCGACTTCTGTCATTAACAAAGGTCTCATTTTCCATTCTTGTCCCTCGAAGCATCAATGGTATGAGCCATCTCCAAAAATAATCTATATAAAATTGCATCTTTGATTACTAAAACACATTATCGATCGAATAAAAGTAGCTTTGTATTAACGTATACTCGACCGGTCGGACTTCAGCTGCGTTTCGATTTACAGACACATTAAAACATTTGTGGAATATGAATTTAGTCCGCTTTCGACTCATGTTCGGTCAATCGATAACGTGAGCCGAAACGCAACTGATAATGAGTTAGTAGAATACGAAATGTGACATTTAGTGGCATTTCGTCAATTATTGCGTTTACGTTTTGTTAATTTAAGCTAGTAGAATTGGACTCCAGAGCAATGTATGTGATGTTGTCCAATATAAATAACCCGACCGAGAATCGAACCCGGGACCTCAAAAATCGCGACGCTAAGTCTGGCGTACTCACCTCTCGGCTACGGAGCACTTCATGTCATCAATACATCATTATAGTCACGTTACCTCAAATAATAATTACACATAATTATTCTAATAACTTTCGCGACACATGACCATAGTCATTAAAGGGTCACCAATGATTACCTCTAACACACACAGTTTTGTCCTCATTGTTACTTGAAATTCGATATCTTCGTATCGTAGCCCCAGGCGACAAAAGAAGTTGCAAGTCCGAAGTCATGAAGAACTGACGTCGGAGTATCGAAGTGCGCCTAAGGCCCGAGGCTGCTCCGACGAATTCGGGAACTACGATTACCTACTACATCTAACATGGACAGCATTCAGGCGTTAGTGAGCGCAAAAATGTTAACCACATTTATCTACTTCCAGAACTCTTGAAGACAGTCTTGGTTGGATCGAGCAGGAGTAGGTAGGTGTACTTACATCAAAAGTCAAGGAAAAGAGTAAGTAAGTATTTCATCGAATATTGATATTTTAGCATGGATTCTCAAAATACCTAAATCTGAGGTTTCTTGTCTGCGTTTTTGTTATCCATAAGCGGTAGCAGTAGCAATATTAGTTTAATATGACAATATAACTAAGTATTTTACTTTAATGTAGAAAACAATTTTATATTTATTGTGGCTTGTTACAATAATCACCAATCTAATTAGTCCGGTAGTTAGATAAACAGAAAATATTGGACACCTATTTTTTCTTTTCTCAATCAAACAAAAAATGATGAAGATATGGGCCGTTAAAGTTCCGCGTAACGTCACGCCTCGCGACACTTTTTTAGCAATTCAATTCAATTCAATATATTTATTGCATTCTATAATGTTACACAGGTGTTATAAATAGGTACATAAAACAGGCGTAACGTCACGTGCTCACTTTGATGCGCTTTATCGTCGTCATTTTTTGTTTGATTAACAAAAGACAAAATATATAGGTCCAATATTTTTTGACGGACTAAATAGAATAATATTTTTTTGACCCAGGAAACGAGCCTATTCACTTGATTTCAATCGGTGATTTTCATGAAATGCTGTGAATTTCGAAAGGGGCCAAATCAATTTGATTTCAAAGGTGCCATTAAAAAGTTTCCCCGTTTGAAATATGCACATTATAAGACAACGAATCATTGAATAATTATGATAATTTGCGAAGAATTATCACGGAACAAATTCGATAAATTCGCGCGGGATGTGATTGGTCGCACCCTCCCCCCCCCCCCCGCGCCGGCAACTCGATGATTATTGGTAATTTACGACGCGCCGACCGTTTTTGATAAAATCGTTAAAATCCCTTCGAGCGGAAGAATTACACTCGGCATTTTTATGTGTACGCTGCCATGTTGCCGATCCTATCTGGGCCCGTTTTATTGCACTCAAATGTGCATTAATTTCAATATTTGTTCGACCCGTTATTTACGACGCTCGGAATGTGCGCGATACGGTTAGAAAGGGGTGCTCTCTTTTAATTTTTTGCAATGTAGATGATCAGTCCGGATTTATGGCTGCATAATGATATATCACCCGATTTTTTATCATTTAGGGGAGGGTTTTTAATTTTAGGATAAATGTATTTCCATTTTTATTTTTGCGGACGTGTATAACGGCGCAGAAACGTCAATAAATCGTGCTATAACTCTTTCATGAAAATTCGGATCACATTTCTCTCGAATTCTCAATTCACAATCCTGCTGCGCCTCTCGAGTTATCAATACATAGTTGAGGCGATTCGGTTTGAAGAAGTACTCGTATATATTTCCATTGCAGTATCTCTGTCCCGACAGCGGCCGCGCGGACCGCGAGAAATTGAATGAAAACATTGAATATTTATTCTGAGACGATGCCACTACAGCGCTCAGCCCGGGCCATAGATTATGTCGCAGACGCCTCTCGGCCCTAACGAAGAAGAGTGGATACGACCATTATTTATTGCGCTGTGAAACTACACCACAGGACGTCGCAATTCTGGTCGCAATATGATTTTTCAATTCGATATACTTGAAGTATTGGCAAACGAATTAGGAGTATCGTACTACTAACAAGTAATTTGTGCTTCACCATATCAAATCAGTGATGAGTACATACCAATGTTTACAATGATCTGTAAGGCAGATGGGATAATACGTTATTGCGGCATAATGCTATACCAACAACATAATAATGTTATGGTCAACCAACATTTAATAGTTTGGCTTAATAAAATAATATCGTTGATTGGCAGGCTCACTCTTCTTCACTAATAATTTCAAGACATATTTTTTTAATACAAGTAGATCACAATAAAACATTTAAACTCAAATGTTTATTTGCACTATTTCGGGTATTACATACATAATTTGGGACTTAGTTATTAAATAAATAAAATATTACAACTAAGTCTAAAACCTTATTTATTTAAAATATTAAAAGTGTAAAGTCGTTTTTGGGTGTCATTTGACTTCGTTTTAAGTGATTTTAAGCTACTTAGTAATAAAATCTACGTAAAAATCTCTGAGTCCTCGTATATGGCTTTGACAGGCTCATTAAAAGTGTGCCATGTCAATTGATTGGCGGTGTTATCATCCGCTAAGCGGTTTAGAATGTCCAATATTCTGTGTCATGTCCGGGGGGGTTCAGTGAATTGTTTCAATCTGAGATAAACAAAATTAATAACGAAAAAGATTGCTAGGCACATTACCCAGCTCGCCTACGTTCTTTATTCTTTGCCTACCGCCGGATCATCTTGGGGCTGTCCTTTTAATATTTGATCTGCATATTTATAAATCGGGGAGACCGCGTGTTTGCAGATTTATAGTTTATTTCGTTTCTACCCGACTGAGGCGTTCCATTGTCTGTGAAGTGTGCTAACGGTAGCCGATGGTAAGCATCTTGCGTCAAATGTAATTCACCTTGCGAAATGTAATTCACATTTTTATATTTACATACTCTAGTCTAAATTATTATTTAAATCCTAATAACAGCAGTAAGAAAAGATCTTGATGTAATCAAAATCGTCATTTCAGCCATAGGACGTCCACTGCGGAACATAGGCCTTGTAGGTGGACGTCCTACGCTGCGCTTGCCGGTACGTGATCTCCATTGCAGAACCTTTCTGCCCCATCGGCCGTCAGTTCTACGTGCTGTAAAGTTTCAGGGAACTTTACCAACACTTGGAAATACTAATGTTTCTTAGTATTTAAAATAAATAGGTAGAAGTTGATTTTTGAACAAGTACTTTTAACATTTATTTTATTTTATCTAAATTATACAGGGTGTCCCGTGAATTTGAGAGGTTAGTTAGGTTATTTAGCTATTCAAGTGTTTTTATTTATTAGTTTTGTTTAAAAATAATAACTATTTAAAATGTTTAAATTATCTATCGACCAACACTATAAATATTCAACAAATTCACGTAACTTGTAAACATATTTTTATTTTAATGATATGGCCAAACGTGGATTGACATTTCATCGAATGTTGACGCTTAAACAATATGGTCAGTTTTAGTTGGCCATATCATTTTTAACATTTATTTTATTTTATCTAAATTATACAGGGTGTGTCCCGTGAATTTAAGGATAACTTTGTTTGTATCCAGATATAGGTACTTACATCACGGTAAACAACTTTTGTTCTATGACTTTTGTAAATTTTGCACGAAAATTCATCGATTCCCCGATACAAAATTGGCAAACAGCCGATTGAATTTGTATAGAAAACTAAAAAACTAGGACAAAAATTGGTCACATCACATCATACTCGTAGAATATTTGGTTACAAGGTTATTCTTGAGTACACACCCTGGACATTTTATTAATGCATTCTTAATTTTGTACAAATGTTGAATATTCTCATAAGTACATTGGCAACATATTATTAAAACAATTTATGTGCTAGTTGCGACGACAATAGTAAATAGCAAGTTGTAATAAGTAGCTTTGAGTTCTCGCTAAAGTGTTTGTCCCAGAGAGTAAATAAGAGCATTACATTCTAAAATTCATACATTTCTCTTAGCTTTAGTTGGTAAAAAAAAAGGTATGTACATATATTAGTCTTGTGCACATTCACTCACATATTCTCATAATTATCATTTCAGCCTGTTTCACATATTACGCAAAATTTCGTAATATTGGACCCCTTTCCCCCCTTTCGTATGTCACGCTCTTTTCCCATCTCACGTTCATGACCTTTAATTAACAAACTCTACTCCAAATTACACTTCTTCTCACTCTCACAAGGCACGTATCCTTCTTGCCCATAAGTGCACAACAGGTTAAGGTAGTACTCTTCGTGCTGGCTCCTCGTAGGTCTGATGATGGAGAGCTCTCGGTCCAGGCGCAGAGCGACCGAGTCGTTGGCTGTGACGGGAGGCCATCTTGTCGGCAGCAATTTGCTCTTAGATGGTGTGGGGTCTCTGAAATGAAGAGTATGATTATGTAACCTTTCTTAGCCCTTCAACTGGTACAAACAATTGAATTTTTTATTGGTTTTCAATCTTAACTCAAGGTCATAAAGTTCAAAATATGGTGGCAGGTTTTTGGCCACCACTTTATAAAGGAACATTTTTCGTTCCGACTGACTAAAAAACGACGACGAAAAAACCAATGTCTTAAGCGGGTTTCGAACCCACGTCCAGGTGGACGTGAGATCGGTTCAGTAATAGCTTTTTTTCCCTAGCCTACCTAGCCCAGCCTGCTCTTTTAACTAAACTAATCTTGTATCTGTAAGTACAGATAACGGCAGGTAAAGCTACCCAAAAAGTTAAAGGTCATTAATTTGATTTTCAACTTCGATACGTTAGAGATCAATGTCCATTGAGAAAATTTGACGTTTTGTGGTCGGTTAACGTCTGTATATTACCTATTATTTTTCGTCGAATTTCCCGTAAGATTTTTTACTATAAAGCAGTCTTTCTTAAATTGGGAGATAATGTGGGCGCTGAAGGCCTAGAGGAGGGCGGTAAGGGGCCCAGAAAAATTTGAGGTTTTATAGTCGTTTAGGGGGGCGTAAAATTGAGGGACGTTGAAAAATAAATGATTGTCAAAGTAGACAAAATAAGTTTGAGAAGTACGCCATATAGGAAGTTAAAAAAAAATCTTCTATAATCTACACATTACGAAAATTCAGAACACAAAAATCAATAAAAATAAATCATAACTTAACATAACATTACGTATTCCAGAAATAGTAGATGTTCATTTACATGTGGATAACAGAAAAATATTTGTTAGTTACAAGTATGCGGAAATTACCGGGTTCGATTCTTGTTGTGTGTGATTTCATCCTAATCAACATTGAAAGTTACCCGGGATTTTAATAACTTGTTTCAATAGCCATCATACCTTGTGTGTAACACGTCGAGTCACTCTCTGACACACTCCTAAGTAGTAACACGAGTGTTTTCACAAGTTGCCATTACTTACGCAACTTACCTTTTTGTGCACACATTACAATGATTTCTCGATTTAGCAACGATTGCGATCTAGGACATAATAGCCTAATAAATGGTCGTTCACTACTAAGATAATAAAAGAATAACACAGAAGCGTCCGTCACTCCAACGGATGCTGCATTGTAGTACCTAAGTGACGACGCACATAAACACAACGCCCATATATAGAACTAGCGTATTCTAAGTCTATTTATATGTCGTGGTCAGATCGTAAAATTGATAATTTCACCGACCGATCATTTCATAAAATGGTCATATTTCATGATATAGAACAGGACATGCTGCCTACATCATGAATTCATGATGTGGTCTAGCCAGCTCAATGAAAACTCAGCGTTTGACAATATAAACAGCTAAACGCACAAATACTTCATGAAATGGTCAAACATTAGTGATCATATCGTAAAATCGTTACATTACCCACCGGTAGAGGCGCTAATGTTGCTTTGTTTTCGTGATGAGTAATGGCAGCGGACATTTTATTCTAAAAGTGAATAATAATGTGTAAATTGAAGGTGAAAGTGCAGTGAAACATCGTTACGACACCAAGCTAGGCGATTTTTATGAAAGACACTCAAAAAACGAGCGCTACGTCAAAAAATCAAGGAGATCGGAACGTAATTTGAGAGGTTAGTTAGGTTATTTAGCTATTCAAGTGTTTTTTTATTAGTTTTGTTTAAAAATAATAACTATTTAAAATGTTAAAATTAAATTAAATTGTAAACATATTTTTATTTTAATGATATGGCCAAACGTGGATTGACATTTCATCGAATGTTGACGCTTAAATAATATGGTCAGTTTTAGTTGGCCATATCATGAAATACCACTATTTTATGAAATGATCGGTCACATCATGAACTGGTCAATTTTACGATCTGGCTTCGACATATACAACGCCTACGTATACACTAAGCCCACACCACATACACCACGCCGACATAAGTAATTCGTCTGAGATAACCTGTCACAGTCAGCAAAATAATGTTGAAATGTACGTCAAATTCAACAATTTTGGCGGTGTGAAAGTGAGGTGATCAAGAGATCGATAAATGAAGCACACGCACGCACATTTTTCATGCAAGTATGCCCGCTGTGTTTTAAGCGTTACTCATCTCAACTCATCTGTCATGCATGGCCCAAACTCCTAAAGCATCTAACGGCCTATACAAAGTAACAATAAATACAGAATAGAATAATTTATACGCTATTTTGCAATGCTACTAAGGCTACTGTGTTTTACTTCTATTTATTCTATCTAGTAGATAGAGATTTCTGTTTTATTATTGCTTGCGTAAAAGGTGATTTTATAACTTCAATAAAACTTACCCAAACTTCATAAAGTTGGTGAACATGGTAGTCAGTCTATCAATGAGAAGTTTGTCTCTGTTCGTGAGCAGCAGAGTTATGCCTGCCGGCTTGAACACGTAGAACAGATCGTCCGAGTGAGACGCGCCTGGCACAGCCACGCTACTGCCAAATATGGCTTTGGCAAAATTGCGGTCCCCCTCATAAGTAAACACGTAGCGATATACAGGCTTCTCTGAGTAATTAACCATCAGATCCACGAACGCATCAGCTGTAGAATTCGCAATCCAAACCGAGTAGAAGTCTATCAGACTCTTATAAGCGCCTTTGGTAATCCCCTTTGCTCCAAAGAAGTATTTGTGCAGCTTCCGTGCGATTTTCTCTCTGTCCTTCTCTGAACACCAAGAGAAAACAGATGGTATTTTTTCAAAGAAATTCCTGTCCAGATCTTCGAGTGTTCGAGCGCTATGCAGCCCGTAAAATAGTAGTCCTTCCACATTCGTGATACCAGTGAGGATAGGCACTTTGTTAAATTGTCCAGACTTAATAATATTGTAAGGGGTGTCTCGGAAGAACGGGTCCGAGAAGTTGCTGTCGACACAGGGGCTGTATTTGAAGTATCTCGGATTGATTGACGTGTCTTTGGCTACAGACATTATATCGTGGACAGAGGCAGTCGCGAAGTAGTTATAGACATCTTCTACGCTAGTCATCTTCTTGTGTTTGCTAGCGTCTTTGAACGCTGCCGTTTCTGGTTCGGGGTTGAAAGCCCAAGGAGCTAAGGGGTTCCCGCTCATGAGTATTAATTTATGGAAGAGTCCTTTGCTGGTCTCTGAGAGCAGATGCATCGCAGCAGCGCTGGCGCCTGCGCTTTGACCGGACAAGGTGACGTTGTCGGGGTCTCCACCGAACGCAGATATATTTTTTCGAATCCACTTGAGAGCTGCGACTTGGTCCTTAAGCCCCAAGTTGGCGACTCCGTTCAGACAGAGAAAGCCGAGGACGCCGACCCTGTAGTTGATGATGACTGTGATGACGTTTTTGGTGACTAGGAATTCTGGGTCGTAGTCGTTCTTGTTGCCGTAGTAATAGGCGCCTCCGTGGAGGAAGACCAGGACTGGCAGGGTGTCTCCTGGCGCGGCGGTTTCTGGCGTGTATACGTCGAGGCGCAGGCAGTCCTCGGAGCCGATTCTGAGAAAGGCGATGACTTGGGGGCAGGGAGGGAGCCACCGCATAGCAGACCGCACCCCTTTCCAAGGCTCAGCCTCCTTTGGTTCCTGAAAGTGAATACAGACAGTTGAAATTAGCATTAATTACGTTACTCATTTTTTATTACAGAAATTACACGAGGTTTTCGTCTTCGATTGCTGTCACACATTTTAATATGCAGTTTCTATTCGAATTATCGAACAGCTTAGACGTACGTAGGTTTGGTTTTTGAGAATGGTTAAAAATCGAATTTGCATTCACAACGGGAGACGTTTGTTTCATCATCATTATTTTAGCCATGGACTTCCACTGCTGAACACAGGCCTCCCCCAATGACTTTCATCGGGGGGGATTGCCAATACTCGCCACGCTTGGCAGGCGGGTTGGCAAGCGCAGTTTTTAATAACATTTCGCACGCAGACGCTGCTGCCCGTCTCGTGCTACAGGAATTAGTCGCCTCTTACGACACGCCTCCTGTTGACGTTTGTTTGAAGCTTTCAATTTGCATACGAAATTCTAAGAATCGTATAAGATTCTTACAATTTTGTATGTGTCGGAATTATCTTTTTTCGATCAGAAATTAAAAAAAGCAACATAATGACTTAATGTGCAGAGATGGACCCCAGTAAGTAATATTCCATTATTTAAATTCTATTCAAAATATTAGCTAAATTACGTTTGCAGATTTTAATTTGTATTCGATATTAGTGGTGGGCCTTGAATGAATGTATGCACAATTATGAAGTAAGAGTGGTACCGATACAATCACTATGATATAGTGTTCTTGCAATTTAAATGCCTATCTCATGCGTCTTGCGAAACCTGTAATCTACACGCAAAAATAATTTTGCACTCGCTGTTAACATCAAGGGCAACTTTGCGAAACCATTTGATGTTTCTTTAATTATGATTTTATTTAGATGTGACGTTAATATTATAGAGGGTTATTTGTAAAATATCAACAATCTCCTAGGGGCTGATTCTGGTGCTGGTGAACATTGAAATCGCAAAAAGAAACTCACTTCCCCATACTAAGCCGCCACCAGATGATATCAGTTTATATGGTTAAGTAATTTTTTATTTATTTCAAAGTTGGTCCCATAGAAAATGGTGTTGTATTTGAGCACCAGAATCAGCCCCTAAGAGGTTGTTGATGTTTTACAAATAACCCTGTATATTCTGTGGTTAAACCAAGGATCGTAGTAGAATCACCCCTTAAAGTTCCACTGCACTTTTCTGTTGCACCCTGTATATGAATGTGCGCTAGAGAAAACACCAATTGGGAAGTAACTAAGGAATTAACAATAACGTCCCCGTGTTACGATTTAGTACCAGATAACGGTTACAACAAAACAAGTTCGACTCCGTAGCCGAGCATGCCTTGGTGTCGCTATCTCTGACGTCCCGTGACGTTCGTCTGACGACGTGACGTCTGGAGACGTATTTTTGAATCATGCGAATTCCAATCCGAATACGAAATCGCAAGATTCGCATGCGAATTCCTAAAATCACTATTTTTGAAAATTCATTCTGTGAATTCTGCAACGACCACTCGTTTTTGTTTTCTACTAGTAGAAAGTACGGAAGAATTACATTGACAAGTAAACGTATGTTTGACAGAAATTTGACATAATGACTTTTTATTTACGATCGGTAATGAGTTTTTGCTTTAAGGTTTATAATATTTTCTGCGTGAAACACAAATAGTTACAAGATTTCAATTTAATAGTAACACCTATTTCGAGTGATTCAAAAATGCATAAAGTCGTGAGCAATAGAAATGAATTTCATACACGAATTGTTTTCGTGTTCGAATTTGCGATTCATTTCTAATGCTTATACTTATATGCTTATACGTCTCCTGATTCGGTTTCCGGTCGGTCAATGTAGTTTTTTTTTTTCTATATTGTCACTGGTCAGTAAAAAGTGCTTTTGGCTACTTACCATAGAATCAGAACAATGTAAGTGATGTTGTCCAATATTTATTTATTATTAAAATTTATCATGTTAGCATTATATGTCCTACGTATCAACAATATCAAACGTCGAATTACAGATTTAGGTAGTAAAATTAAGTTTTTGTATTTTGACATTGCTTTGCTATAATACAATTTATAAGCCAAATAACAATAACAAAATTAATTCAATAAATGATTATGTACGATAATAGTATAGTTAACCCTGCGAGCGCAGGGTGTCAAAAATAGTTATAGACTCATTTGAGTGTTCCCCTCCACGGAAATCTTTAGTAAAAGGCGAAAGATTTATACGTTTTGAAGGGAAACCAGAGTGACAATAGAAAAGACACAACGAGACCATATCAAACCAAAAATCGCTTACACACCGCGAGTCAAAAGCGTACAGCGCCATCTAGCGTGATATTCTGCATATTACATTAAATCTTTCAGTCGCTTAACCTTTTCCAACATCTAAAGAAACCCCTTTGATTTTAATTCACTAAATTCTTAAAGTATTAGTATAGATTTCGGTTAGACTGATTCAAAATAAAATGGTGATAAATATGGTGAAGAGGCTTTGTAAAAAAAACATGTTTCTACTCATAATTACATACTTCCAATTCATAAAATGTTTTGTCAATCATGAAAAAGTTGATAAAATATGAAAATTAGTTCTCTAAATTTATGAAACTACTTAAAGAGTTTCTAATCGACAAACATTATTATACGATAAATAAATATTTAGAAGAAAAATTTACTTAATTTACTAAATAAATTTAATATATAAATAGATTAAATAATAAACATCTACATAAAATTATACTATTGCACGACAAAATATCTGCCTTTCTCTCTTCCACGTTGCTGTGCCTATCAAGGTGCATATGAATATTGGAGTTTTATACGTACTTATGTTATGTATTTAGCACCTAAGTCATGTGCAATGCAATGACAGGGGTGACACCACTGACTGCGTCAATTATAGGCCTATCAGTATATTATCCACAATTGCCAAATTGTTTGAATCGGTTGTGTACGACCATATTTACAACCATGTAAAACCATTCCTTTCGGAAAATCAGCACGGGTTTGTCAAGGGGAGATCAACTGTAAGCAATCTCTTGGAGTACAAAAATTATATTTGCTCTGCTTTCGCCAAGCAGGGTCAGGTTGATTCTATATATACGGATTTTAGGAAAGCATTTGACAAGGTGAACCATGCAATCTTGTGTCAAAAAATGGAGTCCCACGGTATTCATGGGTGTTTGTTGCGCTGGATTCAGTCCTATCTTTATAATCGTAGTCAACTTGTTACTGTTAAAGGCCATAAGTCATCTCCTATTGTCATTAAATCGGGAGTGCCCCAAGGTTCACATTTAGGTCCCTTGTTCTTCATCATCTTTATAAACGACCTGGCCCTGAACTTGTCTTGTCCGTGTCTGTTGTATGCTGATGACCTAAAAATATTCAACGTAATTAAATCTGACTCCGACTGTGCAATATTACAGAATGATATAAACACACTTTCTGACTGGTGCACAAGGAATCTCATGCTTCTAAATATCACTAAATGCTTTGTTATTACATTTACTAATAAAAAAATTAAAATAACTCATCGATACGCGATTGATGGTCAAGCACTTCAACATAAACCAGTAGCGCGGGATCTGGGCGTGATGTTTGATGAAAAAATGACTTTCCGAGACCATTATGACCATATTGTTAGCAGGGCTTATAGGTTGCTGGGATTTGTCTCTAGATCCACGGCAGGATTTAGAAAGCCTTCTAGCTTCATTTACCTTTTTAATACCCTCATCAGAACTATTTTAGAGTATGGCTCGATTGTGTGGTCGCCCTTCTATCAGGTTCACTCAGATACCATTGAAAGGGTTCAAAAGAAGGCTCTCAAATTCGCATCCTATAAATTTGGCTATGGGCGTAAGCTTTCCTCATACGAAGATAGACTGGTTGAATTCAACGTCAACACTCTAAGCATCCGCCGCCAAGAGCAGGACCTACTTTATCTACACAAGATCATACATTCTCATCTTGACTCCCCTCACCTTCTATCACTTATTAACTTTAACACCAGGCCTAATCCCAGACATCCTCGTGCTTTTCAACTTCAAGTGTATAAAAATAACACCTCATTTTACAACCCTATGGTTCGCATGTGCAGGCTGTATAACGACTTGACGTCTCGCAGTGCAGCTGATTTGGATGTCTTCGAGCATAATCGCATTAAATTTCGTCGACAAGTTATGAATGTACTCGGGTCGTCAAGATGCAACAATAACCAAGCCAAGTTAGTCACATAGCTCTCCGTCGAATTAATTGTCATGCAAATATAAATATATATTGTTTTTCTTTCTTTCTCTCTTTATCGTTTTAATTTGTACGACTGTAGTGTTCGAAATGGGTTTTGTCCGAGTTTAATTAGTATTTATGAGTTCGACTCGGTCAACAACTTGGTATCTTAATTTCTTTTAATGAACAAGTTTGTATACTACAAGTTATTAGCGATGCTTTATACTCTGTAACACCCAAACATTATCATGTAGTGTGTATACAATTAGGTTGTCAATCTAGTCCTAAATTACTAACCATTCGTTGTAATACTAACCATCGATTGTCAACTGTCGTATATACCAAATAAATAAAATAAAAATAAATAAATAATAATCAAAAACAGAAAAAAACCAACAATTACCTACTTTTCAGGGGTAATTAAATATCACAGAAAAAAAAACTGCGACGTTTATTATAATAAAAAATACTTGCTAGACTAGACAGTGGATTGTTGTATGTACCTTTTTGTCGTCTTTAAATAAAATAAATAAGCCTAGCTGCGTACACAACCCCCTGACAGCATTTGCACAAACTATACACTGTACACCAACAAACCAATACTGACCTACAGCGGAAATGCTGATGTCGTGTCCGCAGGTAGACTTTTGTTTTATTTATAAATGAAAATTTTACAACAATCTACTATCTATACTAGCATGTGTTTTAATTTGAAGTAAAAATAAACGTCGGGTATTTTCTTGTGTCTGTGATCGATACTGATTTGGTCACTACTTTTTTACATGTTGTTTTTGCCATGAATGTTTAAACAACTTTACATAACGGACCAGTGCAAGTGGTAAAAAAATCTGCTGTTCCTTCCATACAAGTGTAACTTGACTAATATGACGTAGGGTAAAGCTGAGCATTGCAAATAATTTAATTATATTGCGTTAAAAACTCATTTTTAATTTATTGGGTATAACTTTTGGTGGCTTGAACTGGCTTGTGGATACAATAAAACAATTTGCATTTCGGCACTAACTAAATTAAATATAGCCGCGCACAACACAACTCAACCATCTAAATCATTGAACGATATGAAATTTAGTTTAATATTAACCCTGCGAGCGCAGGGCGTCAAAAATAGTCATAGACTCATTTGAGTGTTCCCCTCCACGGAAATCTTTAGTAAAAGGCGAAAGATTTATACGTTTTGAAGGGAAACCAGAGTGACTGAAGTTTTTTTTTTTTTTTTTTTTTTATGGACGGACCTATCGCTGAGTGCCTTTGAAGAAGACATTCGCCAGCTTAACCCGGGCAGTTGTGGCGTGCGCTGAAGGCGCACGGCCTAGGTCCGCCCCGCTAGCGGTCGCCCGACCCGGCCGAGTGTGAGGCTTCGCGCAGCGAAGCCTCAGACTCGTACGTGTCGAGCCCCATACTAGCAGGCGTGATCGGGCCAATGTGGAGTGCAAAAGGCACCCTACCAAGCGGCGAACCCGCTAGTGGTGGCGCCGACGGGACCGGAACTGCCGAAACAGGCCGGACCGCTGCCGGGCTCCTTTCTAGCGGGCCCGATCTGGGGGTGAGTCGGACTCTGGCCTCAAGGGCGCCTCTATAGGCTCGGACCTCGGCTTGGGCCGTCGTCCGTAGGGTGGGCAGGGGAAAAACGGCCAGGCACATGTCTGTGTCGGCCGAAATGAAATACGGGACCTCGCACCCTTCGGCGGGTGCGGTGATGCGAACTAAAATGTTGTGCAGTACTTGAAGTAGTGACTGAAGTAAAGGCACGACAAGACCATATCAATCCAAAAATCGCTTACATACCGCGAGTCAACAGAATACAGCGCCATCTATCGTGATCTATAAAAACTTTTATTGCGACGTGCTTTATGTTTTGTACCTTACATGATATAAAGAAGAATAAGAATAAAGAATAAATTTTATTTATTCGGCACAAAAAAAAAACATCATATGACAATAAGAATATAAATACAGATAGAAATGTGCCAAAAAGGGTCCCCCGCTCAGTATAAGTCGTGGCAGCTAGAAATAGCTGCCGCGACACTGGTATTCTGCGGGGGCCCTGGGCTATTTATACAAACAACTTCGGTGAAAACATTATAATTAAAATTAAAAATAAATTAAATCACCTTTTCGTAAACAGTAATAAGTTGCCATAAAGAAAAAATAATAATAATACTCACTGACAAAACAGTTCATTTCAATAGACCTGACATCACCTTAGTAGATAAAATTAACAAAACTGCCCATCTAATTGACATCGCTGTACCCAACACCCATAACCTTCAAAAAACAATAGCCGAAAAATTAACTAAATATGTAGACCTAAAAGATGAAATAACTCGGATGTGGCAACTCCGAAAAGTTTCAATAGTCCCGATTGTTCTTTCAACAACAGGCGTTATCCCGACCCAATTAGTGCAGTCATTAAGAACTCTAGACCTGCGCGACTACACCTATGCGCTTCTGCAAAAGGCGTGCATATTGAACACTTGTAGGATAGTACGCAAATTCCTACAAACAGACCATAATACACAATTAGCTCCTATTTATTAAAATTTTATGTTATTCACTTGGCTTAGGCCCGTGAATAATATTTAAAAAACCGGTATTTAAAATAGCCGAGTCTATGAAAATAGGAACAAATAATAATAAAAAAATAAAAAATAATAATAGTTACAAAACATATCATACTAATAAATTATATTATTATTATATATTAGATATGTAATTATTAAATTAATTTCCTAGTTTATCCGTTTGTTATTCAATTTATTGAGCATAGTGCAAAAACATCTGGGACTTACCGCTTTTTCAAAGTTGGGTGTGTTGACTCATCCAAATGATAGGCTTAAATATGCTGTAACTCACTTACACTACTTTTAAGGTTGTTCGAGTTTAAATCGCAAATTAAGATTATTTTAATGAAAAAGGGTTATTATACTGTTAATGACTATTTAAATGACAAAAATGTCTGGAATTAAATATTGCCCTGCTCGCACAGGTATACATTATTTTCTTTTTATTTTTTTTATTTTTTTGTGGCAGCTAGTGGTGACTGAGTTTGTTCCGGCGTTTCTTCTCAGCACTTGCCAGATTGTCTGTGTCTTGTCTCGAAGCGCTAGTAGGGCCCAAAAAATAAGGAGACATGTTCTGCCCCATATGGGCCAATAATGTTATTATTGACGTTCATAAGTGGAAGTTTTCTGTCCTAAACTTAATAAATGATTTTTGACTTGACTTTTAAGGTAAATTGTTATTTGTTAGTATGCCAGTAAAAAAGTAATAATTGAATTTGAAATTTTAGCATAAAATGTAGCTAAGTGTGTACCTAAGTGGGCAGTGGCTATCAATAAGAATTCTTATAAGCAAGCCTTCTAATGGGAATTAGTAAATTTTTGGTCAGTAGTAATTTTCTGTAGGAACTTTTCCCCGGAAAAAATAGACACATCGAAAAATATTTGAGAATGCAAAATAAAAAGCCTTTAAAATCAACTGTCATTGTCCCTTACTTGAAATCTCTTGCTGACCGCATAAGGGATGCCATAGAACCGGTTCTGTCCTGACACACTGCGAAGTCCCCTCACTTTGCCAGAGCTCGTCTTCACCACAGGCGTAAAGAAACCTTGCACACATCCCAACATGACACAAAAACACAGTCCTATTAAATCATTTCTCATTTTTTATCACCATTAAAATTTGATTAAAACCGCAATTGTCTTTATTTTAACTTTTATAAAAATCAAACTTGTCTTATGAAATGATTCTATAACTTTATTCATTATTATCTAAGTTGAGTTATTGCACATTTGGACTACACCATGTCTTGCAGTTATCTGACGAATTCGCAACAACGCGAATCGCAAACATTTCTCTTTCTAGGGTCCAGCCTTGGCATTTTACTATCCCCAGCTTCTGCCGCACTTGAAAAGAGTTGTCACTGTCAATTGACATAAAAAACTTTGATACACAACACCAACTTAATGGGCATTCAAGAATTGAGTTTATTTTTGCATTATGTCCCTTTTTTCTTAATTGTTGTTTTAATGAATTTTCTGCATTTGGGATAAATTGGACACATTATTTTTGTTGTATAATATATCTACAAAAAAGTTTAGCAGTTTATTCAGTTCTTTGCTTTCATTCATAAATACTTGCAATCTTTGGTAAATCCTCTTGTTACTTGTATGATTATACTCGTATCTTATATTTGATGATTATCAAACTAACTTAATTTTGTATTTACGTAGTTTGTAATTAACCGACAGATTTATTTATCTTTCTTTTTCATTAAGTAAGTACTTAATAACCACAATTTTTATTAATTATGACTCTTTTCTGTCCTTAGGTTTAAGGTAACTTAAGTTTAGTATTGTATTGAATCTGCGCTCATTTCTTATGAAGCAGTGGACGGTGTTGTAACACTGCAGATCGCATGACCCAATGCTGCAGCTGCGTTAGCGCATAGGAGGTACTACTTACGGGTATTAAGCAAGCGAAAGTGCAAAAACTGCTCGTTGTTGTCACTTTGTCAGCCACTGTTCTATTCGATAGTTTTGTTAGATAACCGTTTTAAACTAATATAAGGTTGATCTTGATGCTTTGAAGTGTTGCCAAGCCAATAACTTGTTTACTTATTAATGTAAAATATGGTAAATTTTTGACCAAATTATCTTTTTTATTAACATCTATTATTTTTTGCGTCTACTCATTGTCATTTTTTAATTTTAGAAAATAATTCAATATAATACTCGTATGTATTGGTGCGATACCAATTAAGTTATCTTAGCGCCAAACAAATCTGAGCTAGTCCATAATATAGGGATCAAAAATGATGGATAGATTTGACATACAAGACTTAGGTACAGACAACGGTATAGGTCAACCTACTCAAAACGTCAAGTCATTAAACTGATTTTCAACTTGTGAGAAGACAAAACATGTAGCGATCAATTTCAATTGAGAAAATTTGACGTTTTGTGATAGGTTGACAAGATGTTGTCTGCTGTACAACAAATTATGTTTTGCTTATTACAAACCTTGCGGGACCTGCTATCGCCTGAAATGTTTATATTTGTATTAGGCTAGTTTCCTAAAAAAATCTAATAAGTCCGTCAGTTGGATTAACAGAAAATATTGGACACGTATTTTTTCTTTTCTCAATCAAACAAAAAATGATGACATAGCCCGTTAAAGTTCCGCGCAACGTCACGCCTTGCAGCACTTTATATCAAGGCGTGACGTCACATGCTATCATTCCCAAACTTTGATGCGCTTTAACTCGTCATTTTTTGTTTGATTGACAAAAGAAAAAATATGGGTTCAATATTTTTTGATAATCTAGCTGAGGGACTAAATAGAATAATAATTTTTGACCCAGGAAACTAGTCCATTACTTATGTTGTAAGGTTGTGCACCATGGACAGCCATGCTCCTTCGTAGGCCAATTTATAAAAAAATCGTAGCTATTGCCATATGGTGTCAAATTCCTTTTACTAACACTTACAACTCAACTAACAACCTATCGAACTCAATGCCACAAACGCGGTGGTGGATTTGTTAATTTCATTTATTTAGTAAATATACGAATAAAAACTGTTTATCCTTTATTAAGTGGCCTTCCATAGCTATCCATCAGGCTATCCATGTATTGTACTCACCGAAAAGGTTTTTGATTTATTGTAGTAACTGAAAAGAAAAATACATTTAATTTACCCTTAGATCTACTTAAACTTACTTATATTAACTAGCTGTTACATGATGTCTACATAACTTGTCATCGATAAGATTTATTGGTTCATTAGTTTGTAAATTGACTAGAATATTACTGTGTGATGTGTGTATGTATACTAATCAAATTATCATGTGTGTCTTTAGCTCTGTCAAGAAGCATGGTAGCGCGCTTAAAGCGCGTTTTCATTGTTTTAGCCATGGTGATAATAAGTCGTTGGTTTTAAGCACTTTTAACAAAATAGTTAAACAAACGCACACCACACAGTGCGACTCGGACGAAGTCCCAAGTAAATCATCATAATCATCATCGTTCCAGCCATAGGACGTCCACTGCTGAACATAGGCCTCCCCCAGTGACTTTCAGATTGGCCAGTTGGAAGCGGCCCGCATCCAGCGGCTTCCTGCAACCTTTACCAGGTCGTCTGTCCACCTTGTAGGTGGACGTCCTACGCTGCGCTTGCTGGTACGTGGCCCAAGTAAATGAATCAACTGAATTGTCTATTGTAATGTCCTAAAATTCGGAGCAATTAAACAGTCGGGAGTATTGAGCGGGTTAAATAGCGATAACTCATTATAATCTACTTTTATTAGTCGGTTTAATTATTTCTCAGTTCAGTACCATTTTCTCCTGTTGTTGTACCAAAGTATACTTCTGTAATTTTAGAATAATAAATAATAATATTAGATATTGGATAACATCACATAAGTACATTCAGGGGCGTGCATTGGTTTCAGATGGGGGTAGGCTGTGAGTGAAAATTGAGTAAGTTTGCGTGAAACAGTAGGCGATCTCGCGGCAGCCTAACATTGGTTAAATTGCACAGAGGAACGATCTAAGTTGCGCGCTTTAGTAAGGAATAAGTATAGGTAGACGAAAAATTATTACAGAATATTTATTGTTTATTGTTGAATACGTAATTAATAATTATGGTTAGCTGTTCTGTCAGTTTTTTATGAAGGTAGGCTCTGCATAATAGCCTATATGGGATGCACGCCCCTGAGTACATTACTCTAATCCTAAGGTAAGCAGCTATAGCACTTGTGTTATAGAAATCAGAAACAACGACCCTGCCAGAACACCCACGGAGACAACATAGAAAAGATCGTTTTATACATTGACCCGACCAAGAATTGAACCCGAGACCTCAGAGATGGCGACACCAAGTCTGGCGCACTCACCCCTCGACAAAATACAAGTTTTATTCTTCTGTGGAAACGCGCATTAGCCGACATTGCAAAAGATGTCAAGTGCTGCTTACGCAAGAATGCGTTTGCGAAGTAACTGTACATAAATGCTTGCCTACATACATACTATAATAATTAACATTAGGGCCCATCGTATAACGGCTTTACAGTAGAATTACTCTCTCTTTCTACTAACGAGATTATAATGCAGAGAAAGTAAAGTATACGGGGTTACTTTGCAAAGGGGTGCCAAATCTTTAGGAGTGGCTCAGAATCAGTAACTTAATCAAACTATGCAAAGAACAAAAGTTTTCTGATCAGCTGCTCATGAACAATTTTTACTATAGGAGCAACATCGAAATCGAGAAATATTTTTTAGTTGCTCCAAACAATATTATCATCCAGGATGTGCGTTAGTTTGTTAGAGCATTTTTTTTTTATATTAGCTTTCAACCGGCCAATCTGGAAGTCACTGGGGGAGGCCTATGTTCAGAACTGGACATCCTATGGCTGAAATGATGATGATGATGATGATTTTTTTTTACTGATTTCGATTTAGTTACATGCAGTTAAAAATAACGAACTGACTTTTAAACTAACGAGTCTATTGTTATTGTGTCATTGAAATTAATAACTTTTAAGAGGAGTTATTGAACACAGAGTAAGTAGTACTTATAGTAGGTCTTTCAGTGCTTCTTCTAATTGTCTTAGGCTATACCTAAGTCTGCCTAATGCTGTTGCAAAAAACTTGTAAAAAATAGATATCTGATCCGGATTAAACAGTTTATATCCGGAATTATCCAGCTGAAACCCGGCAGGTAGGTGCTTCACCCGGGATGGCGCTCAGAGATAACTTTGGAATGAAAAGGCGGAGGAAGTCCGGCGCAATTTGCATGTTTGCTCAGTTAATAACAATTAGCCGGTTCCCGGGTATTTTTCTTTATTACCCGGATTAACAGCGCCGGCCCGCTCGAGCTAGTGCTGCCAAGAGTGCGAAAGAACTAAACACGGGATTGAAGATTATGAAATTAATGTTATAGAGATTGGAACAGCGTCGAGGCAGAGAGTAACGAATTGTGTGGTCTAGATTCATACTACTTAATGTAATATTGATATATTCTTATACTGTAAGTATGTACTTAAGCCACAATTATATTAATTCAAATAACTTAAATTTAAATTAGATGCTGGGTACAGACTAGAATACTTTCACTTCTTCTGCCTAAATTTAAAAAATGATCAGAATTTCTGTCTAAATGTGTTATTTATGACTGTCGTTGTATTTTACTATTAACATGATGGATTTTATACTGATTTTTAAATAAAAAAAAATTATGGCCAATCCGAAATCAGATTTTGTTAAAGTTATATTTTTTGGTTGACAGCTGTTCTGTCTTAATTAATTTATATTGGCTTCAAAAGTTAGACTTCCTATTTACGAGATCGTGACTATCTTCGAAACTGGGAGCGAACTATGACTGTAAGAGGAACAAATATATAGTTTCAATACAATTACCAATTCAAGCGTAGAACATAAGAAAGACAGCGGGAAGTGAAACCTGAAGCTCAAGTGTCAATACCGATTTCAAAGAAAAATGTAAACACCCACTGCCTCCTATTTAGCGGACGTAGATTTTTAAGTAAAGTTTTTCCCAGTGTATCCTAGTTTCCCGGGAATCGCTTACGTCCCTAGCGCGTCGCGTGGTATAATTGCGCTTTACAAATGAATTGCCGACCCCCGCGCGACCGGTTCTTATGTCTTCCATTTGCGTGATGTGCTTTTGTTTTGAGCTTCTCTGCGTCTTTTTAATCCACTTGTGCCCTGGCTTTTCGTGCTTTTATAATCTAAGCCTTGGGTAGTGTTAGCAGAGGGAGAGATACCTTTGGTGGAAACTACCCCTCTTGTTATAGTAACTCCAAGTACGCAAAACTTGATAATATAATCCCATTCACCTGCCAATTTTTTTAATAGACTCAATCCCGCTCTTTATGTAGAGCAGTGATGTCAAGTATATATCTTGATGAAGTGGATACAATAAATAACGGGTGTTTAGTGTTTGCTTTTCATGGATTCAGTGAAGGCTACTTTTTCCGTAGACGCAGGTTTCAAGACGCCATCGGGTCCAAAGAAAGTTGTCTACGAGAGATGTCACTTGATGCACGTTAGAATACAATGATATTTCAATAGTTCCAGATCTTTATCACTTCATCAAACATTAGAACACAAACTACACCAAACTTGCAGTCTAAAGCTCTTTTATTTATATATGTATACATATATGTATAGAATGCAATAAATATATTGAATTGAATTGAATTGATATTGATAAACACAAACCATTAAAATATATCGACCATGCTTTTCGTTCGACTAACCCTCACCGAATCGTCAGGTGCCTAAATAAGATATTTTTATACGTACTGTCCATTTTGTTTATTTGTACTATTGAAGCAAATGTGAAGAGCCGATTTATATCTAGGTATGTATATTACATTATATTTAAAGAAATCAGCCCCTCTAGCATGAGCACATATAGCGATAAACCGACACCAACTCTAAAAATATGATAGAAAAAGCCACCTCCGTGGCGGTGAAGTCACATGTTATGATCACTGTTTGAAGAAAATTCAACATGGCGGCTAATCTATCATATTTTTAGAGTTTGTGTAGATATACCGCTATATCATATTGGGTTTTGGTGGTCATGCTAGGGCGGCAGAGGCCTTAGCATGACGACCAAAACACGATATGCTATGATATGATATAGCGATATTTTGACACCAAATGTAAAAGTATAATTGATATAGCCGCCATGTTGAATCGCCGTGCCGGTGACGTCACAAATTATGACCGCTGTTTCGATAAAAATTAAAAATGGCGGCTATATCTATCATATTTTTACAGTTGGTGTCGATATATCGCTATATCATATCATATCGTGTTTTGGTGGTCATGCTAGGGGTCTGCATATAAAATTATTTAACTTGTAAGTAGTACTTACTTAAATACTTACGAGGAGTTCGAAGTTTAGTACGTAGACATACTTATTGCACACCATACATGTAGTAGATGTATAATTATAGGTACTCAATTCCCTCAATTCTTCCAATCTTGAAGTACCAGCTTCTAGTCTAGGTTATTCAAGTCAAATCAAATCATTTATTTGTGAAAATGTGGGTAACAATAAGGTGACAAACATGGAGCAAAGCACAAACACATTTACCATCACTGGCTTACAAATTTTTTATATAAAATTAAACTGTCATAAATCATACAATGTCCCTAGCAAAATGTCAAATCGAATAGAAACAAAATGTCAAAAAATCAATGAAATCATTATCAAACAAAGTACATAACAAATCGACACCAAATTGTGATTACTTACATTTGTCTTGCAAGTACTCAGAGACTATAGAAATATCATATTATTATAGAAAGTAATAGATATCAATAAACTTCAAATTTGTGTCCCAAGTGTAAGCTCTAAAATAAATTTTGCCGAGTGAGTCGTATGAGAGAGCCGTAATAGGTGAGGAGAGTTGACGCTCCCACCTGGCCGAGTTGCTTTAACTTGCTGCCGTGAAGTTAACGCCATAGACAACTTTGACGGTCGCCGGTGTTGCCAGTAAGCAGAAAAAGTTACGTAAAATATTGTATGGCTGTAAAATGGCTAATTTAAGAGTCCTTAAGGTGGCTTCTGTATTATGTAATATGACCGACCGACCATAAAATATATAGTAACTTAGCCGATGCCAGAGGGTTAAGAATTATTATTAACATGGGTGCGAATTACCTCTGTTTTCGCATAACGCACCGTGATATATAATTTATAAGCGGTTTCTATCTAGTTTACTTTCTTGTACCAAAAAAAACCTGATCTTTTCACTAGTGACTTCTTAAGGAACCAGTTACGGACATTAACATTAGTATTTTATTATAACTAGCTGCTAGCTAGGCTTCGCTTGCATGGAATATGGTTTGTTGTGACAAGATTTTTACCCGCCCGCTTCGGAGGTGTAATCATAATAGAAGTTATGCCCTTCACTAGGGTTTAAGTTTTTTCGGAACAAAATTTCATCAAAATCGGTTCAGGCTTTATGTCTATTTCTTTTTTCAGTCATCTATTTTCAAAATTATTATTTTAAATAGGTTTAACTCATTAACTGTAGCAGTAAGCTTAAAATGAAAACTTAACAGACAGACAGATCGAGGCACCCCTACTTGTCCCATTTTTAATAGTAGCTAGCTAGAATGGATTATTATTACCCTGCGAGCGCAGGGTGTCAAAAATAGTCATAGACTCATTTGAGTGTTCCCCTCCACGGAAATCTTTAGTAAAAGGCGAAAGATTTATACGTTTTGAAGGGAAACCAGAGTAACTAGTAAAAAGACACAACGGGACCCTATTAACCAAAAAAATACTTACACATCGCGAGGCAAAGGCGTACAGCGCCATCTAGCGATAGAATATGCTAATTTTCTATAGATGTATAGTATATTAGTATACCTACCTCTCCCGCTTGCACATCAATCACCTCTTTTTGACCTTTCAGTAATTTACAATGGCTCTAACTATAGAATATTTATACTGTGCTCTAACTAACTAATAAGAGGCAGAGCGTGTCCGTGGCCTGTGGACACTGTCGTCTATATCCGAATTCGTAATTACGATATACCCCTCTCACACAGGGCAGTCTTAACATATCCCGGGGCCCTGGGGCACACAAGAATTTGGGGGCCCTATTGCAAAGTTAAAATGAAATATTGTTGGTATGAATTCATGACTTCCAAAAATTTGTTTCATATCTCTGTTAGAAGTATAGTTTTAAATTTTCTCTTCTTTTTTCTAGGCTTTGACCCTCTTTTCTTTTTTTTTTGTTAATAGTGTTTCTTAGTTTACAAACATGTTTTAGTGCTTTGGGGCACCCGTGAGGCTGGGGGCCCTGAGCACAGGCCCCGTGTGCCCTTATGGTCAAGACGGACTGCTCTCACACCTTTATATAAGGCCGAGACTGTTTTTAAATTAGTTTTGCAAGGCACACGACGTCGATATCTTTGCTGATAAGCTGCAAAGATTCAGGCGTACAATTCTGCAGTCTTTAGTGCCGAAACCATTAAACAATCGTGTTTTAAATTATTAAAAAAAATAAAACCGACTTCAAAACACTGAAATGCTAAAAATAATCCTAACACTTAAGTACCTAATCAGGTACTTTTGGAGTCGGTGCCAGCCGATGAGAGATTCAATGTTTTTGTTTGCACCGACTCCAAAACTAACTGATTAGGTACTTAAGTGTTAGGATTATTTTTAGCATTTCAGTGTTTTGAAGTCGGTTTTTTTTTTTTTAATAAAATTTACTTATTTCATCTATTTTTAGTGATAAATCCTAATCTAACTGCTGAACACCGATTTCATCCCCTATTTTCCTACCCTTAGGGGTGATTTTTATTTTTCAAACTTTTATCATAGCATCTTTGAAGTATAAGCTATTCAATAAAACAAAAATCATCAAAATCGGCTCATATTTGTCGAAGATAGGTAACAAGAACCACAACCAAAATATTATCTGGGTATATATTTGTTGATTTTCTCAAAAAGTTCTAAATCAATTTCGATAAAATTTATATGGGACCACCTCTGAAGTATGATCTACCAAACAAAAAAAGAATCATTAAAATCGATTCATAATTGGCGGAGTAATCGCGTAACAAATATCAAAAAAAAAAAAAAAAAACATACAGTCGAATTGAGAACCTCCTCGTTTTTTGAAGTCGGTTGAAAATTAAAAAGCAGTGATAAGTTAGCGTAGTAAGAAGCGTTTAATTTGAGTAATAAACCTGTAGTCCACATTCTTCAAATCTTTAGTTTTCTTTTGAATAAAATATTGCGTGTGTGTGGCTTTTAAATGGTAAAATATATATTTTTTGGTTTGAAAATCTGTATCGACAACAACTGGCTGTCGTGTACGCCTTGCCGTAACGATTGATGATTTTAAATGATTTTTTAATTTTGTTTTTCTAATTTATAACAAAATAATTTTATTGTATTCTAGACTCGATTGTGAACCAGCCTCTGTATTTTGTCTCATATTTTTTTAACAGCCTGGCTCATTTGGATGTCTGTCTTGTTCCTAACACGAAGCCATAGAAAAATAAATTATTCACCGCCACAGCCTTTACCCCTAACAATAGGTACAAACCCAGTCTAAAGCTGGCAACACAGTGAAGTCCGCAGATCAGGCAGGTCTCCCCTAGGCGATCGGTTCCAACAAAAGCACTTACATACGCGCGGTGCGGATGCCTGTTCTGTTCCGAACGTGATACTCATTGACAAAGAACAAAGTCGGTAAAATATATTTTTTTACAATTACTACAGTATTTATCCCAAATATAAGCGTAGCTTTTATTATGGCGATCAACTATGAGGTGGTTTGGGCCACACCACTGACACTGTTGTCAGTTGTTGACCTGTGTTCTGCCCTGCCTGAATAAATGATTTTTGACTTTGACTTTGACTAATTGTGAAGCTTATAGCAATATTAGCCTGTAAAAGTGTTGTGTGGGGATAGCCGTAAAGAATACACTTCCCCACCGCCAACGAGAGGCGTGACGTAAGAGGCAACTAATTCCTGTAGTACGGGACGGGCAGCAGCGTCTTCGTGCGAAATCTTATAAAAAACTGCGCTCGCCAACCCGCCTGCCAAGCGTGGCGAGTATTGGCAATCCCCCCTGATGATAAGTCATTAGGGGAGGCCTTTGTTCAGCAGTGGACGTCCTATGGCTGAAATGATGATGATGATGAATATTGGCCGGGATCAACTTTTAACGTGCCTTCCGAAGCACGGAGATGCTTGTGATAAATGTCTCTCATAACTTACAGCTCGCAACCGCAGCGTCACCAAGCCTCAACTGAGCTGCAAGCACGTGTCTTCTCATGCTGATTGGCGATTGAAAAACGGATAGACACATACCACATTAACAATATATGTCACATCACATCTATGATTCAGGTAGACCACTGTACGTGCTCATCACACAAACACCATTGCATCTGCGGGACTCGAACTGACTTTAAAGTCTGCAATACGAATAAGTTTGGGAAATAAGGGAATATTACTTTTATTTTGGTAGAATTAACCGATTTGCACAGTGGCGATTCGATTCGCCTTGAAACAATCTTTTCTTAATTGGCTTGCGTCTGAATGTGCTTAGAGCACAATAGTGAACCTAATGTAGATTTTTAGGGTTCTGTATCTCGAAAGTATAAAACGGAACCCTTATAGGATCACTTTGTTGTCCATCCGACCGTCCGTCAGTCTGTCTGTCAAGACCCTTTTTCTCAGGAACGCGTGAAGATATCAAGCTGGAATTGATATCAAATACTCAAGTCTACTGTCCCTTGGAGCAGTGAAACAATCAAACTTTTGTAAGGAACCCTCGGTGCGCGGATCCGACTCGCACTTGGCCGGTTTTTTTTTGGTTTCTTTGTCGGTTTAGGATCAACAAATTCAAATCCAAAACACATTGTTGTCATGTCTGTAAAAGTAAACGTAGGTATGGACGGAAGGACGGAAAGACTGCAGAGTAATAGCAATTCTTTCCGCTTTTCACTTTAAATATGCAACCATAAAAACAAGATAGTATTAAGTTATCATCAGATTTATAAACGCAAAGTTTATCTTCACAAAGAGAAGTTTTGCAGAGCTGGCGACTTGTACAACTACTACTAACAACCTTGTCCTTTCTTAACGAGTTGTTCTGTTGTTGTTACCTATCTCTTCAGCGATGGGCGACGTAACTACAGAAAGCTTTGTCATAACATTCTAGGCATCCAATGATCCATCCCGCAGTGACGGCCAGGGCCTTCAACCAGTTCCGATAATGATTAAGAATAGAATAGAATATAAATGTTTTTATTTGACACAAAATTAACAATTACATCAAACAGAGAAGATTTTAAAAAATACGATGCATTTGTGCCGAAAAGGAGGCTTAGAATTTATGGAGCCAAAATGAGGATACTGACGAACAGGCTGGCTATATCTCGTCAAGTTCGACCTCGATACTCCGGTGGTTTTGTTTGACGGGGACGAGGTATTGTTGTGTAGTAATCGATATTCTACTATCGATGATTAATCAATAGTCTATCGATAGCCAACCAATCGCAAGACTATCGATAGTATCGATTGCTCAGAACGAGACAATATTATTGATACTATCGATACTATTAATAGTACTGTTGCTTGTGAATAAAAAACCATGGATAGAATCGATAGGTTAATCGATAGTAAGGCTTTTTCAGATGAAAACTATCGATAGACCAAAACAAGGCAAGCGTAGTGTGGGACGCCCTGCGGCTCGTTGGACAGACTACCTGCAAGAACTGCTAGCGATACAGGGACAACTGGCGGTGGCGAAGAGCAAGTGATTGAGCCGTTATAGGACTGATGACGATGAGCTGACGATAAATATTTTTGCACACCATACAAAAAATTTGGTATTATGTAGGTATTGTATTATTAGACTATTTCATAATTTCTTAATTCAATGAATTCCAAAAAATACTTATCTCCCAACCAAATTGTGCCCAAAGTGTAAAAATAGTGCTTTAATACTTACAAGATTACCTATTATAGCCATAGTTCGGTGAGTATGCTAGAATGAGGTTTCGCCCAGTATACTTACGTAACGTGACACGTACTCACAAAACTGCAGAGTTTCAACTTTCAGCATAGGAAATGTTTAAACTTTGATCGTCCATAAACGACGTTGCCTGTTAAAAAATTGCCAGCAATTTTACAGCAGTGCGTATTTTCAACGTACACTTAGATTTTCGAGAACCGAGATAAAACGTTAGTGCTGATTAAGGTATTAATAAAATAATTTATCTGAGGAGAGTTTCATTATCCCGACACATCTTGACATGTAGCAATTAGGCGGGCCTGTCCAAACATGGGCTTTGTTCGCTGCAGCGGCACCAATGGATTTATTTACATTTCATTACAGACCGAGCCACAGACTAACGGGCCGTTTAGACGAGGCCTTCTCGATTAATATTGCCCTCTACGAGTATTACATTACGAGTACGTACAGTCGTAGAATACCTACCAAGGTTTGTTGTTCTTGGGTAACACGAGTTTGTGACCTCACCTCATTTAATTAAATATAATAGTATTAATAAATAAGCGGCTGACAGGAGAACACATTAATTGTCATGCTCTATAAGTAAGGAATTAAGTACCATCCTTGAATCCCTACAATGAATTTTGACCAAGGATTATGATAGTACACACAGAACTAAGCCAGTGTAGAAGAGTTCATTGAATTGACCCGAACAGGAAATATAACCCGGGTCCTTTTGAGTTCAAAGCGCCACTACGCCTCAAGCGGGTTATCAATATTAACACACGGTTGAAGTCAATTGAAGGAGGAACTATGTTTAAATCGAGATTTAGGGTAAATCTTCATTATAGAAGGATTAATTCATTTGTACTATCTATCCATTGTATATCTACAAAATGTTCGGCTAATGTTTAAAGAATCCCTCGCAAACATCCCATATTCCTACAATTTCTATTGAGATATTAATAAGGCATAGCAGAAAAGTAGAATTTATATTGTGTGCGTAGTTCGTTATGATGTGATACATAAGTACATTGAATTTAGATAACTTAAATAATATCTACATTGTTTTTAAAACCTTAAAGTCATTTTACTCCAGTTAAAGAACATTTAAAAAGTGACATGTAATTAATTGATAAGTAATATAAATGAGAACAGCGCGACTACTGTTTTGGATTTTTTTTTCGTTGTATTCGTAAATAAATATCTGGTCAAAGTTTGTATGAAAAGTGAAAATTTAAGTTTCCAGCAAAAATTTAATATATTTTTTCAATATTATTGGGTAAAATAAAATTTGCTGTAAGAACAAAGTTTTTATACACATGTTTTATTTAAACATATCAGAAACCACATTTAAACAATATAATAGCTATGTTATGTACTTAAATTATAATAATTGGTGTAATTTGAAAACCCAGCGACCCTTGATTTAACAAAATTATAGCAATATTACCTAGAAACAATAATTTAAACGGACTAGAGGTTCATCACCTTGTATAGTTTTTGGTATATAATTAAAATTAGTTCCATTAAATAGTACGGAATCCTTTCTGCGTGTGTTCCTTCTAGAGCTGCCCAACTATCGATAGTTTCGCTATCGATAATTGACCCGAATAACTCTAAAGTAGCCAAAGCACTAGTGTTACAGAAATCAAAAACAACGACGGTACAACACTCAAACCCGAGACAATATAGAAAAGTTATTTTTCTACATTGACCGACCGGTAATCGAGCCTGGGACCTCAGAGAAAGCGACACTAGGTCCGGTATGCTTGCCTTTCGGCTACGGAGGTCGTCAAATTAATAATTTACCGTAGGTATGACTGATTTTCTAGGACTATCGACACTCGAACTATCGATATTTTGGCAACACTATTAACTGTATTTTTTTTATCAGAGAACGTATTGGAGTCTGAATAAGTAATGTTACTGTCCAATTATTGTTTGGCTTACTAGGGAATTTCCTCTGTTTTGGGGAGTACATCGGTGGCTCAGTACTGGCAAGACCAAGATGTTGCTGCATGCGTACAGCTACAGCGGCTACATTGCAGGGTAGGAACAAATTTTTAAAATAAGGTCTTGAGAAATATATAAAAAAACTACTTTTTTAGTAATTAATTTTAATGTTCGTAATATTCGATAAAAAAACTTAATACTTCTTTCCGGAAAAAAAAGATAACGCGAATTGAGCGGTCACGTACGCCGACGCTGCCCCAACAAGGAACTTATGCAGTGCTCATACGATACAATTTATTCTAGCAATCCTAAATTATCGACAATTTCATTTTTTTTACATTAGATAAGAATAATTAAAAACGGTTTTTTAAAAATGTTTTTTTTTCACGTAGAGTTATTGTTGCTGATTCAAAATAGCTCCTGAAAATTTGCCACTACTTTGCAATGTTACCCTGTATACTTAATGACCTACGACTTATTACTAATGTCGCATGCACTAGAGCTGCCTATAGATAGTCCACTATCGCGAAACTATCGATAGTCCATCCATAGTTGACGCCATATCAATATTGTTACAAGGTTTTTTTTTTGATTACGAAACTTTCGATATGTGAGCAACTCTAGCATGCACGCACCACACTAATACTCGAGTCATCAAGTGTTTTATTGCTTAAGCTTCACTTCAAATCACTCCGGTCATTTTAAATCAATTAGTTTAATTACTAATATCACAATAACCACTCTTTAACTAATGTTAATTATGTTTTTTATCACAGCACTTTCTTGTACTATTCCTTTTGTGTTCCTCAAAGCCGTATTCCCGTCTTCTGAACTGGCTGTATATGTCGTTCCATAGTCGCATAGTATGCTCGTGCCACATCGGAGCAGTGGCGAACTCCCGGTCGATGACGAGCGCTCGCGGGATCAGTTCCCGACTCGGGCGCCACTTTACTGGGAGCAACCGGGAGGTCCGAGGAGTGGGGTCACTGAAACGAGTAAATACAAGGTTACATTACAAAGGGGTGCCAAATTTAAAAAATAAGATCTAAGGAATAGAGAGACTACGAAACCCGCGCGGTCATTCATCAGAGGCTATAGGTACGGCGAGCAAACGAGGACCGTACGCAGTGCACATACAGTGCAGTTTTTTCATGAATGAGTTAAATTATCCACGCGTATGGTTTTTTATAGGAATAATTAAATGATAAAACTTTTTTTTGTTTTGTTTTTTGGATAGTTCAATTAAGTTACTGATTCTGAGCCACTCCTAAAGATTTGACACCCCTTTGCAATGTAACCTGGTATAGTTGTTACGAAATATCTTAGTAATACTAATTACAGTGAGATAGTACTAAAACAGATAGAACCTAAAAGACTTCAAATTGATATACGATACTTATTATGCGTAAACAAAACTTAACTTGTCACCTTCCAAGCGTTTTCACTCATGAGACCGCTTAAACATGAAATTTCTATTTCTATTGAGTCTCGATTTCATCCCCTATTTTTCCACGCTTAGAGGAGAATTTTTTTGTGCATATTTTTAATATACTGTCTTTAAAATATAGACTATTCATTAAAAAAGAACTATAAAAATCGGTTTATATTTGGCGAAGATATTTAGTAACATAGATACATAAATCAGTTGGAGTGGCATTGAGTTTAGAATGCAATGTTTGAAGATTTTCTCATAGTTCCTGTAACCAGAACTTAATCAAATCTATGTAGGTATAGTCGTGCACGTTTAATAAAAATAAAAAAAAACGAAATGGGTCAACGTCGCAACGAATGATCGATAACAAAGAAAGATCGATAACCAAAAAAAAAAAATAACATAAAAAGATTCCCACGAATTAAGAACCTCCTCCTTTTTGAAGTCGGTTAATAACTTACACACACCATTATAAGTTGGATAATTAAATGGCTCACGCTTGCCGTGGCGTTCTTTGGGGTAATGGGGGAGGCCTTTGTGATAGACAAAGGCCTTTAAAAAGCCAATGATGATGATGAAAATATTGGCAGAGCACAGTACTGCGCTGCCAATGAATAGAATAATATAATACCCGTATTTAGCGAAGTTAGTCCACAAAGTGGTAAGCCGCTCCATCATCAGACCCTCGAAGGTCTTGGCAGCCACCATCGGCAGCGCGTGGGGGCGAAACATGTAGAAGAGCTCGTCAGCATGGGCTGCCCCATCCGCTCCTGGAAATTATAACAAAATAGTACAATACTAATGATGCATCACCAATCAATTGACGTATTTTTTATGAGCTAAAGTTCGAAATCCACATAAAAGGCATTGAACCTAATTGGCATACCTCTAGTTGCATGTAACCTTTAATAGCGTTATTTTAATGTAATACTTTGTTTAGAACTTTAATTAGATAATGAAAATAAAAGTAAATATTACATGTTCGTTCACCCTGAAATTCTGAACAAAGTAATATGATTTACGACATTTTGTCAAAGAGTATTTGTTGTTTGTAATTATTTTCTCTATCGTTTAACATATGTTTCATAGGTGTACACCAAAATAACGTCTTAAATAACGTTTCTTGCAACTTGAGGTATGCCAGGCTCCATACAAAAAAGTTCGAAGTCTTTTGTATGTGTATACATAGCTGTGACGTCACTTCCATGTAGCCCAAAACGTAGTCAAATAAATAAATATTTACTGATTTCAACAAGATTAAAAATCAATTGTTAAAAATAATTATTTTAAAGACAGTTTCTTTAAATTCTCTGCAAATAGTGTCAATATCTTAATCATACATAATTTCTTGAGAAAATACTTTCAGAATTGATTAAAAATAAATTACCTCTTTTGTGAAAAGACGCAGTACCTTTAAGTGTTCTATGTATTTATGGCATCTAAAACCGAGTGCGACTTCAAGACTTTTCTCCCCAATATCCCTACATCGAAAGTGGCTTCTCACAATGGATTAATAGAAACCGATTTACTTATAATAAATCAGATGAAATTAATCATTTATTTGCATAAATACAACATACTATTGATGTTATTATGCAACTGTAATTGATACCACAACACATCCATGTACGACAAACACGTGCATGGTTCTGTAACAGTCTCGTTAAGATGGTCCCACACCGGGAGCATTCGCCTGTAATGTAAAAATTCACTATACTGTCCTGTAAGTTTCTAAGCGGCGTCTCTAACAAGGTCAATAGGCTAGTTTCCTAAAAAAATCTAATTAGTCCGTCAGTTGGATTAACAGAAAATATTGGACACGTATTTTTTATTTTCTCAATCAAACAAAAATTATAAAGATATAGCCCGTTAAGGTTCTGCGTAACGACACGCCATGCAACCCTTTTTAGCAAGGCGTGACGTCACGTGCTTGCTTTGATGCGCTTTATCTTCGTCATTTTTTGTTTGATTGACCAAAGACAAAATATAGGTCCAATATTTTTTGATAATCTAAATAGAACAATCGTTTTTTAACCCAGCCTAGCCAATTATAAGTAGTGCATTGATTTTACAAGTTGTATTATAATATTACAGATCGTATCATTACAGGTAGCACACTGTACTCTTCTCTTCCCTCACTGATGAAATCCTGGAATCTGTAATGTTACATTAAGGGCGAACGCTCCCGGTGTGTGCACCTTTAAAAATTTTAAATGTAATATTGACAAAAAGATCATTAGTGAATAATAATGGAGCAAAAAATACTCATTTCGGTTTGTTCAATTTACAAGCGCATTACGAACAACGAGTAATAATTGCTTTTTTTTGAGTTTAAGAGAATGCCGTTTTTTGTCTTAATGTGCCTGGGGCCGGATCGAAACCGGCTTGTGCCAACTTTAAAACCACGGGAACTGGGACCCACGTTTTTAAGACCGCGGTCTGATTGCAGCGTGCCTCGCTTGGCGCCTGCTGTTAAGTGAGACGCTAAAAGTAAGCTAAGAACATTGAGCTTCTGGTGCTGTTGTAACATTAATCTCAGTCAGTATCATTTTTATCGCGTTGACGGCATATCGGTTTGTGAACATTAGTTTGTCTACTCTCTCTCTTTGTCACTCAGTGATAATAATTACAACATAAAAAAAAACTTACCTATAAACTGTGACAGCGTCTTCCCCACATTTATCAACCCACTGTACTTAAACAAATAGTAGAAGATGGGTTGCTCGCTCGTCTTGGAGTACATCTCCGATACCAGCACTGAAGGGTACTTGAAGTGTACGTCTGAGTATAGATTTACCATATCCATTATCAACTCATCCTTCCCGGACGAGAAGTAATGCTTCTCTATCTTCTCCACTGTCAAATTCTTTGCCGCTACACTCGGGAACACTAGGTCAGGCTGAAGAGTCTCCGCTGTATCAACCTCCTTCAACGACCTCCCGTAATCCTTCGCCACGAAGAATAAACCCTCATTATCGTTGAACCCAATTATCATCGGGACTTTGGTATAGTTTCCCGTCTTTATTATGTCAGTTGGAAACTCCGTTATGATCGGCTCAACATCAGCTATCTGCTTCTCTACGCAGGGTACAAATAACGTCTCAGCCGTAATCCAGTTCTTTCGTTCAGAATATTTTATAGCGTTGATCAGCTCGTCAGCGTTTCTTTTTGATAAGGCGTTATAGATTTCGCGAGGGTCCGTCGAGTTGTGTCCGAATTCTTTGGCTATGTTGCTGGCGGTTTTGATCGGGTCGTGTTGCAAGCCCCACGGTGATAGCGAAGACCCACTTTGCAAGATGACTTTACTAAAGAGACCTCTAGCTGCAGGCGACAGAAGAAGAAAAGAGATAGAAACAGCGCCTGCGCTCTCTCCAAACAGCGTGACGTTATCGGGATCTCCTCCGAATGCATTTATGTTATCTTTGATCCATCTTAAAGCCGCGACTTGGTCTTTCAAGCCAGCGTTCCCTGGGGCTTCTTTAATGCCCAGACACAAGAACCCTTCGACGCTGAGGCGATAGTTGATGCCGACAAACACTACGCCGTGTTCAGCAAAGAAATCTCCTCCGTACACGAATGGGGTACCCATTCCTTCGAAGAAGCATCCACCGTGAATGAAGACCATGACAGGCAGCTTGCTTCCGGGCTTTGCGGTGGCAGGGGAGTAGACGTTGAGCTTAAGGCAGTTGGGTTGGCCAACGGTGACGGTAGACCCCGCCACTCGCTGTGTGCACCAAGTGTTTTCGTTGACAGCATCAAAGATTCCCTCCCACCTTGGAGGAGGTAGTGGTGCCTGAAATAAAAACATGTAGATACATGAATACATAATAACGTAAGGTCAATCTAGAAAGCAAATTGTAGGGTATAGTCTCTAGGGCCGGGTACTAAACTTCTTTCTACCTATCGCTTTGTCATGTTCCTATTTGGATTGGAGTACGCTTGACCATGATCATATGCGGCATGTCTGGTTTTTTTTACCTTTGGAGTTACCGTGGTTACCATTGGGCCTCCGTAACCCTAAGAAAGAGAAACCAGATCATTTTTGGACCCCGTGGCTACACAGTGTTAACTGAATGTGCAGGATTTGCGAAAATGCGAACTCACACGACGGATGTAAAGGGAGACTGGCCTTTGATCTATCTCTTTGGCCACCAAAACATACTAGTTCTCATCATTATTTCAGCCAAAAGACGTCCACTGCTGAACATAGGCCACCCCCAATGACTTTAATGGGGGGGGGGGAATTGCCAGTACTCGCCACACTTGGCAGGCGGGTTGGTGAGCGCAGCTTTTTATAAGATTTAGCACGCAGACGCTGCTGCCAGTCTCGTGCTACAGGAATTAGTCGCCTTTTAGAACACGCCTTCTGTTTACTCACACGGCACATACATACTAGTAATACAGGGTAAATATAAAAATCGTACCAGTAAAAAGGTACGAGGAGGACAGACGATCTGGTAAGGTTGCAGGAAGTCGCAGGCCGCTTCCAACCGGGTAATCTGGAAGTCACTGGGGGAGGCCTATGCTCAGCAGTAGACGTCCTATGGATGAAATGATGTAGTAATGTTAGAAATGCGTATTTATTTGAAAATTCGTAATCAGATACATAACATTTTTCACTAGGACACTAATAGCGAGGTCGTGAAAATGTTCTTTGCATTACAAATAAATTACCTGGAACCGATTCCTCTCATCCACTGTCCCATAGGGTATTCCAAGAAACAGGTGAAAGTTTCCATTCCCCGAGATCCTGCCTCTCATCAGCCCATCCTTCGTCTTCACCAGCGGCGATGGCAGCTGCACCACGTTGGCTGCGATGAAGGTCACCAGCGCCAGCCACTTCATGGCTCTTGGACTAGCTGTTGGCAGCTTCATCCATTACTGTGTTCGTCTATGCTAAGTCGTAGAACAGCCATAACAAACAGTTTTTCCTGTTTGACGTAGTTCGACTTTGTGACCTTTATTTGGCAAGTAGGCGTGATTTTATGATTTATTACATGAACAAGTCGAAATACATTTTTGTTGGATTAATGCGGACTGACTCTTTTAGGTGTATATAATAGGTAATATTGTAGGTATATCTTTTAGGTAATATAGCTCATCTTGTTATTTAGATCTTACAAATATCTCAAACAAAGATTTTTGAGATTTAAGTAATACGGATAAATTTATATATCAAATAGTTTAGTTCATCAAGTAAAAGAAGTGTTTATTGAAAGATTTGGGAAGCGTTGATTGTTAGTAATTACCATTGTTATTTTGGAGGTAAATAATTATAAATAATTTTATAAAAAAAATAAAAACCGACTTCAAAAAACTAAAACGCTAAAAATAGTCTTAACACATAAGTACCTAATCAGTTACTTTTGGAGTCGGTGTCAGTCGATGAGAGATTCTATGTTTTCGTTTGCACCGACTCCAAAAGTAACTGATTAGGTACTTAAGTGTTAAGATTATTTTTAGCGTTTTAATTTTTTGAAGTCGGTTTTTTTATTTTTTATAAAATTAACTTATTTCATCTATTTTAGTGATAAATCCTAATCAAAACAAATCTTTACAAGTGCAAACATAATTAAACTGCTAAACACCGATTACATTTCCTATTTTTCCACCCTTAGGGGTGAAATTTTTTCCGGAAATGTTTTGCTATAGTATCTTTGAAGTATAAGCTATTCATTAAAAAAAGAATCATCAAAATCGGTCTACATTTGGCAAAGATATTAGGTAAGATAGATACTAAAATCAGTTGGCGTGGTACGGAGTTCATGCAATGTTTGATTTGATTTTCTTATAGATTCCATCCTCAGATTTTACCCAAATTTATATGGGTAATATACCATTCTAAAAGTATTACCTTTCAAACAAAAAAATAAATATCGAAATCGGTCAACGTAGTAACGAATGATCGCTGAACATACATAAAAAAAAAGATTCCGACGAATTGAGAACCTCCTCCTTTTTTGAAGTCGGTTAAAAAATAGTTGAATGCAACTAATTGCTCTGTACTTACCATTCAATTAGGTATTTTTGATGAAATCCGATTTAGTTTAAGAAAACAATACAATACGTATAAATGATTATTAAAACAAAACGTGAATATTTAAGTAATGAAACGTCAAAGCCGGCAGAGTTCACACCTTTGAGTGGCATAATATAAGAATATTAATAAATCATACTTCTGCGCACAGTTTGAACCCACAGTACAGAATAAAAATATCCGTAGCTTATGTTCAAAATTAACATCACTTTATTAATTGATGTAAATTCACGATGTTTGTTAAGTTGTTCTTGGGAATAAATAATTTTTCAATTAGGCAAAAATAAATAAATAATTAATATGTCAGAGCAATGACATTAAGCCAGTTCAAATGTAAACTGAAAATATGGTTATTGAAAGAATGCTTTTACTCCGATAAGATAAGAGATAAGATAGATATTTTACTTTTTAAATATGACAATTAAAGACAACATGTTTGATAATTGATTGTTAACTGATCTATAATAATTACTATGTTAATATTTCTACGTCATTATTGGCAGAATGTGTTGAACCTGTTTATTTAAAAGATCATAAGCTACCACTTTCTGAGAAATAAATACTTTTCATTTCATTTAAAAAAAAAAATAAGTGTAGTTATTTTATAGACTAATTGAACTGAATTAAAAAGCTTAATCAATAAAATATAATTTAATAATCAATAACTAAATACAGATAGTTCAACGTGGCAGGTATTATATTTTGAATTTTAATTCAATTTTAAATTGAATTGACATATTTTAAGCCTTCTTTAGGTACTACCTATTCTTAAATATTAATAATGGCTTATGCAAATAAAGATATGAATAATTTACAGTTAATATTTTCTGTAAACATTATCAATTCAATTCGGTTCATCAATTTACTGTAGGGATACCTAAAGTGAATCTATCTATACAGGGTGTAACGAAAAGGTGAAATAAAACTTTAAGGGGTTATTCTACGGCTAAATTACATCAACTTTTTCTATGGGACCAACATCAAAATCTAAAAAAAAAAATTGACGATTCCATACAAACTGATGCCAGCTGGTCGCGTTTTAGTATGGGAAAGTGTTTTTTTTTGCGATTTCGATGTTGGTCCCATAGAAAAAGTTGATGTAATTTAGCCGTAGAATAACCCCTTAAAGTTTTATTTCACCTTTTCGTTACACCCTGTATATATATAAATAAAAGTCGGGCTAATTACACCATTTATAAGTCGAGAACGGCTGGGCCGATTTTTGTGATCTTTGGTTTATTGAATTTCTCTCCGCCCCGAATAGCAGAATAACTATAAAAAACACGGAAAAAAATCATGAAAAAAAATGTATATAGGGGCGGTACGAAGTTCGCCGGAAGTATAAAACAAAGTCGGGTTAGTTACACCATTTATAAGCCGAGACCGGCTGGACCGATTTTTATGATCTTTGATTTGTTAGATTTGTCTTCGTCCCAAATAGCAGAATAACTATTGAAACATCGAAAAATTTACAAAAAAATTAAGAGGCGGTACGAAGTTCGCCGGGACAGCTAGTTTTAAATAATTGTCAATTTAACTTCGAGTAATACGTTGCCTTTGAGAGATACCTTCGCTAAGTCGAAGGACACCTCTTTTTAAGGTGTCCTATAGTAAAAAACACACTACCATATACATAATTCTACTGTTAAACGTCATTCTTATGCAAAATACTTCAATCCAAACGTAAGTATATTAGCATGAAGGTAATAATGCATATGCATGAAAATACAATGTATCTCACAAGTAATACATCTTATATATAAAATTCTCGTGTCACAATGTTCGTTCTCGTACTCCTCCGAAACGGCTTGACCGATTCTCATGAAATTTTGTGAGCATATTGAATAGGTCTGAGAATCGGCCAACATCAATTTTTCATACCCCTAAAGACCACGCAGACGAAGTCGCGGGCAACAGCTAGTATTATATTAAATTAGATTGTTTAGTGCGATTGCCAAAGTCAATATATTTATCTAAAACATAAAACGAATTTTAATATTAATGGTCACTTTAAGATGTTGTTAGGTTAGCTAATTACGTAATAACTTAAGACAGAAGGACCCTTAAGTAAGGACTGAATAAATTACCCGAATTGGTATTACATGGATCTTTCAATTATTTACGGTAGAAAAACTGAGTTGCGAGATTTATTTTTTTAACAAATTATGTTTTCGATGGCATCTCATTTCTTTTTGTAGATAGTCCTACTTTTTTTCCTTTCCGGTACCTTCTACATCTTGAATACCAATATCTACACGTATTATATTCATTGACTGTATGTAACTTTGCAATCCTATATATTTATATGGGATTACAAAGTTATTTATGCAGTTGGTGTAGCTAGAAAACTAGACCGAAATTGCTAAATATTTTTATTTTTTCTTGATTTATATACTAAACACTACCTATTTGAATTCTTTGAAAACTTCTATGTCCGTTAGATGTGCCTTAGAGTTTGATGATCGGTCAGTCAAGAAGAAAATTAAAAAATTAAATTAGAAAATAAAAAAATTAAAAAACTTTGACTCGTTATAATTCTTAAACTACTAGTTCAAATTGGATGAATATATCGTGTTTATTATACAATTCAGGCTTCTAGTTTTATCCACAACGAAGTTATAGGGGGTCAAAAATAGAGTAAACAGAAAAAAATATTATACGGCTGTGCCGATGTTTTGCTCGACTTGGCAGGGGCACTGCCGTGCCCGCGCAGCCAGATGCATTAATTAAATAAATAAAAAAGCATGCGTGGTGGAGTGTGGCCTAAACTACCTCATAGTTGAGGTCTACTACGTTACGTTACTTGATTTTTTCGTAATATTATGAACTAATTATTTTTATCTGCATTCTGACCTAAACCGAAAATGGTTTTCTAATAATTTTTCACGATAATATCAATTCTAATTTATTTATGGTTAGGCTTTACAGAATAGTTTTATTATATCAACATCTTCATAAATGGCAATGTCACACGTATTGTATTTCAATATTATTTAAAAAAATAAAACCGACTTCAAAACACTAAAATGCTAAAAATAATCCTAACACTTAAGTACCTAATCAGTTACTTTTGGAGTCGGTGCCAGCCGATGAGAGATTCAATGTTTTTGTTTGCACCGACTCCAAAAGTAACTGATTAGGTACTTAAGTGTTAGGATTATTTTTAGCATTTTAGTGTTTTGAAGTCGGTTTTATTTTTTTAAATAAAATTTACTTATTTCATCAATTTTTAGTGATAAATCCTAATCTAACTGCTGAACACCGATTTCATCCCCTATTTTCCTACCCTTAGGGGTGATTTTTACTTTGTAAACTTTTAGCATATTATCTTTGAAGTATAAGCTATTCAATAAAACAAAAATCATCAAAATCGGCTCATATTTGTCGAAGATAGGTAACAAGAACCACAACCAAAATACTATCTGGGTATATATTTGTTGATTTTCTCAATAAGTTCTAAATCAATTTCGATAAAATTTATATGGGACCACCTCTGAAATATGATCTACCAAACAAAAAAAGAATCATTAAAATCGATTCATAATTGGCGGAGTAATCGCGTAACAAATATACAAAAAAAAAAAAAAAACATACAGTCGAATTGAGAACCTCCTCGTTTTTTGAAGTCGGTTGAAAATTCTGTTAATTTTCTAGCAATTTGGAAATAATTGTGTGTCAACAGTAACGGAAACGTATTACTGGCTTTTATTGTATTGTGGTCAGTTTTATATCCATAAATTGCTAATTTAGTAAGACCTACTGGTTTTATATGTTCATTGGATTGTCCCTCTTATGTATATTATGAATAAGTGATGATATAGTGTGTATAGTGTTGTGATTAATATGCGAAGGGCAAGAGCTATTTAGCATGCTAATTGTCGATTTAAAACGATGCGTTTATGATATCGATAAAGTTGTAAAAACTTAATGACGCACAAACATACTCGTACGTTTAATGGTGAAGCTGCCATTGACGTAGGAGGTATATTATTTAAACAAATAAATAAGTTGTTTCCACAATCATCAATTAGCTAGCCCCAAACTAATCAAAGGTTATGTTATGGGGACTAGATAACGGATAAACTTACTCAAATACGTTTATATACCATGAATCAGGTATAAATGCTCGTGCTCATCACACAAAACATTTGCCCCTTGCGGGATTCGAACCCGCACCCGTTTGGCTTGTAGTCCAGTGCACGAACCACTACGCTATACGGTCGTCGTTTATGGTAGACGGTAACAGGCATACCTACTTGCGCGAAAGATATTTTCACGATTGTACATTTTCGTCATTTGCGTGAAAGACGAAATGCGCGAATAGACATAAAAATTTGCGGGCAAATATCATTATCATCATTATTTCAGCCATAAGACGTCCACTGCTGAACTCAGGCCTCACACAATGACTTTCGTTGGGGGGGATTGCCAATACTCGCCACGCTTGGCAGGCGGATTGGCGAGCGCAGTGTTTTATAACATTTCGCACGCAGACGTTGCTGCCCGTTTCGTGCTACAGAAATTAGTCGCCTCTTACGACACGCCTCCTGTTGGCGTTGGGGAAGTGTATTCTTTACGGCCGTTCCCACACGGCACAATAAAAACATTTTTATGAGAGAACATTTTCACGAAAACACTAGATAGAATTACGAAGAGATACTTGAGAAAAGAATATAATTACGCATATACCTAAATAATATTAAAGACCGACTTCAAAAAACTAAAACGCTAAAAATAATCTTAACACTTACGTACCTAATCAGTTACTTTTGCAGTCGGTGCAAACGAAATCATAGAATCTCTCATTGACTGGCACATTGGTATGACAAGTTATTACAATATTATAATAATATAATCAATTGTTTCCACAATCGCATCAATTATAGCTTGCCCTAAACTAAGCAAAGCTTGTACTAAGGCGACTAGATAACGGATAAACATACTTAAATACATTTATAAACACCCACGACTTAGGTACAAATGCACACGTGTTCATAATACAAACATTTGCCCCTTGCGGGATTCGAACCCGCAACCGCTGGCTTTGTAGTCCGGAACGCCAACCACTACACCAGACGGTCGTCGAACTCACACACTTTTACATTTATGTTTCAAGATTGTATTCTTTTATTTTCGACAACCGTTTGGTGTAGTAGTGCGGTCGGAACTACAAAGCCAGCGGTTGCGGGTTCGAATCCCGCAAGGGAAATGTTTGTGTGATGAGCACGAGCGTTTGTACCAAAGACATTGATGTGGCGCGCGCTCAGCACTAGCTTGCAGTCAGTCCGCTTTTTATAACCTCAGCGCTTAAGATCCGTGCCGCTTACAACTGGCGGCATGGATCTTGAGCGCTTAGCGAAATTTATTTTATATTTTAGTATAGAAATAAAAGTATTTTAATATGTTGATTCGTTATCGTAGTCACCATCGTACAAGCTTTGCTTAGTTTGGGGCTAGATGATTGGTGTGATTGTGAAAACAATTTATTTATTTGACTTTGACAAGTAATTTAACGCATTAATTGTTGAGTATATTCATTTCCACCACTAAACAGTATTATGGTGCGAATTACTAAATCAAGGTTAGTTTTAGTGAGACCACCAGCTTATGTAAGTCGGCCTTGCGAGTGACTTTGGCTGAGACCCACTTTTATGGACAGGGTCAGTGGTCTACGATTGCATTCGAATTTATAAATTATTGCAAACTTAGATCGGAGATTATAATGCGTCGGACAACATACTAAATCTCAGGGTCTTTGATTTGACTTGTCCATTTTGGTGAAATAAAAATTATGCCGTTTTTGTCCATTGTGGATTTATTTATATATACGACGACGATCTCCGTAGTCGAAGTCCTCCGTGGTCCCGGGTTCAAAATAACTTTTCTATATTGTTTAGGGTTTGGGTGTTATGGTACCGTCGTTGTTTCTGGTTTCTGTAACACAAGTGCTTTGGCTACTTACCATGTTCAGAGCAATGTATGTGATGTTGTCTAATATTTATTTATTGTTTATAAATCAAATGGTCATACATAGATATATAAATATGCGACAGACAACAGAGGTACGAAACCCTAAAAAACTTCAAAGTTCTATAAATTAATATAATAAATCAGTTATTTAACGAGCTAATAGGAGTTTAAAATATTTTCGTTCCTCGAAGTCGGTTATATATTATTTACAAACTATTTTAAGTAATCTATTTTTAGTGCCTTATCCTCATCGAGGCGTATAATTAGAGTAATAACAAAAGTTAACTGCTGAACACCGATTTGTTCTTTTATTTTTCTAGGGGTGAAATCGGTAAACATTCGTAATGAATGGTCGCTAAAATTTAACAAAAAAAGTTTTTTAAGTTGATTAAAAAAAAAGAATATAAGTACCACTTAATGCCTTCCCATTATTTTATTCTGAACTTGTCTAGCAGCAATCAAGTTTTATAAATAAAGTCTTATCTAAAATAGACTAAGGGTTAATATGCCAAAGATCATCAAGTCATCAGTGCTTCGATTATTGCCACAGATTATCTTCGTGCCCTAGTTCACCAACAGCTAACTAAATGAGAATATAATATGTGTACGTACAGTCTGCAAGAAAAATCGGTTTTGTCGTCGAAATTACTAGTTTAAACAGAGTTATTTTATACACGCAGAAAGCATACAACTCCCTTCGCGTTCAATACAATAACGCTTTCCGGGCGGTGCTGGGGCTGCCTCGCTTCTGCAGCGCCTCGGGAATGTTTGCGGCGGCCCGTACGGATTGTTTCCACACGAGCGTCCGAAAGCGGTGCGCGTCGCTGGTGCGCAGGGTGCGGGCCAGCTCCAACGCCGTCCTGACAATGATTGCAGACCGGTTTGACTGCCCCTATATGTGGCATTGCTGCAGTAGGCACATCACGGCAGCCCGGGTTTTATTTTAATTTGATTTTATTTTTAATTTCATTGATTTTATTTTAATGTCTAATTTATTATTATTATTATTTTTTATTTGTGTTGCAAAATATTTAATTTTAGTTTAATTTATTTTTAAATCGTAAACAAAATCATTTTAATTTTAATTTTAATTTTGGTAATGATTTGACTTGAGTGTTTTGATAATGTATCTATTTATGTAATGGTTGAGAATATGGGACTATGTCCTGAAATAAATGATTTTATTTTATTTTATTTTTTATACACATACACAACTCTCTAGGGGCTGATTCTAGTGGCCAAATACAACAACTTATTCTATGGGACGAACATCGAAATCGCAAGAATAAAAATCTCTTTCCCTTTAAGCCGCCGACCAGCTGTTATCAATTTGTATGAAGCGATTATTTTTAACCGACTTCAAAAAAAGGAGGAGGTTCTCAATTCGGTTGTATGTTTTTTATTTTTTATTTTAATGTTTGTTACCTCAGAACTCCCCCATTTATGAACCGATTTGAAAAAATATTTTTTCAATTAAAACCTTCAGATTGGATTGGACTCCCATCATCAAAATTCAATTTTGATGATGGGATCTATGAGGAATTGAGGAAACTCCTAAAATATTAAAGGTATACATATAGCGATTTTAGTATATTTAACAACAAGTCAAGTATTTGCATTCAAAAAGTATCATTTGCTGAGGTGGAACTGATGAAGGAGACCATAGTTGGCCACAATAGTCTTCCACGAGTAAGGTACGCACGCCCCACCCACGCGATAAGATAATTTCATTAAGACAGTTAAGCCTTGTCATACTCGACAAATCAAATTTTAATAAATGATTCTGGTGGGAATGATACCATCAAACTGATCTGATGAAGAAGGCGGAAGGTAAGCACCGGAACTCTGTGATAAAACAATGTATCATAGCCGTGTTTGGACTTATTTGAATCGTCATGAGAAGCAATTTAGCTATAATTACATCATAGATCGCCATTTAGAATGTAAAAAAAACACTAAAAAACAGACAAATAAAACAAATTTTTATAAAAAAACTTCAAAATGACTTCAAAAACACTAAAAAGTTAAAAATTACTTCACTAAGTCGGTTATTTTTTTTAATAAAAAAATGTTTTTTAGATTACGATATTGGTCCTGAAAAAGTAGTTATATTTGAGCACCAGAGTCAGCCCCTAGGAGTTTGTTGATGTACTGATCAAGCATACGTAAACGAGACACAATAGAAAATCTATTGTTATTCGCTATGTGCAAAGTGGGTGGTGGGGGACGTCAAATCGATCGCAGCACGCTATTTGGCAGAAATGTGAAATAACTCTGGACTGTCATGTGTCTAATTACTAATTTCCATAGAATTTCATACTAACGAAATTATGTATTTTAAAGTAAAAACATTGAAATTCGCGATATGGGTCACAGTACGTGTCGTGTTATTAAGTGTAAAAACAATGGGAAAACCAGTTCGTGCATGTTTTATTCGTTTCCAACATCAAGATGGATAGAAATAAATGGATAGATGCTGTGAAAAAACTAAAACTTCGTAGGGGGTTTATGTCACAGACGTTTATCTTATGATCACAGCTCTTATTAAGTAGCTTTATCCGTTGGTTCTAAGCTCTTTGACGTCTCTCACTTGCTGTGCTAATACTAATTCTTTCCTTTTTTGCACAGTTTGAGCTTAGAAAGTTGTTGTTGTTTGTTGTAATAATAAATAAATAAATAAATATCATGTTGTATTGATTCAAATCCCGTACGTATTATAACACTTAAATGTTTTAGTTCAAGTAAAAAAATCACTTATTATAATATGCACAAACTTTTTAGATATTTTCATCTAATTTCGAACAAAAACAATCCGAAAATCATTCTCAAACCATCCAGTTGCCATAATTTGAGAGATCTTAGTCCACAATAATAGTGGTCACTAGGGGCGCTGTCATCGCGAACACAGCGAATACGGTCTCATAAGACCGCTTGGATGTTAACGGGTTAAAAATAAACGTGTATGACTAAACAACTTTTAACTACAGCGAATTATTTAAGATGACACATTATTAACTTGATGCACAAATGGTACCCTGTCTGTCTTGTCATTCAGTTTATTCATGTAATTACTTGACGTTTGTGTGTTATTTGCTCTGCCCTTGCAGGGTGCATGTGATGTACTTACAACTATCAATTATCTTTTAACTACACGTGTAATGCAAATACGATTTGATTTTTTTCTAAAACTAGCTGTCCTGGTGAACTTCGTACCGCCCCTTTATAAATTTTTTTTGGAAATTTTTCCGTCTTTTTTATGGTTATTCTGCTATTCGGGGCGGAGACAAATACAACAAATCATAAATCATAAAAATCAGTTAAGCCGTTCTTGACTTATAAATGGTTTAACTAACCAGACTTTGCTTTATATATTATAACTGTCCCGGCGAACTTCGTACCGCCCCTTTATGCATTTTTTTTGTGATTTTTTCCGTTTTTTTATAGTTCTTTTATAGTTTTTTTATATTCTGCTATTCGGAGTGGAAATAAATTCAACAAATCAAAATTCATACAAATCGGTCCAGCCGTTCTTGACTTATAAATGGTGTAACTAACCCGACTTTGTTTTATATAAATACATAGATATAGATTAATGTTTTCTTGCTTTTACAGTTTAGTAGCAAATCAAGAAAGTCCATATTAAGCCAGAAATAATAAATAACACAGACCAGTGTGCGAAAAGAATTTCAAGTTGCAATTATTTATCGTTCTTTGCATTGTTTTAGTTTAGTCGTTTGACTTTTGACTTTGACTTTGACTTTTGACTTGAGCGCTGGAGAGATAGATAGATAGATACTCTTTATTGCACTCCACACAAAAAAATCAGTACAGAGAAACAATAAATTTAGAATGGTACAATTTAGGCGGTCTTATCGCTAAGAGCGATCTCTTCCAAACAACCTTGAGAGAGTTGGGATCGCTTGCGCATCTTACGCGAAGATCGATGATCGTATCAGAGACGCGTGTGCGCAAACACAACAAACAAAAAATATGCTTCTTTGAACCTACTCGTAAAAGTCTTCTTCAGCACCCCTGTCCCATAAAAATTTGAAGAATCTATTTTATCTATAAAGGTCTTTTTTCTTTTAAACTACTTGACCGATTTATTTCGTTTATACGCGATTGCTATAAACTGAGCATAGAGTATTTTAATCGAACAATTTCGTCCATGCGAAAAGTTTTTTTTTTCCCAATTTTCGCTTTCTAAAGACGCAGCGACTGTTATAACAGGCACATTACGTTACGCGCTGTTATGAACCGTAGCGTCGTCGAGTCGCTAATTTAGGGGCAATACTTGCCTTTAAAAAATAAATATCGGACAACATCACATACACTGCTCTGATCCTAAGGTAAGTAGCCAAAGCACTTGTGTTACAGAAATCAGAAACAACGACGGTACCACACCACCCAAACCCGATCTAACATAGAAAAGTTCCATTCCTACATTGACCCGACCGAGAATCAAACCGCTCGCCTCTCGGCTACGGAGGTCGTCAATCGACCAGCTCGCTTATACATGCTAATTAGCTTCCCTTAGTAAGGAACTCATCCTGATGGGAAGCGCATTTCTCAACAACAGTGCGTTTTGTACGCGTCCTGTAGGAAATACTGAAGCGGCATCGGAATTTGTTGTCGGGCTGTAAGTAATTAATACGTAGTAGATATGCCTAAGCCACTTCCTTTTCAACCACCCTTAATTTCCGATTTTTCGTAGTTTTAGAGTTACGATTTTTTTTAAATAGCCTATGAAGTAAGTACTACTTTTTTATTATTATTATGAAAGCTTCGAGTCTAGCGCATTCTCTGGAGCTACTTAGAAACTAAGAAATTATCAGTTTAGATATTTTAATCTTAAGTTGAAAATTTTAGACGTCCCTTTTCTAGCTACCTTGTATACACTTCTTTGTACCGTCTCGTAAAAGTCTTCTTTAGCACCCCTTTCAAATAAAAATTTGCAAAAACCATTTTATCTATAAGAATGCCTCTAAATAAGGAATGAAATCAGTCATCGTCATCCCTTTCGTGGCTTATAACTTACGATAAATAAATAATAATACAAAGCTAGAGGAGAACTACTAGTGCACATTATTGACCCCGACCTTCGAGCTCTTATCTATGCGTTTCGCAACGCCATGCGCCGGCGCCGGCGATGCGCTATTGCAAAACGCAGTATTCTGAAGATATTTACCCAAAAATATACAATGTAACAAACAATAATTATACTTTAGTGCAAGGATTTTACACACAATAAAAATACTCTTAAGGTATTGTCGGTATATTTTAACGATAGCAATATGTTACTGTCAAAAATTTGCCCCATTGAATTTAATACAGGCCATGAAATCGTTTATTTCCTTTAAAGTCACAATCACTGAGTCATAGACCATTTTGTCTTATAAATTAATTCACACAAACACACTATTCTGTTATATCTGTAATCTACTTTGAGACGAATAAAAATATACTTATTCTTAATTAGGCTTTTTTAGAGGCCAAAATTAAAATGCAAAAAAAAGATTTTGCGTAGTCAACATTGACATATTATGGAGTATTCGAATTTTTTTAGATTTTAATGTAACTTTAAAAATATTAGCTGTGTATTATTTGCAACTAACTAACTTTAGATAAAAGGAAATACATGATTTCATTCAGGTTATATACTTTGTTTAGCATGTGTAGTATTTATTAGTATAAGCACAGCACTGAACTATCACATAACATTTGTAGCCAGGTTCCAAAAACCTCATTGACGTTGTTTTGACAAAAAACACAACTGAATCAGCGCGCAACGTCACAGCGCAAACCGGTGTAAGTCTCAAAAAGTTCAAAAACTTGTTTTTGAGCGTCCGTGTTTTTTTCGTAACGCGCGTATGGCGGCTCGAAGCCTACTGGCCGGAGTGCACCGGCTAGCCTTTCACAACTGATCTCAAGGCTGGACACTGATGGACTGACCCGCCAATATGCCAACATTTGACATTGGATGCATGCTTGCACTTTGGTTAAAAATGATTTGCATAAAAGCTAAGTAGTTCTTTTTTCCATTATTTTTTATAAATAGAATAGAATAGGTATTTTTTTATTGCGGTAAATGTGGTACAAAAAGATGACACAAAATATATGGCTGCTCACATTTAGCCAGAAAACAATAGCATGCAATAAGTGGAGAGAAGCGGTAGTTATCATCATCAACATTTCAGCCATAGGACGTCCACTGCTGAACATAGACCTCCCCCTTTGACTTCCAGATTGGCCGGTTGGAAGCGGCCTGCATCCAGCGTACGACCCTTACCAGGTCGTCTGACCACCTTGTGAGTGGACGTCCTACGCTGCGCTTGCCGGTACGTGGCCTCCATTCTAGAACCTTTCTGCCCCATCGGCCGTCAGTTCTACGTGCTATGTAAGCGGTAGGCAATACAATTATAAGAAAAAAAAATACAATAAAAATATGACACAAAAAGATTGATCATTAAATTATCAAATAAATAAATTCACATTTTACAATTAATTATTTGCATTGAGAAGACTATACAATAGATCTAGTTATAAGTTATATTTCATATTCTTACTACTACTGAGAAAATAGCTATAACATAACAGACAGATGTGATGCAAAGTAATTTTTAGTAAAATTAAATGATAATATCCAACATCACTAATTTATCATGTTTGAAAAGAAGGCATCGAACCTAATTGGTATACTTATACCTAAAGTTGCAAGTACCTAGAATTACGTTATTACGGTAATATTTATTTTTATTTACTTATTAGCTGTCCCGGCGAACTTCGTACCGCACTACCGTCCCTTAATAAATGTATTTTTCGTGAATTTTTCCGTGTTTTTATAGTTATTTTCGGCGGTTAGTTTTTATACTGGTTCTCGGCACTGTTCTGCCCATCAACATTATGTATGTATATTAATATAATCCTATAAAACTGATTTATGTAATGACTGTTTGTGCCAAAATAAATGAAAAAAAAAAACTGCTATTCGGGGCGGAGACGAATTCAACAAATCACAGATCATAAAAATCGGTCCAGCCTTTGTTGACTTAGATTATATATAGATTTAAAATGACGTTAATTTAGGTTACTTGCAACATTAGGTATGCCAGGCTCCATACAAAAAAGTTCGAAGTTTTTTAGAGTCACTTTGCTGTACCTGATGAACTGGTATAGGGTTCTATATTCCGCATTATTATTATAGTTTTGATTGTTATCTTTATCGATTCGCAATAAGGTAAGGTAATCGATTTTGCATATTTAATGCTCACTTAGTGGTTCTCACTATGAGCAGTCAAAATAGATTATTCTTTATTCTAATCACAAAGCAAGAGTTGTTTTTCTATTACGATTTTTCTTATTACTTACATACTCGTACTTAATAAGCAAATTGTTACTAACACCTATTAAAGATGGTAGTTCGAAAAAAAGTTTTGTAATTTAATTTAGTTTAATGTGTAGTCCCTGATGTGGTGATAGGACAAATATTATATTTTGTATATTTTGGGACGTACGTACATAAATGAGAGGTACAGTCAACATCAATAGTAGCTTAGGTAGTATCAAAATTTTCCAAAATACCGCATTGCAAAACATCAAAAAAGTCTGACAAAATTACTTCGTAAACGTGTAATAAAATGACAGGATATCATGAAGTTTAAAAGAGTCGGTACTTTTAGAACTAAGTTTTGGATCAGCTACATTTAATGCTAACTGTCGTGGGGCAATATTATATTTATGATTCAGGTAAGGGTTTAGGCAGCGACTTGGCAAAATTGCTCAGCTTTATAATAAATGTCGACTCGCAGCGAACTCTATGCCATAATGCCGCGACCACTGGTCGAGTGACTTCAGCGAATAGTTGTAGTCACAAGTCGGTATAAAATTGACAAAATGTCGAACAATTGCAACGCATACGTACAGCATACCAAAGACAAGATCAACAAAGGAAGCTTGTCGCGTCTCACTGCTGCCGACACTGTGTTTCGTACTTTCGTTCTTCGCTGGAACTCGCTGGAAGTTGGTGCGACTAATCTCGCGATGTCACCGGCACGCCTGCGCGAGCTAAGGTATAAACAAGTAATTTAATGCGTAGTGTTTGCAAAAATACGGTGGAAGAGGGCCTTGTCATTAAGTCTTGGTTCAAGGTGAGCGATTGGCATATAATTATGAGAACCAATAATTTTATAAACCTTGTCTTGTCTAAACATTTAAAGTAATCTGAATTTCTGCTATGCCACTTTCGTTAATGGGGTTTGTCATCCTTTTATAACCCAACTATCAAAGAAGAGATTTAAAAAATCTTATGGTTTCACAGATTTCATAAAATATGTACATTTAATTGAATTAATAATATTTAAAATACCAATATTTAAAGTAGCATCACTATTTGATACAAAATAAAAAACGATTTTAACTGTTAATATTATATACAGAATGTTAACTAACGAAAGGCGTTCCCTTTAGACAGTTTATCTACATCATTAATGGAATAAAATAAAATTTATAAAAATAAGCATTATAAAAAAACAAAAACGAAACGCCGGCTAAAACCAAAACTGTAATGCGGAATAGTAAATAGCGAAATTACAATAAGCAAACTGGCAACGTCGCTTTTCTATCTTACTCGCACGGTGAGAAAAGGGTTGGACGTTCATTTAAAAAAAAAAAGATTTTATTAAATGGGAACATTTTTTTTGTATGTATGGACGCTCTAGTACTACGGGTTAACGGGAACGCCTATCGTTAGTTAACATACTGTAATACTTGAAAAAAAAAAAACTAACGAACCTACATGCGTTATACTAAGAATAGAATGTAAAAGCTATACAAATATTATCTATTTTTTACATAAAACAATACTTTATTAACTTAATTAAAAAAATCTAACAAATTATACATTCTTACATAGTTATGAATGTACTCGTATTTTACAGATTAATTAATTTATTTATTTAAACTTTATTGCACAGGTAAGTACAATTGGCGGACTTAATGCTATACAACATTCTCTACCAGTCAACCTTGAGGTAATGCAGATAATGTCAGTCAGTGGCAGAGAGAGATAAAGTATCCGACATATTTTTCAGGACGAGTAAAATACATACACATACATACCAATTTAGACAATAATAAATACATACTATAATACATACTATATAATATATTAAGTACCTACATCATTAGTTGCTGATATACTAACAACTTTAACTTTGAGTGATTATTATTACCACACACACACACACACGCACACACACACGCACACACACGCACACACACACACACACACACACACACACATAAACACACACACACACACACATATTATGCACATTGTTGATAACTTGATTGTATGGTGTAAGTTCACGTTCCCCTCTTTAACACGTATTGTATAAAATGTAACAAAATGTAAATCCAATACTGGCTGTCTGCTTTGTCACCAAGAAAATGTATTCTGTACGTTTTTTACGGAGTATCTGTTTTTTTTTTTTAATTTTATATTGGCTAACTATCTGAAATTTCGAGGACTTTTTTAATTCAAATTCATTTATTTCGGAAAACTTTTTCAATAAACTGTCCAATTACTGATTCATTTTTAATTGTTTGCTTACATAAAAATACATAATCAGCTTCTGATAAACCTGCATTTACTAATTTAATATGGAATACTCATGAAATAAATATATTGTTTTTACTATATTTACAGGAAAATATATGAAATTATAGTGCTAATAGTAAAAACAAAATTGATTTTAGGGAAAAAATAACCATAATACAGTAATTAGAAATTAAGGTATACCTATCTCCTTCTATAACAACTTTTACTATGAAAATTTTACGGCCGACATGTAATGTGACGTCACGTTACATATTGGATCTCCTTGTCTAACACGCGACTTTAATGAGCTGTAGGTATTTATCAATATTTTTTTAATTAAGTACTATTTATTTTAAGACAAATAAAAAAAACATATATTCCCCATTCATAATTCAAAATTATTTATTTTCTTAAGAACATGGTATATAAAAGATGTTACAGTTGTATTGTGCACATGTCTTTTTTTATTAGCATGCAAATATTTATTGATTTAATTTTAGGTCACAATTTCAAAAATGAGAACTACAAAATCAATTTTCCAATTTTGAACACCATTTACAAAGTTTAGTAGATTTAATGTCATACAATACAAGTAATTAGACAAAAAAGATGCCAAATTAAAATTTATTCAATTTAAAAGTAAATCAAGTGTAAACATAGTCCAATTAAAACCTACGGTCAATTAAATCCTTTAAGTCATAAATTTTTTGGTCAATTAGCCATTTATAAAGTTTTGTTTTAAGTAATCAATTTACGAGTAATTTAAAGTCGAAATGACGAAAGAACATTTAGATGCAGTTTACTATATCGTTTCGTACTTCCGCACCTAAAAAACGGAAACAGGATTATTGGATCACTTCATTGTTAGCCCGTCTGTCTCTCTGTCAACACACTTTTAATCAGGGAGGTATCAAGTTTTAAAATAATATCAAATAGTCAAGGTTCTAAGCTTCCTTATAACTCTAATCCCTTGCATGCAGCTGTGCAAAAGTCAAACTTCTAACACAATCAAAAGAAACCGTCTATTTATGATTTGAAAATTACAACAAACCGATTTTTGCAAAATATGACGTTGAATATTTTTTGTTGCACACGTCGGATCGATGGGGACTTTTGGCGATTTGTGATGGTGTTCCTAACATTCATATAAATTTTTAGCTTTATGCGAATTAACCCTTTAATGCTTTTTGAACTACAAACCCTGGGTCATGTGAGTGTAAGAAACATCGAGTACATACCCTATAGAGCAGCAATACAAACCATCTTTCTCCGAAACTAGTAAGTGATTTTTTACTTATATTTAGTATGAAATGACAACTCATGTCAACCCTCGCCCATACAAAAACAGCACAGATACAGATTAAAAATGGCGGAAAATTTTGTCGAACAAATCATATGACATTTCTACTCAATGGTATGAAACCTCTAAATTTATTGTAAATGCAAAACATAAAAAAATAAATAGCTTTTTACAATTGTTGGTAATTTTACTGTTAAGTACTTAACTCCAGATAAAGCAAAATGTAACCTTACCCCTATTTATGATGCTAATTTGACCGGGTTTTAAAATTATTATGGCAAGAAAGAATAAAATTAGTGTTTTTTATTTTAATGGCATATTCTTTATTTGTGAAACTCACAATTATAGTTCTGACTTCACCGGTATTTTATTTCTTATAAATAATTTTAAATGTTGGCAAGTGTATTTATTTTAATAGATATAATACCAATATTATCTGGCAATGGATTTAATTAGTATTGAGTTAAAAAACCTCCATTGATTTATGTAGGCGAATGTCCTAAAGAGTTTGGATACCAGCCTTCCTAGTATTATGAATGATTTATGAAGTGATTAAATGAATGAATATGAGCACTAAAACACGACATGATAATATGATATGATATAGCGACATAACGACACCAACTGTAAAAATAACGATTAGACGACTAGACTCGCGCGCTGTCCATGGTCGACATGGTCGTACTCGTAGCTGTACCTTTCACATGGGGGGCGGTCTAGGGTCGAAAAATTATCTCTTCTTTGCCCTTATTTTTAATGATCGCTTTTAGTTAGGTACAAGTAAAGTTAAAAATGTGTTAAAAACAAGTGTGACACAGAACATGTACTATATAACGCATACTAACTGGGCAGTGGCTACCTGATACAGGTATTTTCTTACGTACTAGGTTTGTCACCAAAATATTTGTAACCAAATGGTTTGTGAACGAATAAATTGTTTTTTATTACATTGATAACGCATACTAATTCGAGTGTTACTTTCCATACGTTGTAATTAAGAAATCTTATTTTTTTCTCCTGTAGGTCGCGTACGTGCTGTTCCAGTAGCGCATAATTTTGCTGTCCCATAGAGGCGCTATAGAGAACTGCTTGTCTATGACCAGCACATGTGGATCTGTCTTGTCTGTGGCTGGCCAGTTCGGAAGCGACGCTGACATCTGCCGCGTGGGGACGCTGCAAGTAACAAATTGTTTATTATTATTTTAAAAAATACAATTTCAAGCGTTTATTATATAGTTAACTGTAAATCAAATAATATCTGACTTAAGTTTATTTTAGGCCTTTACACTAGTGTGTCTTCCTCAAGCATGCATATGCGCACTAAAGCGTAACACACACAGAGAGCGTGCGCGGGACGGCGACGGGACGAGTCGGTAGTACGGCGGGTCTAATAACATACGTTTAAATGGGCGCCCACAGACAGCGGGCGTGAGCGGGACGGCTCGCCGCACAAGCCAGCTGTGTGTGGGCGCCCATTTAAACCTATGTTAATAGACCCGCCGTACTCCCGTCGTGACCCGTCGCCGTCCCGCGCACGCTCTCTGTGTGTGTTACGCTTAAGAGCGCCGGAACAACGTTTGCAACTCAACGCTAGCGCTGAGTAAGGGCCAGTCTACACGGCGCGTTGCGTCATCGCAACGCAAATTTTTTGACGCATAGCCGGCCGACCGAAATCATCGCAAAATCACAAGATATTATTCATCTTGGGGGCTGCAGTTCAGTCGTATGTGCGTTATTGCGTCGACGAAGCGCACCGTGTGTACACTATGATTATTAGTGTGTAAAACGACGCAGCGACAGCACTACGTCGACGCAACGCTGACCGGCTCTTATATCTATCTTGTCTTAGGTTGCACTATCTTGCAACCCTATATAAATATTGTACGTCATCCAAAGTTAAAATGTCCCGCGTCTTTCTTTGGTTGTTCAGTAACTATCAATAAGCGTCTCTGACGACCCGCTCGGTGTAGTGGCGCGGATATTATTCATTGAACGCAAAGGAAGGATTTCCGGTTCGGGGAAGTTCAGAAAACTAACTTTTCTAATTTGACTTGGGTCTGGGAGTCCAGAGAGAACCGCTAGGAAATCCAGACTCGAGTCAATTCACTGGTAAAAATTATTGTACTCGTAAAACAAAGATGTGAATTCCTTATTTCGAGGTTCGAGCGAGACTATGAACATCAGTATGTTGAATGGCGTATATTTACAACCTAGTTAGCTTGATATTGACTGAACACTTGACCACTAAAGTCAAGTGTTCAGCCAACCTTCAAGCTAACCTTCCTAAAAAACTATTAGACATAGAACAAATACAGAGATCAATTTGAATTTGACATTTGTGGTAGGTTGAAGAGCTATTGACAGTACATTAATCACCATCACCATTTCAGCCCTAGGACGACGACTGCTGAACATAGACCTCCCCTAATGACTTCCAGATTGGGTGGTTGGAAGCGACCTGATCCAGCGGCTATGTGCAACCTTTACCAGGTCGTAACTGTACATTGAATGCTCACCTGTACTTGGCGAAGTTGGTCCACATAGTAGTAATATTCTGTATAAAGTCCCATTCTATGTATTCATGCACGAGGACCGGCAATTTTATCTTGAACATGTAGAACAACTCGTCTGCATGGGTCGCCCCAGGCCAGGATCTGGACCCAAAGTATATCTTAGCGAAGTTCATCAAACCATCGTAGCATAGCTTGTAAGAAAACACTGGCATATCAGAAGTTCTTACCAGCAAATCTATAGCAAACAACACCGGGAATACAATACTTGAGTCGCCTTCAAAATATGCAAACTTCTCCAGAGTATCCTTAGTTATTTCGTCATCCCCCATGTAAAGCTCTTTCAACTTCTGAGCAGTCCTCAATTTTTCGTCTTCATTGGGGAATTGAAGGTCTCTTGGCATTGCATCTATAAAATTCATCTTAGATAACGTCGTGTCGTTTTCTTTTCCGATAAACATATACCCTTCAGCACTGTTATATCCGATGATGACTGGAACCTTGTTAAAAAGACCTTGAGACATTAAGTTGTACGGTGTATCTGACAAAAACTGTTCTTCACCTGGCAAGTTCTTTTCAACGCAGGGCACGAAAATATTTTCTGACAGCACGATGTCACCTTCTGTTCTGGGTACTCGAGCTGTCAGTAATTCTTCAGGAGTATGCTTCATGAAGAGCTTGTGTATTTCGTAAGGGTCTTCTATTTCGTGTCCTAATTGAAAGGCCAACAGACTGGCAGTTTTTAAAGGCTCAAACTGAAAACTCCAGGGGGACATAGCAGATCCGCTCTGCATTATCGCTTTGTGGTATAATCCTTTCGACATAGGCGATATTAAATGGTACATCACAGACGCTGATCCGGCGCTTTCTCCAAATATAGTGATATTATCGGGGTCCCCTCCAAAAGCTTGGATGTTTTTCTTGACCCATCTTAATGCTGCGACTTGATCTTTCAAGCCAGCGTTGCCAGGAGCTTCTTTGATTCCTAGGCAGAGGAATCCTAAGATTTCAAGTCTGTAGTTAAATGTGACTAGGATGACATTGTGTCTTAGGAAGTACTGAGGTCCGTACAGGAAAGGAGAACCAGAGCCGTCGCGGAATCCGCCTCCGTGGATGAAGACCATGACAGGGCGAGGGTCTGGAGAGGGGAGGAGTGGTGTGTAGACGTTTAGAGTAAGACAGTCTTCTTGCCCAGCTATCCTTGAGCTGGTGAACCTCTGTGTGCAGCGGATGTGTTCATCGCTGAAGTCTCTAACACCTTCCCAGGTAGGTTCAGGTCCTGGAGCCTGTAATAATAAAAACTATTGAACTTCATCAGAAATTGAGGTCATGCGTTAAATTTTTAAGTTACAAATGAATTTCTTTGACAAATAACTTCGTTAAGTCATGTGTTGAGGTTGAGTATTATTCCTAACATAACCAGCCTGCCTAGCATGAGCACTAAAACACGATATGATATGATATGATATAGCGAAATATCGACACCAACTGTAAAAATCTGATAGATATAGCCGCCATGTTGAATTGCCGTCACATAATAAGATCGCTGTTTCGATAAAAATTCAAAATGGCGGCTAAATCTATCATATTTTAAAAGTTGGTGTCGATATATCGCTATATCATATCATATCATATCGTGTTTTGGTAGACATGCTAGGGGGGCAGATCTGTAATAATTATTGATATGTATGTCTGAGGATTTATGCCTAAATAAGGTTAAAAGGCCAACGGCTGGTCAACCTACCCAAAAGGTCATTAAACCGATTTTCAACTTTAAATCATTTGATCATCATCATCATCATCAATATCAATTGAGAAAATTTGACGTTTTGTGGTAGGTTGACGAGCTGTTTTTTCTGTACATGGACCTCATACGTACTCATTTGTATCAGATGTTACAATCTAGGTTCCGGATTATACTTTTAAGAAAGGCGTCCAAGTGAGTCTTATACGTAGATCACTATCGGATTTTGTCATAATAAAAATGCGGCTCCCAGTGACATGACAGTTGTATCAATGGCAAATTATCAAGATGAGGTACAAGGTTGTACAGTTAGCGAGACAAGGTCCTAAGTGATACATTGCCAATTGAACTTCTAAGATTTAAATGACTATACTTACATATTTTAATAATATATTTTAAGTGATTTACGTACGTTATTATTTGTTGTTGTTACCTGTAGTGTATGCCATTATAACCTTGTGTCATTTTGTTAAGCCTTGCCCAGCTGCTAAATGACGGTTAATTAAAATTAAACGCATAGGAATTATCCAACAGTCTTCCTGTCATTTACTTTATACCATATACGTACTTGTTTACCTAATTAGTAGACAATCACGTACGTAATAATGACAAGGGATTGATTGCAGTCCTGCGTGGAATTGAATTTGTACCATTTAAAAGCTATACATATATTTTCCTGGGATAAAAACTAATGGGGCCACATAGAATGGACACCCTATGTAGTATTAAGTTCAAATTCAGTAGGTATATTTATAATTTTGTTTACTAACACAAACAAAATGATAAAGCCTTCTTCCCTTATAGTTGTTTGTCAAAATTATAATATTTTGTAAATATAAATAAATATAAATATTGGACAACATCATCTACATTGCTCTGATCCTATGATAAGTAGCTCAAGCACTTGTGTTACAGAAATCAGAAACAACGGTACCACAACACCCAGACCCGAGACAATATAGAAAAGTTATTTCTCTACATTGACCGACCGGGAATCGAACCCGGAACCTCAGAGATAGCGACACCAAGTCCGGTATGCTCGCCTCGACGGAGGTCGTCTATTATAAAGAATATTGTACCTACATACGATACAATTGAGTTTAAACATAAGTGATAAATAAATAATTTGTTTTTACAATTTAGCCCCAACTAAGCAAAACTTGTCTATGGCGACTAGATAACGGATAAAAAACTTACTTATTTACTTTTAAAAACATCCATGACTATGATACAAATCCTCGTGCTCATCATACAGACATTTGCCCCTTGCGGGACTCGAACCCGCAACCGCTGGTCCCGAGTTCCAGAACGCGAACCACTACACCAGACGGTTGACAATAGCCCACATTGTCTTAAAACGGTGGTAGGGTAATTTTCTTAAAGATATGTACCTACTCTTACATTATTAGATTGCAACAAAAAACTAAAAGTCAATCCGATTTCAGAAAGCCGACTTCAAACATCAATCATCGAATAGTGTCGTAAATGCGTAATGCACAGAACAAAATTAAATTAAAAACAAATTTATTAATAGTAATAATAGTAATTTATTCAGTATACTCTTCCGGGAAATTGTACACGTCCCAAAATATAGCTTTGCAGTCTTTGCACTACCATCTCGAAATCGGCTATCGGCTGGCGATGAGAAGAAACGGCGTAACAAACTCAAAAACTTTTTTTTTACGTCCCAATTATTATGATTATTTTTACCCTACCACTGCTTCGGGACAATATTACAATTATGGGGAAGGGCCGATAAGAAGCACACAAATTACCTGAAATCTGTTGTTAATTGTTGCATACGGAATGCCCAGGTACTGCGCGTGCGTGCCCTCGTTCGGCACGACCCCGCGCAGCCAGCCGCTGCGCACGCGCACCGGTGCCGTCGGGTTGGGCGCGAAACGCGCCGCGTACAGCGATATTAGGATTATCCATTTCACTCGTAACCACATTTTATACACAACTTAATTGTCTTTAGTAAATATTTACTCTGGAGAGTTTAACACAAATAATAATCTTTTGCCTAAGTACATTTTATTGCACCCTCATTCGCCAGCCCTGGTCCCAGGTCATCTGGGGTCGGCGCAGTATGTCTTTCTTTTCTATGCAATCCGGTCTGGTCACTCGTCATTGAGTTCATTCACTTCCTTCACACTCATATCGCTTCTCACACAATCCATCCATCTCTTCTTACGTCGTCCTCTACCTCTCCACCTAAGTACATTTTAATTATGCCCTGTAAATAGGTAGTGTTATACTCAAAGTTTAATCAGTGAGTACAATCACTTGTAAAACCTTAAAAAGTTATTTAACTTAGTACTACAATCATGAAATTGAACCGAAATGCCAAGAAAACCAAATCCCAAAAAGGTAAGTACGTGCTAACCATGGTGTTTTACTTTTATTTATTTATTTATCAGGACAACGCCATCTCCCATGCCATGCCATGTGTGTGCACTACAGATGTATGGTTCAGAAGTATTATCTAAAACTGGGTCATCATCATGATTTCAGCCATAGGACGTTCACAGCTGAACATAGGCAGTGACTTCCAGATTGGCCGATTGGAAGCGGCCCGCATCCAGCTGCTTCCTGCAACCTTTACCAGGTCGTCTGTCCACATTGTAGGTGGACGTCCTACGCTGCGCTTGCCGGTACGTGGCCTCCATTCCAGAACCTTTCTGCCCCATCGGCCGTCAGTTCTACGTGCTATTTGGCCCCGTCCACTGCCACTTCAGCTTGCTAATCCATTGGGCTATGTCAGTTACTACAGTTACACTAAGGTATTTTGGACGAGAAGACGTTGTGTAGTTTCCTGAACGCATCCTAGCCGAGTTTGATTCCACGATTGACCTCCTTCATAAAATTGGATCCACCAAACTGGGTCACTTGTCCCAGGTAGACATATTATTTGTCGACAACTTCGAAAGTAGAGCTCCCAACAGATTTAAATAATCAACAATAACTTATTAACTGCCAAGCGCGGAGCGGTCGCATGAGATGATGATCCTCATCATTTCAGCCATAGGACGTCCACTGCTGAATATAGGCCAACCCCAATGACGTCCAGGTTGGCCGGTTGGTAGCGGCCTACATCCAGCAGCACCGCGCAACCCTTCATCAGATCGCGGAACAATGAATTTCTTAGCTTATGTCTCGTTTTTTTTATGTTCTAGCTTTGACGTTTTATTTTTTGAAATTTGATTGATGTTGATTTGATTTTGAAATTCGTTAATTAGATAACGTTTGGTTGATGTAATCAAAACAGATGGACTAAGTAGTATAAACATTGTATGTAAGTTGCAATCCGTCAGTAAATGCTGATGAAGCGACGTGTGATTTTCCCACAATCGTATTATGTATATTTATTTAGTATTCCTTCGACGTGCAACGACTTCTATTGCCTCTATCTAAGTATTCATTGACCGGTAGGCTTGACAATCTGAGGCCCAATTCCCGTAATTTGACAATAGCCGCAATCCGGTGTCGATCCGCTCTTAATAACATTACGATCACAAACGGTATTCTCGTAAACTTTTAATTGTATAGTGATAGGCCATATAGTGCAAAGGTCTATAATTCATTTTAACGGGATTTAAAATTATTCTTCTCATAAATTAATGTATATTTATGCATAATTGCCAGAAATTGTGCATAAATGCATATTTATGCATAATTGCCAGAAATTGTTACAGACCTGTCCCAATTATTTTTAATAATTAGAAATAATGAACGTAAAATACTAAATCTTAACCCGTGATGTACATAAGGCGTGCCTAATTTTGTGTGGCTGAACTGTTTTGTATGTATATGTATTGTTTGGTACCTACTTGTATAGTAAAGCAAATAGGTAAACTTAAACTTAAAGGTCATTGACAGTTTATTGTATTCTAAGAAGTTAGGTATGTATTTAAGTTTATTATTAAAACTTCAAATGTTTTATTATTTTTAATTTGAGAAACGATTTCTTTTCACCTTTAGACTATCAGTGGACTATCTAAGCTCTTTAGTGCAGTTATTAATCTTCTTTTTGTTTGAAGTTTTCAAAATTCAAAAATAACGACCTTTATTGTTTTAAATATTCATAAATTCAAAAGTATTTTCAATAGCCTAATGATTCATATCTCAAAAAAATCTGTAAAAGATTCGAAACTTTTTGTAATACATGGACAGCTTTCAATAGTACATTTTTTTCTTATGAAAATTACTTGAAAATGTAGTAAAATGTTTATTAGAGCAAAATGCGTGTGGTATTTTTTTCCTCCCAATGAACATAAGTTTGCTAGTTGATCAAAAGAACTACCCAAGGAAAGGCTAACCTTCCTACATCGTTCTAAAAAAAAAATGAAACTTTTCTCTTTGATAGTTACTTTTTGAGCGTTTAATTTGTGTGGGCTCTATGCGATATTATGAAAAAAATTAAAATAATTCTTAACTTTTTATCCATCGACAATCGAACCTATATTCTTAGAGCCAAAAAGTTTGGGAATGACCTCCGCTATACGCCTGTTCGATTTGATCCTTGCTTCTAGGGACATGCTGTATAACAGCAATATGCTTTTGGACTATTGACCGGTTTGACATTTTATCGTTATCTTTTGATCGAAAAACCAGTATGATAACTCAGAGAATTGTACAAGTAATAACAAAATAAATATATTCATAGATTAGATATATATAATATATCAATAGATTTGGCTATTTAATGTGTAGATTAGATTTCAGTGGGGCTACTACTAACGTACTTACTGAATGTTATTTTGTCAACAATATGTTATTTGTATTTAATAATTGATCATACCTTAACGCCTATTTATTTCAAGATACGCGATGTCAGCGGCTTTGTCCTCGTAGAATTTAGTATACGGCAAAAATAGTTCTAGTAAATATTAAAATAATTATCATAATCGGATTAAAAGTTCCAGCAATTATTTCTTACAAACAAACTCACACGTACTACTAAATTTGTTTTGTTAGTATTATTTCTTACTAAAGTCAGAATTCTTTTGAAATATATCTAAATAAATTAGTTAAGTAGCTAGTTTTTAAGCCAATCGAAGATGATTCCAAACTTCTACGAATATAATCGTTATTATTTTGCAATTATGGACTCACAAATTAGTTACTAATAAAAAAAAAACTTATTACATCTAGACTCAATTTTATTTGGCACCCCTTTCGACCGATATCACATTTTCACAGAAAATTTTCACCAAAACAATTTTACACATTATGTTTCCACAGATTCACCAAAACACTTCATTTTGATCCGTCATCATAATGTAAACTAAATCAGCACGCCACAGATCACTTTAAAACCGCGTGTACGCATAGCCATTTGAGCCATTCGTGTTGTCCCTGCCACATTAATTTGCAATCTCATTTGCAAGAAAGAGAAAGATAATCTTAGTGAATTAACGTTATAATACGGCCGTGTGTGCGAGTCCGTCCAGTCGGCTTGAGAGTGCGACGACCGATCAAGCACAACACATTGGAGGCGAATACAGAAGGTCTTTATCAAAAGTAGATGCCATAGCCTAACGGATTAGCAAGCTGAAGTGGCAGTGGGCGGCATAGTAGCACGTAGAGCTGACGGAGTGACGGCCGATAAGGGAAAAATGTTCTAGAATGGAGGTCATGTTCCAGCAGCGTTAGACGTCCACCCACAAGATGGACAGATCAGAATCAGAAACTTTATTTGTGTAAAACATGGTATACAAGGATGATACAGTTCAGATAAGCACTTATGTCTCGCTATCAAAAATAGCATGCAAAATTTTAATAACTAAGTAAACAATAAACAAATTACTTACAATAATATTCATAGCATTAATTAGAAATTATATGTTAATAAAAATAAAAGTAATTACAGCAAAATGTCAGAAAAATTTGTAATAATTAGTTGTTTAAAATCTACAGTCAATAAAAAATTTTATGTCATAAATTCTCTTATCTATAAGCCACATACAATTTTGATTTAAACATATTTATATTTTGATTTTGATTTTGATTTTTGAGATGACCTCGTAAAAGTTGCATACAGCTGCTAGATGCAGGCCGCTTCCAACTAGCCAATCTGAAAGTCATAAGGGGATGCCTATGTTCAGGAGTGGACGTCCTATGGCTTAAATGATGATGATGATGTTGAAAATGTGCTACAAATTTAGGCTGTAGCTTAAATAAATGCTTTATTTTTTATAGGTCGGTCGTACTAATTGCAGTGTGGTGACGAATCTGCGGCTTTTAGTATTTCTCCGTACTGATAAATAAATGACAATAGAATTAACACTATGCACTCAACGGGTATTATGCAACACATACCTTATTTTACGTTATTGGTTTTCCCGACGTTTCGACCTAGTCATCCCGTGACCACGGCCTATGCTACTAGGTCGAAACGTCGGGATAACCAATAACGTAAAATAAGGTATGTGTTGAATACCCGCTTAGTGCATAGTGTTAGTTGAAAATGCAACAAGAAAGTTTAAGACAATAGAATTGTTGGGTTCAGTGCGGAGTGGACCCACCATGTCTGTTTCTACTGTGGCAACCGGTTGCATGTGAAAACGGGCTTATGTCACGACACGATCACAAATACTCCTTTACTGGTTTAGAAATATAAAAGCAAGCAATAGTTGTAACTTAACTAGTACTCATTATTATCACCAAACACATGTTTAAGTAATGTTATTAATAAAAATAAAAACATGGCTTTTATTGTAGTTTTATACATGATCTTCTAGGTTCCCTTCAGCCTTTCTCTCATCTCTTCCTTCCTTCTACCGCTTTGTACCGATTCTTGTTGTTGATGGCTATACATTTTAAACATGATCCTAGATTTTGAAACAGAAATAAAATAGAAATTGGAATATGTGTATTGTTCTATAAACATATATGTATACACAATCCTTACAATAAAACGATACTACTTAAATATATGATTCCCTCAAACTACTTCAAACAACTACGGCGAGCATACTGAACTTTATGTCGCTATCTCTGAGGTCCCGGGTTCGAATCCCGGTCGGGTCAATGTAGAAAAAATACTTTTCTATATTGTCTCGGGTATGGGTGTTGTGGTACCGTCGTTGTTTCTGATTTCTGTAACACAAGTGCTTTGGCTACTTAACATAAGATCAGAGTAATCTATGTGATGTTGTCCAATATAATATATATACATATATTTATTTATAAACAAACAACCATCACATTCCTTCATTCCTTTTACCGGTAATCTGACTTAACGTTATTGATAATTTTAGCGGTAAATGGTAACGTTACCAAATTAATACTATAAGTACCGTTAATTAACTTCATTAATTTTCATCTTTTTCTTTTAATATTTATACATTATGTAAAGAAAACACAGCCAAGGTAATCAAGACTACGAAAGAAGCCTACTATTCCAATTTGTTGTAAAACTAACCGCACGGGTTGGCAACGACGGTTTTAGATAACGGAAAAAGTATCGATACTCAATTATAACGTAAATTTTTAACATTATCATATTGGTATCGATACTAAACTACCGTTACCTGTATTATCGTTACAATTTTAACATTATGAAAATATTGTTACTTAATGATACTTATAGTGTGAATTTGGTAACGTTAACAAGTACTGATTGAAAGCACTTAAACTATAGATAATAAGTACCAAATGATACCGCAATGTAAAAAAGGTTTACCTATTGCCAAATATCTAAAACTTAGATACTAAATCCAAACTTTCAAACATCGCATTCCAAACACCAAAGAAAACAAAATATACTTGACAAAAAATAATACAATGGGAAATATGCTTTTAATTTAGTACTTATTTAAAGCTAAAAGAATTTTCGCATAAATATTGATAAATACCTGACTTACAAGCCACTAAATTCGCGTGATATGTACCGTGACGTGACAGTACATATTCACCATACATTTTTTATAGTAAAAGTTGTTTTAGAAAGAAACAGGTATACCTCAATTTCTAATTGCTGTATTACGATTATTTTTTACATAAAATCTTTTTTTTATTACTATTATCACCATAATTTCTTATGATCTTATAAATATTGTAAAAACAATGTATTATGCATATTCCCTGTTGGGAAAGTTTGTGGCTTGGAACCGAATGCTATCAGTCCATTGCGCTAGTTGTCTAAAACCGTATGTTTTGGAGCACAAATTAAGGCTTACAACACACATTCAATAAATTTCTTTAATTTTCATTATCCAAATAGTCACTCAGAACTTTGGTGTTCGGCTCCTAATTAGGGATGCATCCACTGATCCCCTTCATTCTCCCAGCCAAGTGAGAGGTTAACGGGTCGTTGGAATGGCGGCAGTTTGTAAGAACCCTTTGGACCCAAGAGATAAGGCGTGATGCGAAACTAAAATTAGAATACCTAGTGACGTAAGTTGGAATATTACAGTTGGTGTCACATAAAGATTTATACTTACTTCATTCTATGGAAAGGATGCGTAAACTACACTTAAAATGTATAAATACTTCAATGAACATAATTATATGCGTCAAAAAGTTTTTCAAGCATACCCAGGTTCCAGAGCCGATTCAGTTTTGAAAAGTTTATTTTCTTAATTATCTTGTACCGGGAATCGAACCCTGGATCTTGCAATCAAGGTGAACCACCGTGCCACTACGCCAATCTCCGAATAAAGTGCCTATTGAGTTATCGTACAGTCACGAGCAATGAATGAATCTATACACTTTGTAACTTATTCAGTTGTAAAGTTTCATTCAACTTAAAGTTGAAACCTTTTAACTTTTTTAACCGTCTTAATGTTGCTCCCATAGTAAAAGTAGTTGTATATGATAAGCTGATCACGTAGTTTTAAGGAGTGTCCAATTCAAAGTCAAAGTATAACTTAAAAATCATTTGTTCAATTTAGAAGAGAAAATTGCCACTTATGAACGACATATAACAACATTATAAGCCCATATGGGGCCAGAACACGTCTCCTTATTTTTTGGGCCCTACTAGCGCTTCGAAACAAGACACAGACAATCTGGCAAGTGCTGAGAAGAAACGCCGGAACAAACTCAGTCACCACTAGCTGCCACAAAAAAATATAAAATTTAAATAAACAGGTAGGTACATCAGTTTAGTGCAGGCTGGACTGACCATACATTCTTGTCATCAAGATAGTCTTGTATTTTATAATACCCCTTAGACATTAGTGTAGTTTTGACATGTGACTTAAATTTATTAATAGGAAGTTCGATAACATTGTAAAGTATATTATTAAAAAAAAATCTACAATTTCAAAAGAATTAATTACTTGTTTTGGCCAATCTGAAGTTTTGGACTACTCTTGTACATACTGTATTTATGCTCGTGACTTTACACGCGCTCTTTCTTGCGATGGTATGTAGATCTGACTAATATAATGTGAATGCCTCGAGTACCGACCCCAGGTCATAGTCTAACCGCCAAGGTCTTTTTTAACTCAAAAAACATGTTATATTATTTGGTGAATAGAACAATGCAAGACGTAACGTGTTGGTATTGTTCAGTAGTTAAGTACTACTAATATTGACAGTTGTTCTAAACTGATTAATAAATATATAAAGTCTGGTTAATAGGTTCATAGCCGAAAAATCCGCGCGGAGTCAGACGGTATTGTTTTGCTATTGTGTCTGCGTTTTGGGAATTAGTTTGTTAAAATACAAAAGGAACAAGGGTAAGTACTGAGTTGTCTATATGATTTTAAAGCGGTTACCAGTTGTTTCGTAGTTGAAATTTACTGGAATCTTCTAGAGGCCAAATGTCTTTCAAGACAGATTGTCTTTCATTCGACTTGAAGTTTCCTAAATAAAACTATTAAAGAGCTTGTGGTTTTTTTAAAATATGTTTTTCGACCTATTTCACTCACGATACAATGTAACGTACATTGTGACCACGTCAAAAGTGTTAATAACCAATTTATCTCTTTTTTTAAATCCCTATCAATTTTAAATCAAGAGTATTATTTTTATTTTTGCCTTCGATAAAATTGGGTTTTATTCCTCCAATTTTTTATTACTTTTTTTAAACTCAGATGGTTCATCATATTTTTTTAAGTCATACATTTGTGTATGCTAGCGCAACCTAGCGGCATTTGATAACAACAAACTGATACTTGAAACTTATGTGGTGGTGAAAAGTAGAACTAAAGAGCTATGTATACAAATGATTCATCGAAATTTAAATGATAAATTCAAGGTTTATGATTAGTATGATTACACACAGTGACTTAGTTTGTCGTCACACAGTTACTGTTTGTTAGAATGTGGTGATCGGTTAATAAATGTATTGTTTTGTTTACAAGCCTTGTTAATTGACAGAAACGTATAGGTACATTCGTTGTATACACAACTAATGTACTTAAACGTTTCTGTATATTTAGTTCTAGTTACATCCGAGAGGCGCTGTACGTGCGGTAACCATAAATAAGTGAGTTTATCATTTTACATACTACTTATATTTTTTAATATTATTCTAGCAGTCACTTCATATTTGCAGAAGTTTTTATTGTTTAGAATTTAAACTCCATTGTGTTAGGTATTATTAAAAACAGCAAACTGTCACTTTAGATAAGATTGATGAATTTATATCTGTTGTGCACCAAAGTAAAAAAAAACTTCGAACTAAATAATATACAGGGTGTCCCGTAACTTAAGATTAACGTTGTAACCAGACATTCTATACATCATGGTGAACAACTTTTATTCTCTACTAGCTGTTGCCCGCGACTTCGTTCGCCTGGTCTATAGTTTATTCTTAAAGGATTTTCTGCGCAACTTTCTTATTTTCGCATTTTAATATTAGTAGGAAGTAGGATAGCTTTTAGCCCGCGACTTCGTCTGCGTTGACCTTACCCGGATAAAAAGTATCCTATGTGGTAATCCAGGTCATGGTCAATCTGTATGCCAAGTTTCATTAAAATCTATTTAGAAGTTTTTGCGTGAGAGAGTAACAAACATCCATCCATACACAAAAACTTTCGCATTTATAATATTAGTTAGGATGACTTGCATAAAAAATCTCTTTGACATCTCATATAAAATTACCAAACAACCAATTGAATATGTATTAGTAAGTAGTATGAAATGTTTTAATTTTAGTTTTATACACCGTGGTTACAATGAATAAATGAGTAAGAGAGTACAATGAGAATGGTTGGTTTATTACAAGGGTATGATTTTATCGATCACCTAAGAATTGCATTTAATGACCTAATAGTCATAGCTTCTGGTCTCCATCTGATTGTAAACCCTCCGGTTTACAAACTTTATAAGGATTGCTAATTGGGATCACTGCTATTTTCGATACAAATGTATTATTGCTGCCCATGACTTACTTTGTTCATTCAGCCTATAGTAAATAAAAAGTGATTAAACTATAACTTAAGATAAACCATCATCATCATCATTTCAGCCATTGGACGTTCACTGAACATAGGCTTCCACTAATGACTTCCACATTAGCCGGTTGAAAGCGGCCTGCACAGCGGCTTCTTTACCAGGTAGTCTGTCCACCTTGTGGGTGGACGTCCTACGCTGCGCTTGTACGTGGCCTCTATTCCAGAACCTTTCTGCCCCATCGGCAGTCAGTTCTAAGTGGTATGTGCCCCGCCCGCCCACTGCCACTTCAGCTGGCTAATTGTCAGCAACTTTTGTTTGTTTATAGATCTCCTCATTTCTGATTCGATCTCGCAAAGAAACACCGAGCATAGCCCTTTCCATAGCACGTTGTGCGACCTTGAGCTTTCATACAAGGCCCATACTGAGAGGCCACGGTTTAGTTATTAGGGTTATCAGATGAAAAACAGGGTATTGCAGATTGACGAATTAAACTTAGGTGACAGAAAATGTATGATTCCCACTACTGAATGTCTGTTACAGGTGATAGCAGTACGCTCGATGTGGTTCCGCGCCAAGTGGGTGGTGCTGTGGTCGCTGTGGGCGGCGCGGCTGGTGCGCGTACCGACGCCGGCGCTGCGCGTGAGCAGCGGAGAGCTGCGCGGCTCCGTCGCGAACTCGGGAACGCACGCGCATTACCTGGGCATCCCGTACGCCACTGTCAGGGAGAGATTTCAGGTATTAAACCGAGTATAGTAGATGTAAGTTCAGCAGTAAACTACCGGAATTTTAACTTAAATTACATGTTAAGATGATTTTAATGAAAACGGGTTATTACTCCGTTAGTGATTATATAAATAATAAAAATATGTGGATTTAAAACTGCGTAGCTCGCAACAAAATTTTATTATTGTATTAATTATAAAAGATTCTGACAACAGTGACCGAGTTTCTGGCGCTGCTTCTTCTCGGCGCTAGCCGACTAATTGTCCCAAAGCAGTGGTAGAGCAAAAAAAATATATTAGGATGCGTACAAGTTCTGTTAATGGCCTATTTGCAAAAATAAGTGATTTTCATTTTGATTCGAAGAAATATTCCGATTATTATTACTATTTTTTTTTAAATTAATCTTGTATGCTAAACTTATGTTATAAAATATACAACTATCTTTTTAGGCTCCCGGACCCGAACCAAAATGGGATGGAGTGTTCGAAGCGATTGACGAATACATACGCTGCAGACAATCATGGTCTCTGGGATCAAAGTATACTTCAGGCCAAGAAGATTGTCTAATACTAAACGTTTACACGCCCTTGAATACGGCACTTGACAAACCTTTACCAGTAATGGTATACATACACGGTGGAGCATTTTTCAGACGCTCGTCATCGCGATCAACATATGGTCCAGAATATTTGATCAGCAAAGAAGTTGTGCTTGTCACTTTGAACTACAGATTAAGCGCCCAGGGATTCCTTTGCTTGGGAATCAAGGAAGCCCCAGGAAATGCGGGCATGAAAGATCAAGTAGCAGCGCTGAAGTGGGTACAAAGGAACATCCAAATGTTTGGCGGCGACCCTGACGATGTCACAATTGTAGGCGAGAGTGCAGGGGCGGCTTCAGTGTCATTGCACGTTCTATCACCAATGTCTAAAGGTCTCTTTCATAAAGCTATCGTTCAAAGTGGCTCGTCTATATCAAGTTGGGTCTTTCAATACGATCCTGTACACATGGCAAGTTTACACGCAAAAGAAATGGGCTTCGTTAGCCAGGACCCGCATGAATTATATAAAATTTATATGAACAGGACTCATTCAGAACTAGTTCTGACGCGATTACCGAGGAAGGAAGGTACAACTATTGTGTTATCAGAAATAATATTCTCGCCTTGTGCTGAGAAAAGTATAGACGGAGAAGAGCCATTTTTAACGGATCTGCCTTACAACCTATTAGTTGCAGGAAAATATAACAAAGTACCTATGATTATAGGATCAAATACAGAAGAAGGGCTTTTATTTGCTGGAATGGAGGATATTGAAATGTTAGAAAAAGTTGATTTTGAAATGTCCTTACCACAAGACTTAGAGTTTCCATCTAATGAGACGCGTAAAGCTGTAGCCGAGAAGTTGAAAGAAATGTACATTGGTGACAATAAAATCTCAGTGAAGACTATACCTCAGATATCCAAACTATATGGCGAGCCATTTAATAACTACGGGCCGATTGAAGAAACAGAACTGATAACGAAAACGACTGATCAGCCAGTTTGGCACTACTTATTTGGTTATGACGGTAGAAGAAACTTACTGAAGTTAGCTTTAGGCCTTGAATTGTTTAAGGTGCCTGGCGCTACACATGGTGACGAGTTATTTTATTTATTCAGCCAAGAATTTATTCCAGATTTGTTTGAAACAGACATGATTGAGAAAATGACGACAATGTGGACCAATTTCGCTAAATATGGGTAAGTACTAAGTACATTTGACTAACAATACTAACTAAAACGCAAAATGTCAAAAAAATGCATGTCACTAGACCCAATCTTCAGACATTCTGTTCCTATTGCAGGCTGCTAGCAGCTTTATCATCATGTTATGGATTGAAAAATCATTATTTAAGCTGACCCCGTTTTAATTGTAGTTTGATCAAACAATTTTGTTCCAAATCGATTTCTTTTAATACATTGACGACACGAACCACAATAAAAATTGTAAAAAAACAACAAATAATAAAAAGTACTAGGGTATCTGTGGCACGTGGAAGGCTGCACTACAATTACTACCGTAGAGCAGTTATTGCCATGTGAATACAAATTCCTTCTTCCTCCTCACTAACATCCATGAAACTTAAGGCCACAGAAGCGGCCGTAGTTTTGTTTGTTTTAGCAATGCAAGCCAAGCAAAGCAATGGCTTTGGACGCAACCGGGATTGACCGTATAGATGATGAAGAAGAGTTTTGTTTGTTTCATTTATCCAGTAAATAAAATAATAATAACTGTTTATTCGTTATAGTGCCCTTTCATGGTCCACCCGCCTGACTTATAAATGAAACTTACAGCTTAAAAGCAAAGATGCTGTTTTTAATCTTTAGGTATATTTTGAATGATTCCATTTTTATCTGATCACATTTCAGAGACCCAACACCAACATCCAGTGAACTTCTACCAGTGAGGTGGCCACCAGTGAAGCCGGGAGACCAGAGAGCCCTATACATAGACAAGGAGATAAAAACTGTGCCACTTTGGTACACCGACTCACTTGTGTTCTGGAAAGATGTCTTTTCAAAGTACCGGAGAAAGTTTATTAAGAGCGCGTCCTAGTAAATTTATTTTATTTATTTGGTTTGGTATCACAAATTCACATATACGACGACGGGACGGCCTAGTGCAGTGGTTTTTAACCTTTTGGTAATGAGGGTTAATTTGTCGAAATTTACGTCTTGCCATAGACCACCACTGGTTGGAGGTAATATGAAATAAATGTTAATGAATACTTTGTTCTATTTATAGTTTTAGGGTGGCTTCAGGGACCACTTTGGGTGCTTCCGGGGATTACCAGTGGTCCGAGGACCACCGCTAAAGAACCACTGGTCTAGTAGTCCGCGTTCCGTACTACAAAACCTAGCGGGGTTCGAATGCTGCATAAAAAAAAGGTGGTGTAATAATAATAAGTGTTTTCATTTGCGCCTTTCCTTGATAACCGCACCAGCAGCCCTCTGTAGAAGATCCTTGGTTCTCTTTAGTGTTTTTATCTTGTAGCATATCAAACAAAACAATTTATATTATTTAAGATTAGTTGAGGGTTTTTTGTACCGCGGCACAATATGATCCCGATTAAAAGGTACTTTTTACCTCGTAAACTTTTTATCATTGTCTTAAAAATCATTCTGTACAAAGTGTTTAAATTGCATAGATTATTATTTCTGGATAAATTACTGACACATTAGTGAAACTCTCATATCTGTAACCCCAAATGTGTTTACTTTAGAACAAAAAGTATATACGAAAAAATGTTTACTCACGCGATGCTGCAGGATCATAACATATTATACATATTTGATAATATCATCTAAAAATTTAGATCTTTTTATAAAAAAAAGTGATATTCATTCATATCACAAGAAACAAAAACAAACTTGTAGTCCCAAACTTTATTGGCCAAAACAAGTAATTCATTCTTGGGAACCTTACAATGTTATCGAACTTCCTATAAATTTAATTCACATGTCAAAACCACACTGATGTCTAAGGGGTATTATAAAATTCAAGACTATCATGATGACAAGAATGTATGGTCAGTCCAGCCTGCACTAAACTGATTTACCTACCTGTTTATTTTGATTTATATTTTTTTGTGGCAGCTAGTGGTGACTGAGTTTGTTCCGGCGTTTCTTCTCAGCACTTGCTAGATTGTCTGTGTCTTGTCTCGAAGCGCTAGTAGGTCCTAAAAAATAGGGAGGCATGTTCTGGCCCCACATGGGCTTAAAATGTTATTATATGACGTTCATAAGTGGCAATTTTCTGTCCTAAATTGAATAAATGATTTTTGAATTTGACTTTGACTTTGAAAACGATACTTATCCATTTGCGCCAAATCGGAAAAGTCAAAAAACTCGAAAAGTGGGTTCTGTCTGTCGCTCCTCACGAATTGTCTGAAGCAAACCAACAAACACGCGTCGCTTGCTGCGTCAGTAGACATTAATAAATGGTAATAAAAGGCAAAAGGTTTTTATTCCACAACTTAAATAAGTACACAAATTAACCATTACAAACAAGTGGCATAAAAAAATAAATATTGATTGTATGCTCGGATAGATGGATAGATCAGCAAATCAATAACGTGGCTTAAACGCTAGCTAAACGGTGTACGTACTCCTCTTGAGATGGCTCAGCTTTTTCCTCTTGTTACCATACCGAACCATACCGAACTTGGCCATAATCGATATAATTGTTTTCATAGTTCATGATCACCTACCATTTGAGTTTCAGTTAGCTTAAATCGAGGTGTCCTCAATCCGGAACAGAAGCGTAGAGGACGAATGCAATACCGAAAGTGGAGACTGGCTTCCATGTATTATTCCATGTACTAAAATACCTAGTATTAAAGTACCTATTGATTTACACAAGTGTAACAGCAAATTATACAATTTGTGTCAATAAAAAATATCTTTAAAAAAATTCACACTAAAAGTAATTTGGATTTACATTTTAATTGTACAAGTGTTTAGACTTTAAAATAAGTTAATTTGTGTTAAGAGAAAAGAGGAGCCCTTGCCTCATTGTCATTCTTCATCTATACGGGCAATCCCGGTTGCGTCCAAAGCCATTGCTTTGGAGCCCAGGGTCCGCTTTCCTTGATTTACTCCTCCACTTCGCGCGGTCTTAAACGTCTCTAGTTGTGAGATCATTGGCACGCATGTCAGCCCTTACGACGTCAAGCCAACATTTCTTGGGTCTACCCCTTTTGCCAGGACCTGGCGGTAGCGGCATGGTCAGACATTAAAATTTGTTTCCTACGTAGCTTGCCGATTTCCGCAAAACATGGCCGTACCAGCGTAGGAGACACTCCTGCAGTTTGTCTGCAATATTACGGATACAAAGGCTACCGCGGATGCGCGAGTTCCTCACGCAGTCCTTCCGCGTGACTCCGCACATCCACCGCAGCATATTCATCTGGCTGAAGGCATGGGCATGGTAGTATCAAGTTAAAATTAATATTTAATACTCAGGTTTCCAATCCCTCGGAGCCGTGATAAAAAAACAAACAAGAAAAATTTAACTGAATCAAAGTGTACGACTATGTGAAAATAGAACAACTATACGACGTTACGCCGCATATTTTTATACGCGCAAGGGAATCAAACCTATACTTCCCGTTGACATAGAATTATTGAATTTGGCCAGAAGCAATATTTAATATGTTTTTCACAAAATCTGAAAAAGCAGTATAAATATGCAAAACCCATTTTCTAATACATATCTATTTATATACCTACAAGTTTGTTCGAAACCGATGCGCGAATCCAGCTCGCACTTGCCAGATTTTTTTCAAATATTATGGAACTCTACATATTGATCTTTAAAGCGAAAATTGGTGGAGAAATCTTCACATTCTGTAGTAGGTTAATGAGACGTTTACGGTACATGGAAGATAGTTTTTTTAACTATTTAGTTGTAACTGAACTTGAATCAGAAATTTTTTGATTATCTGTTGGTTGGTCTGTTTGTGTACACATTACAAACTTTTTTTAACGAAGGGTAGATTTACGCTAAGGTTTTTTATATCTTTATTATTTTTTACAGACGAAGGACCTATCGCTGGCGGACTATAGAAAAAGACCTTTGAACAACGGCTAGGTTTATATTTTTATATAACGTTGCTGTTGCCTTGTTACGTTACGTTACGTATTATCCTGCCCCCCTAGCATGTCTACCAAAACACGATATGATATGATATGATATAGCGATATATCGACACCAACTTTTAAAATATGATAGATTTAGCCGCCATTTTGAATTTTTATCGAAACAGCGATCCTAATAATGTGACGACGGTTCAACATGGCGGCTATATCTATCATATTTTTACAGTTGGTGTCGATATTTCGCTATATCATATCATATCATATCGTGTTTTAGTGCTCATGCTAGGCAGGCTGATCTTTGTTCTGTAAAACGGTAACCTATCTTACTTTCGAAACTCTTCTGTTTTAATTTCAATAGTTCGGAAACGGTTTAACGAAGTTTCAGATACCAGGTAGTTTTTTTACTTTATATTATAAGTAATACATTTATTTTACCGATGTTCAATTTTCCAGAAAAAGAGATACCCGACTAACAAAACAATTTTTTTTCGTTTCGCCATTGTTTTACTTACAATAATTTTCATTTCTAACAAAATTGTAAATACTGCGTATCTATTAAGACAAAATTGGTTAGGTTAGGTTAGAACAGTGACCACACACAACGCAAAGGCGAGATAACGGAGCGAGCGCAGCGAGCGTGGTAAAAACTAAGGATAAGGACGAAGGATTAAATTGGAAGCATTTTTCTGGAAACTAAATCATCTAATATTGAAAGCTTTGGCAAATGTTCAGTTAGATTTCAAAATATAATGAAAAAGGGAAAACTTTTTCGGAAATATAAAATTCGTACTAATAAAATTCGGATTTAAAATAGGTAACCCCGTACAAGATACGCTTTAGACACATACTTACTATTCAAGTACCTACTCATTGATCTTGGTAGCAAAATGTGCACTGATCTATATTTAATCCTAAACCAAGTTTCCGAAGTAAGGTTAGGTGCCACTTCATCTCTACTTACTTATTTTGATCTCTACACCCAGCGATAGATTTTATTTGCTTCAGTCAGTGTATTTGTAAATTATATGAAAATGAAATGAAAATGAAAATGTTTTATTACATAAATAAACTTCGTTTACAACACATTTTGGTAACCTTCCTTTTAAGTATAAAATACCTGTAGTAGGAGGTTACCGCTCTTCCATAAGTATTAACATTACTTACACTCTTAGTTAGTGTGTTTATGTGATGTATTGAGTGAATTAGTGTGTTGTGTTGTGAGTGGTGTATTGAGTGAATTAGTGTTTTGTGTTGTGAGTGGTGTATTGAGTGAATTAGTGTGTTGTGTTGTGAGTGGTGTATTGAGTGAATTAGTGTGTTGTGTTGTGAGTGGAATGTTGTGTGTATTATGTGTGTAGCAATTTATTTAATTCATGCCATACCCCATGTCAATCCAAATATCATCAATTCATCATATTTATGAGTATCTAGGTAGGTGTTAATTCGTTATATGATTATCTATTTATACCTACGGACGAAGTCTAAAACCAGTGTGTATTATTCGCATGCTGTAGAAAGGGCTATGCTTGGTGTTTATTTGCAATTTTGAATTGATGTAATCTAACAGAAGTCGCTGCCATAGCCCGACGGATTAGCAAGTTAAAGTGGCAGTGGGCGGAGCACATAGCACGTAGAATTGATGGTCGACGAGGCAGAGTTTAGAAAGGTTCTAGAATGGAAGCCACGTACCGGAAAGCGCAGCGTAGGTAGTCCATCCACAAGGTGGACAGACGACCTGGTGGAGGCTACAGGAAATGCAGATGCAGGCTGCTTCTAACTGGCCAATCTGTTACTCATTGAGGAAGGCCTATGTTCAGCAGTGGACGTCCTATGGATGAAATGATGATTATAATCTATTTATACCAATAATTTAATACAAAAATAAGATAGAGTGAAATAACTTTTTAATTTTCGTTCAAAGTAAGTGCTCATAAATGTCGAGATTTTTTTTTTTACAAAAAATGCTCTTTTTGCCCAACATCCTCTAAAAGTAAATACCTTCTTGGAATAAAAGCAAATAGTAACGTCATTTCGGATTAATTTCAAGGCCAGTTACAATGGAAGCAGCCGAAACATTGTCACAGTTTTATAATGCCCAAAATATATTTAGGTTGTATTCTTTTCTGAATCTAACCGCGTTCCAATATCCCAATCAAGCCAATGTTAAAGGTAAGATGTATTAGTTTTATCCACAACAAAGTTATAGGGGGTCGAAAACAGCCTGAACTGCTTCGAGACTTCGAGGCACTGTCGTGCCTCTATACTTTTAAAATAAAGACAGTAGATACGTGAGCATTATCCACATGATAAAATGAGACTATAATACCAGCGCCTACAAACTGTTTTAGTACTTTCGAGTAATAAAAAAAATTTTAAACAACATCCAACTACCACCACAGTGCCACCATAGCACCATTCTTAAACTTTAGACCCTTACTTACATAAATAGTTTAACAAAAAAACATTAAAAACTTAAATTAAATAAATTATTTTTAAAAAAAATTGTAAAAAAAACTGTTCGAATCAGCGGTCCATAAGAGTATATATACGCAGGTGAGTGCGCAGCTCTCTGACGCTCAGCACGGTTTTCGCCCGGCTAGAAGTACTGCCAGTAATCTGCTCAGCTACATGACAGACCTGTTACCTGTGGTGGATAGTGGGGGACAAATTGACGCCGCTTATTTCGACTTAAAAAAAGCGTTCGATCTTGTCGATAACGACGTACTACTGAAAAAGTTTGCGAGTGTCGGTTTTACCCCACATTTGCTACATTTTTTTGCGAGCTATATGACAGATAGGCAACAATATGTAGATTACGCAGGTCAGTTATCCGAGCCTTATTTTACTAGATCCGGGGTGAGCCAAGGAAGCAATTTGGGACCTCTGGAATTTATTATCATGATAAATGATCTGCCAAGAGTAATCGAGGATGCTAAATGTCTATTATTTGCGGATGACCTTAAAGTCCAATCCCAACAGATACGTGTGGCGCCGGCGCCGGCCGCAACTGCTGGCCCTGCCTCGCGGGCGGACTAACCTGATGAGCAAGGCACCGCTGACGCGTGCGCTGCGCACTCTAAACCTTATAGCGGTGGAGCTGGACCTATTTTTTTGTACTATGAGCGAATTCACAAGGATAGCACATTATATTATTTGTTATTATAAGATAAATTAAGAAATTAGAAATATTATATAAATTAAGAATGGAAAACGGTAATGTAAATAAGGATAATACTATCGCATTGGGGTTCTCCTGTAATGATAGTGTAAAGTGGTGGTGGTTAAATAAATAAAAAATAAATAAAATAAATGTTTAGGCGATTTTGAGTAATTGTTATATTTGTTATTATTTACTATCGAATAAAAAAAATTAAAATTATTAAACTGTAATTATTCAAAACAATTGCATATTTTTTTATAAAAACACTACATTATCTAAATTTATTTTGAAAGTACTTTTTGACAGAGAAATGCAAAAGGTGACGAGACAAACATCTGAACATGATTTTACACCAACAGATGGAGCAGAATTTGATTTTATAATAGTGGGCGCGGGATCAGCCGGCTGCGTGATGGCGAACAGACTTACAGAAGATCCAAATGTATCTGTACTTCTTATAGAAGCAGGTGGTGATCCTCCCATAGAGTCTAATGTAAGGGGTGCGCTTCATTTGAATTAATAAACATTTAATGAATTTTAAAAGTTGTAACGCTCATTTAACATAATTTTTACTTAGACTAAATACCCTCGCTATAACTTCACTTCATATTATTTTCATTTATTATAACATTTACATTTTTAATCACATTTTTTATAAAGCTCTTACGATATAACAATCATTTCATATATTATCACTTAATGCAATTTATACGATATTTTATTGAAAACCGACTTGCTGTGGTCTTTCGCTGTGGTAGTCTGCCCTACACCAGTGTAATTTAAAAGCCGGAGGTGCAAAGGGAGAGCAGTTCTCGCCTGCTGTAATAAATCCCAGACACCCGTGTGAGGCGTGCGTAAGCCGAAGCTCCGCAGGTGAGCGTCTGACGCAGCATGCATGCATGCTTGCTTTAATGCATGCTTGCTTAAATGCATGCTTGCATGGATGCTTGCATGCTTGCATTAGAGTGTGATTAGGAAATTGAAATAAAAGAAACATAAATAATATATAACCTGTTTTACGTTTTAGCTATTTACAAACAATCTGGCGTTAAGAGAAAACTAATATTATATTAAATAAGCTTTATAACTCTTAATTGTTATTTAAAATGAGTGTTACTTCTAATGATTGTTATTTTAAATGAAATTTTAAAATGATAGATTATATGAATAGTTAATTCTATGAAGAAATGAAATGAAATGAAATTATATTAAAACATTTTAATTAATACGGAATTTAAATTTATACGGAACATTACACACCCCTAATATATTAGATATGTACCCATAATTATTAAAAACAATGTTTTTTAAAATACATCAAGCACTCAAGTTTTTAAATATCACTACACATCATAATTACAAGTAAATTTTTCTTAAGCCCACTGAAGTCTTCTACCTCCATTGCTGAAGAAGCAGCTAATAGACTGAAAACGTTTAAATACTTACCAGATTTAGTTCTAGTAGCAACTAATGTAAAATTTTATTAATTTGTCTGTAGCAATGCTACATTTAGCTTACATTTAATTCCCCCAAATCATTACTATAAGGAAACTAGAATTAATGTAACATTTCCTTTGTCGTTATTATTATATCATTATAACAATTAAATGCGTCAGCGTGCAGCGTATGTACTGCACCTTAAATATTGTATCTTGTCCAACAACTTCATCGCTTAACCATTATTAAGGTTGTGTAAGATTAGATATTATATTATTTAATCCAAAAACTTTCTTACAAGTAATCAGAATGGTAGTAGTAGAGTAGTATGACTTGAAAATATTATAAATGTTTTTGCACATTTTTGTGGTGTTTTCTCGTATCTGTGATTTGTGAGGCAATTCATACCCAAAACGAAATACTAAGTAAATTATTGATGATTTTGTGACCAATATGTGGTTTTCAACCGACTTCAAAAACGGAGGAGGTTCTCAATTCGACTGTGTTTTTTTTTTTTTTTTTTTTTTTGTATATTTGTTACGCGATTACTCCGCCAATTATGAATCGATTTTAATGATTCTTTTTTTGTTTGGTAGATCATACTTCATTTGGTTTTGGTGGTCCCATATAAATTTTATCGAAATTGAGTTAGAACTTTTTGAGAAAATCAACAAATATATACCCAAATAATATTTTGGTTGTGGTTCTTGTTACCTATCTTCGACAAATATGAGCCGATTTTGATGATTTTTGTTTTATTGAATAGCGTATACTTCAAAGATGCTATGATAAAAGTTTGCAAAATAAAAATCACCCCTAAGGGTAGGGAAATAGGGGATGAAATCGGTGTTCAGCAGTTAGATTAGGATTTATCACTAAAAATAGATGAAATAAGTAAATTTTATTTAAAAAAATAAAACCGACTTCAAAACACTAAAATGCTAAAAATAATCCTAACACTTAAGTACCTAATCAGTTAATTTTGGAGTCGGTGCCAGCCGATGAGAGATTCAATGTTTTTGTTTGCACCGACTCCAAAATTAACTGATTAGGTACTTAAGTGTTAGGATTATTTTTAGCATTTTAGTGTTTTGAAGTCGGTTTTATTTTTTTAAATAATGTTATATTGTAAACAATAATTTCATTTGTTTTTCCAGCAACCTGGTTTGTATCCCTATGGCTTAAGATCCAACAATGACTGGAATTACACCACACCATACTGCACAGACAAATGTCACATCGACAACGTAGAGCAATTACCAAGAGGTAAAATGCTAGGTGGATCAAGCAGTCTTAATTACATGTTCTATGTGCGAGGAGACCCGCACGATTTTAACACGTGGGCGAATATTACAAATGATCAAAACTGGAATTACACCAATGTTTTACCTTATTTTATCAAAAGTGAAAGAATGGAAAATACTGATATTTTTGATTCACCTACTGGTATTTTTCACGGTGACAAAGGATATTTAGGTGTTACAAAAATAAATAATTGTGAAACAAAAAAATACTTGACTGCTTTTGAGGAGCTTGGGTACAAATCTGTATTAGACACCAATGGAAATTACACTCTTGGGTTTGCAGAGCCACAAGTCAATATAGCTGATGGTATCCGGCAAAGTACATCAAACGCTTTTTTGACACCAGTTAAATGCCGTCACAATTTGTACGTCCTTAAACATCATCTGGTGACTAAAATCAACTTCAAAAACCAGGTGGCTGTCAATGTGAGTGTAGCTAATGATAAAGGTCAAATCATTACACTGAAGGCAATAAAAGAAATTATTGTATCTGCAGGAGCTATTAACAGCCCACAGCTATTAATGCTATCAGGGATTGGTCCAAAAGAACATTTAAATAGTTTGGGAATAAGATTAGTTTCCGATCTTCCAGTAGGTAAAAACTTACAAGATCATAAAGTAGTTATTTTGTTTTATAAAACAGGACCTGCATCTATTTCAAAACCTGTTAACCCATATGAATACCCAGACATTGATATAAATGGATTCGTCGCATTGGACAAAGATCAAGCCAACCCGGATTATCAAGCAATAATGATAATTAAAAATCCAGAAGAAATGTTAGTAGGATGTCTTATTTTATTTTCATTTGATACAGAAATTTGTCAAAATGTTTTCAATAAAAGCAAAAACAGAGAAGTGATGCTGACTGCATTGACACTCCTGCAGCCCAAATCAAGAGGATACCTTCTAATAAAAACCACTAATCCTGAGGATCATCCTATAATCTACACAGAAGCGTATTCTGATGAAACAGATTTGGAAGATGTAGTACATTATTTAGAAGATTACTCTCGAGTGATTAACACAACGTATTTCAAGAGCGTTGAAGCAGAGTTAATTAAGTTAGAAAAATGTGCAAATTTTGATGTTGGCAGTAAGGATTACTGGCTTTGCCATGCTCGATGCTTGAGCTCTACGATATATCATTACGTTGGTACGTGTGCTATGGGGTCGGTGGTAGACAGCAGACTACGCGTCTATGGCGTAAAACGCCTGCGCGTTGTCGACGCCAGCATCATGCCCACTATTACCAGCGGAAATACCAACGCACCTACTATAATGATTGCAGAAAAAGCTGCAGATATGGTTAAAGAAGACAATACGATGTCAAATACAGAATCTAGTGTTTAGGTGCAAACAGGTTCAAATGATTTTTCATGCGAAGGAGGAGGAGTACTTTATGCTTCAAAAATAACTGATTAAATATGTTTGTTTTAGTATTTGTCTAAGTTTTGTTTCAGCTTTTTAGTTATTTTAAGTCTGTTTTTATATTTTCATAATTATATACATCTATACACATAAATAAAATTGAAGTGTCTGTTTGTAATATCAAAATACAAGTTGTTTACTAAAGGCATATGAAAGCAAATACGGTACTTACAATAAAAAACATTTTTTTTGTCTATCTGTCTGTCTGTCTGCTTGTTATAACAGTTACATGTATCGTGGCCACGTGTGCCGTGTCGTGGTCGTATGAAAGGATCGGTCACATCATGAAACGGTCAATTTTACTATCTGGCCACGACATATAAAATTATATAATTTTAACGGCACCATAATTAAAAAGGTAATTAAAATTACAGATCTAGGATTTTACTTTGATAGCAAAATGACACAAACATGCCAAGGCTACTTAATTTTTATCATCATCATCATCATTTCAGCAACAGGACGTCCACTGGCGAATATAGGCCTCCCCTAGTGATTGCACAAATCTTTATTGCTTCTGTGCTTTTGCAGTAGCTAATATCTGCAACTCTACGACAGACGTGACAAACGGGTTCTCTGAGTGGAGACCGCGCCATGGCAAACGTAGCGTAGGCTGCGTAGGTCACCCTCGATGAACCGACGACCTTAGGAAGGTGGCTGGCAGTGGCACAGATTGCACAAGGCAGGAAGTTCGTTTATGGGAAAATGTATTCGTATTTTTAATAAATTACCACAATCCCTTGCTGAACTGCCAGTATTTGAACTTAAATTACATGTTAAGATGATTTTAATGAAAAAGGGTTATTCCACCGTTAGTGATTATTTAAATGACAAAAATGTGTGGATTTAAACTGCTTAGCTCGCACTAAAACTTGAAAAAATATGATTTTTAAAAGAGGCTGACAACAGTGACCGAGTTTCTTGCGCTGCTTCTTCTCGGCACTAGCCCACAAATTGTCCCCTAGCAGTGGTAGGGCAAAAAAATATATTTGGACGTGTAAAAGTGCTTTTAATGGCCTATTTGCAAAAATAAATGATTTTGATTTTGATTTTTATGACGCTTTTTAGGGAAGGTTGACGCCCAGCAGTGGACTGCAATAGGCTGATATGATGATATCTGCGATTGGATGCTGCAGTCGGGCTTAGAACCTGCGCTTGATATAAAACACCTATAAGTTAGGGTGTCCAGGGTTTTTACTCTGCTGACGCAAATACCTATCCAGCCTACGTGTACGTTGATGCGGCGCGACCCGTACCGAAAATGTATAATCTGTACTGAGCGGTACGAAGCAACTGGCCAGTTATAATTAATTTTGAAAATAAAATTATTAACAATATGAACGTTCAATCAATTTGAATACCTTCCGTGTTCAACCTCGTGAAATATCATGTTTTAAATGGACGTTTACGTATCTTCATACGTCTCTCTTTAGATCAAGATCTCTTCAGATTCAGTAAATATTACGAACACAACGATTATTATTACGAACAGTCGTATGACTCGATTGTAGTGGTGGCGTGGTTATACGCCTTCAACACCATTGCGTTGGGACCATTAATAAATCAATAAAAAAAAATCTGTAAATGTTATATTTAATTTAAGCACTTTTACACTTTAATTATACTATTGTTCCCGGGTTCGATTCCGGGTCACGTTTAGATAACGAACTTAACGAAATTGGCGATGGGTCTGGGTGTGGTGGAAGACAAAACTGTGTGGTACATCGTAACAGTACCTACACAGTAACTCAAGGATGTAATGTAACATAATAAATAAAGAAAACAGTATGGAGCCCCTAGGGCAAGAGCTACAAACAACCATGAAACAAATATTATACCAGCTACAGCTACAACACGAAATCCTCATCAAAATTCTCAACAAAAAATCAGAGATACCAATATCATAAGTTGCGCATATTGCACCTTAATGCGCAAGGGCTCAAAAGCAAATTCCTTGAGCTAAAATCTTTAGCCGACCGTCATAAACCACATGTAATCGTAGTCAACGAGTGCCGCGTGAACTTTTCTAAAACCCGCATGAACCTCCCAAACTACGATAGGATTATACATTCGATCGCGCCGCATCTAACCACAGCCATGTATGTGATGCGAGAAATACGGTGGAGTCAGACCGATGTAACCCCAGGTACAGAAGAAAGAGACCGCCTCATCGAAGGCGTCGCTATCAACATCACTTACGATCATATGACCGGAGAATCTATAAAAATTAAGGGAATATACATACCGCACAGAGCAGAGCACATCGATACCGAAACGCTTAATGACGAGTTAGAAAACATCATAACCGAAGCTCCGAACATCACCATCGGGGACCTCAACCTTAAAATGATCACACTCAACCAGACGAGGGACGAAGGAGCAGGAATACTCGTCCGCGACCTCTGTTACTCCAACGTGTGCACCATACACCACACCGGCTTGCCATCGCGACCTAATAGTCCGGGAAACGGCATCCTTGATGCGGCCATCTTCTCGCACGATGCGCAAGCTTTTGACTCCGTAACATGCCAACAAACAACATCGATTGGCTCTGATCACATGCCCTGGCTACTGGATCTAAACATAGCGGTGGACATAGAGAAAACACTGGTAAGAAATACCCACGCTATTGCAAACAATGAAAATCTCCAAAAGCAATTTCAACAAACCCTATGGGATAAAACCACGCACCTACCAAAGGAAATCATATCCGACGTTGAATGCGAAGAATATATATTACAACTAGAAAAAGCCATTACAGAAACACTCGATAATTATGCGCCACTACATGAAAACAACAGAAGAGATCAACTTCCAGAACAGATTAATAAATTGATCGACGAAAGAAATGAAGCGAAAAGAAAAGTTTGGCGACTACGCTTTAACCAGGACAGAATTACGGAACTAAGAAGAACCTATAATCGCCTGAAACGCCTGGTCCAACAAGCATTAGCTAAATATAGCAGCGATAAATTGACACGGTTAATAAACGATCCACAGAACAACAGAGCCCAAATGTGGCGAATCCAACGTGACCTGAAGGCTCCAGTACGGAGACTTCCCCACATCGAGGGTTGCAACAGTGAGAAGGAAACTATCGACGCCCTGTCGACGCAGCAATCGTCACGGAAGCCGAGATAAATAATGAAGACAAAGGCACAGAAAAAACCACACCATTTCAGCCTCTCGACGCCACCTCCATAGAAGAAATTAGATTTGCACTAAGACGATTCAGAAATAGAAAGGCACCTGGCCCGGACAAAATCAAAGCGGACGCCCTCAAACTCGGAGGCAACCCCTTTATCATCAAGTACAAAGTGATAGCCGACTATCTATTACTGACAGGTTATTATCCAAACAGGTGGAAAATAGGGAAGTGCATCTTCCTACACAAAGCAAGCAAGAATCACCGGGACGCCAAATCGTACCGACCAATAACCCTCCTAAATATCATGGGTAAATTGTATGAACGCCTCCTTCTGTCGCGCCTGCGTCAGACGGCTGACAGACTCCAGCCGCCGTTCCAACATGGCTTCACCAAGCATAGAGGTACAGGCACGCAGATTCTTCGCACTGGCAAGTTCATAACGGATGCGCTAGAAGCAAAAGAGAGCGTGGCCATGGTATCGACGGATCTCTCGAAAGCCTTTGACTCCATTAACCACGAGGGTCTAACGAAGAAGCTTCAAACAGCAGACGTCCCGAATAACATCATTAAACTAATCGAGAATTACTTGAGCGGTCGCAAAACCTATGGACGCTTTAGAACTACCGATGGCGAAGAGAAACCGGTGCCACACGGAGTCCCCCAGGGCTCTATCCTGGGCCCGGTCATCTTCAACCTATACATACATGACGTTTGGGACCAACGGGACCACATCCGCGGACTCAAGCTCTCCCAATACGCCGATGACCTATGTATCATCAACAGATCCCCCGACCCGAACTGCGCGACGCACCGCGCGGGGTGGGCCGCAGATACCGTCATCGACTACTACCGTCGCTGGGGGCTAAGATGCAACGTAGACAAAACGGAGTGTGGCATGTTCACTCACAAGAGAAACTACCGTAGAACCATACGCATCAAAGGCGAGGTAATTGAATATAAAAACAGCATAAAATATCTAGGCGTACACCTAGACAAAACCATGACTATGGCCAAACAAACGGACTACGTCGTCCAGAAGGCGCGGCAATCACGCGGCGCGCTAGCCCCTATAATAGGCTGGCACGCCAAAACAGATTTAACGGTGAAACTTGCCGTCATTCAGGCCTGCCTACTTCCTATATTGGATTATGGCGTGGTACAACTACTCTCACGTTACAGTAAGAGCAATTTGCTAAAAATTGAACGCCAATATCGAATGGCTCTCAAGATAGCCGGACAATTTCCAAGACGCCTAGAAACCGCAATTCTCTGGGAAATGCTCGACTGGGACCCATGGCACCTTCGTGCACAAGATTTAAACGAGGACATGTTGCGCCGACTCCGCGAAATGCACATTGATGATCTAGAGACCCCTGGAAGCGCCTACTTTGGATACGGACAGCACAATCCTCTCCTAACTAACACTAGACTAGGCGAAATCAGCTATGTACCAAAAAAAGACAGGAGTCGGCTGCTCAGCAAGCGAACAACCGCTCCACGTCCCCACAGACTGTGATTATCTGTATAATAGGATAGGGCAAGAAGATGAAACGACATTATAAAATCATGTAAATTTATTCTGTACAAACTTATAAGTACACAGCACACACTACACGACACTTATACAGATCTTTCAGACAAACATAAGTAGACTGTAAGTAGCTGACACACAGGCCAAACACACCGCTGGCCTCGGGACATCATGTAACACAAGAACTAGGGAAATAAAAACAATTCTATTCTATTCTATTCTAACTCAAGGATGTTATTACTTGTAGATCATTACAACGGCGTGTTTACTGGCGTGGCATATTAGAATAGCAATTCGCACTCTAGGCACATTGGCTCTGAATAGCGGTCAGGAGAAACAGACATACTACTTACTGTACGGTGTTTCGATCGAATCTAAAATGAGGAGATCCGTAAACAAACAAAAGTCGCTGTCATAGCCCAACGGATTAGCAAGCTGAAGTGGCAGTGGGCGGGGCATATAGCACGTAGAACTGACGGCCGATGGGGCAGAAAGGTTTTAGAATGGAGGCCGCGTACCGGCAAGCGCAGCGTAGGACGTCCACTCACAAGGTGGTCAGACGACCTGGTAAGGGTCGCAGGAAGACGCTGGATGCAGGCCGCTTCCAACCGGCCTATCTGGAAGTCAATGGGGGAGGCCTATGTTCAGCAGTGGACGTCCTATCACTGAAATGATGATGAATGATAACTTACTGTACTGTACTTATTGTATGAGAAGTTGTACTTTAACAATGAAATAAAGAATCAATACTGATATCTCCACCCTGTAAATTTAATCAGTTATTTTTTTATTTTCAAATAAAAACGAAATGGTCAATAGACATAATTGTATTTATTTTCTACGGTATTTAGCATAAACTTCTTTCCAGAACAGGAGTCGGTCTTGCTGATGATCTGGCACAGCTGGCGTTGGATCTCTGAAAATTGGCAATTTTAAATTTTACTTAGGATAGGTGGATACATAGCTAATTATGCGTACAGCTATGGCGAATGCGTCGCAAATGCAAACGATTTTATCTGAAGTCACTTTTATTATACTATACATTTGTATAAAAACAAGTTTATTTTTCTTCTCTCTCATAAGTAATAAGTCCTCATCATAAAGAAACATAGGAGTTTTAATATAAATTACCTGCTGCACACTGCTCATCATCATCATCATCATCATTTCAGCCATAGGATGTCCACTGCTGAACATAGGCCTCCCCCATTGATTTCCAGATAGCCCGTTGGAAGCGGCCTGCATCCAGCGTCTTCCTGCAACCTTTACCAGGTCGTCTGTCCACCTTGTGGGTGGACGTCCTACGCTGCGTTTGCCGGTACACGCTGATCACCACTAAACAATTATTTGGATTGTGTCAAATTTTTAGGCTATTAAAGTCTTAAAGTTACTTATAATCTGACAGTAAAACTCACCCGTATTTAGCGAAATTCGTCCACATTCCCGACATCGTTTGGATCATACTACTTTCAAATATCGAGGGTGAGTCGGCGAAAAGATAGAACAATTCATCTGAATGTGAAGCTCCTTCTAACTTTTTAAAAGAAATGCTTACTACCAACTTGACCATGTTCCTCCATCCATCGTAGTCGAACAAGTAATGGTACACCGGTGTTTTACTCGTATTCACAATCAAACTGGTCTCTTCAGCTACATGATAGTTAAAAAACGGTTCACCAACAAACCTAGAAAACTTTTCTTTACTCTTAACACAAATTTTATCTTCTCCCATATACATTTTTCGAGCGACATCAGCAATTTTTTTTCGTTCGTCAACAGATTGGAAAATCAAATTTTTAGGTAAAGCTTTTTCAATCTTGATTTTTTGTAAGTCTTCATCTGACTCTAGTGCTGCAAAAAAAATACCCTCCCCAGAATTTGCGCCTATAATCAATGGAACCTTATTGTATCTACCTTCGGACAAAATTGTATACGGAGATTCAGTTAAAAATGGCTCGACGCCATCAAACACTTTCTCAATACATGGAGCCAATAAGAATTCAGATAAGTAAACATCTCCTTCTTTACGTGGTACCTTAATACTTAGGTGCTCAAAAGAAGTTTTGCTACTAAAAAACTTGTAAAGGTCATGAGGGTCTACGGAGGAGCCCGTATACCCATTGACCCTTGCCATATAGAGTGCCGTTTCGATAGGGTTATGCTGAAAAGCCCAACTTGCAAGTGACGAGCCGCTCTGAATTATGGCTTTATGGAAGAGTCCTTTGGACATCGGCGACAAGGTATGGAAAGATACTGATGCGCCTCCAGCACTTTCTCCAAAAATGGTTACATTATCAGGATCACCACCGAACACTCTGATATTCTTTTGTACCCACTTCAAAGCCGCTACTTGGTCTTTCATACCGGCATTTCCAGGTGCCTCTTTGATTCCTAAGCTAAGGAACCCCTGGACGTAGAGCCTGTAGTTTATTGTTACTAGTATGACGCCTTTGTCTACCAAGTAGTTAGGGCTATAAATAAGTTTGTTGGAAGACCCAGAGAAGAAACATCCTCCATGGATGAAGACCATGACAGGAAGATAAATAGATGGGGGTATATTCAAGGGTGTGTAAACGTTTAGAATCAAGCAGTCGTCTTGTCCTACTGGGGTGAAACCTAGTCCTAAGAATTCTAACTGCATGCATCGTATATTTTCGTTTACGGCTTCAAAAGTTCCATCCCATGCAGGTGCTGGGCCAGGTGCCTGAAAAGTACAACATCTTCTTTATTATGTATTTTTTAATTACTAACTAGCTGTTGCCCGCGACTTCATTCGCGTGGTCTTCAGTTTATTCATAAAAAAATTCTACGAAACTTTTTTCATTTTTTCGTTCAAAAGAACCATTTTCTGACAGTAAATAACACAACAAAAAAAGAATTAGCGAAATTGTTGCAGCCGTTCACGCGTTATGCGATGACCAAGGGAAATAGAGATCAATTTATATATATACCTATATAGATATAAAATAATGAGCACAAATATAGTCTTTGTTTTACAAGAAAATAAATCAGACCGTGCAGAATCTAGTGTGTACATGAAAAACAAAAAATTTCAAAAAAATAAACAAAAGGGCAAATTCTCTCTGTCCTATAGTTAGAGTTTGCATATAAAGGTTTTTTAAATGTTAAGTAATTATTTTAGCAGTGTTGTGTGTTAATTCTGTCTATAGAGGTATATTTTTTAAGTAAAACTATAGCAGTTCCTTCTAAGATAGAGGTAGATGAATGTTAAGCGGGATCCAATACTATAACAGCATTAAAATTTGTAACGGTGGGTATGTCGTAAAACCGGCCAAGTGCGAACTCGTATACAAACAAATTCCGTACCGCGTCGCCGTACAAATTTATGTTAATTACAATAAGTTTAGTAGGTATTGCCATTTTTAACTTAAAGAAAAACGGCATAAAATCACGTTTCTTGTAATAGGGATAGAAATTCCTTTATATTTTTGAATTTTGAAAGCCTCTATCTATCACAGCATTCACAGCACAGTACAAAAGATACACCTCTGTGACAGACGAACGAGCAAACAGACAGCAGAGCCTTTATAAGGTCGCATTGAGTGAGGAAGCCTAACAACGCTTATTATTTAAATACCTGGAATCTCTCCTGAATGGTAGCGTAAGGAATGTTCAAGTATTGCGCATGAGTGCCGTCGGGCGCGATGGAGCCTCGCAGTTCTCCGCTGCTCACGCGCAGCGGCGGCGTCGGCATGCGCACCAGACGCGCCGCCCACAGCGACCACAGCACCACCCACTTGGCGCGGAATCGCATCGCACGCACTGAGACATAATTGTGATTAGACATCGGATTATATGCACTAACAAAATGCCAAAATATGCATGCAAATATGCACTAAAAAGGCCAAAATATGCACTAAAAACGATTGATATGCCTAAAATATGCACAATACAAAATCAAAAACCCTTTACCATTTTTATATATTAATCAAAAAGTGTACAAAAACAGCGAAATTCTATTAAAATTAAGTATAGTTTTTGTGGCAATATGCAATTAAGTATTTTGCCAAATTTTCGAGTGAAAATTTGTGACGTTTGTCACCCAGTATCAATTTGTACGCCGAAAATGACCTCTCCACATTAACTGACATTGGACAATATTTAAAATTTGGCGCCATTTCTGGAGATACATGTTTAGGGCAGGGCAGGCAGGGCGTTATTGCATGCCTGTATTTAAGATCATTTTTGACACTTTTTGTTTGTTTGTTGGGTCGAAAACTTTTAGGGTAGTTTTGACTCGTATAAAATCGTAACTTTTCAGGATTTCGTACCTAAAAAGGAAAATACGAAACCCTTATAGGATCACTTTGTTGTCCGTCTGTCTCTCTGTCTGTACGTATGTCTGTCAAACCGTTTATCTCGGGAACGCGTACCGAGTTCAAAGTTCAAACTAGAATTAGAATCTTTATTTGCGTAAAAACATGGGATTTGAAGATGTTACACAAATAAAAGAGACAACAATAAAAGAGTGCACATGTTGTGCTATTACAAATAGCATGCAAAATTTACATAAATATTTTTCAATTACTCTTATGAATTAGAAGTATTACAAACTTTGTGTCACATTACAATAAATTAAATTGAGTTCAAAATAAATTAAAAATATGTCAGGTAGAATATTAGGATTTCATGTCAATTAAATCTTTTATGTCATATATTCTTTTATCCATAAGCCACTTAAATAATTTTGATTTGAATTTATTAATTATGTACTCAAATCTACAGTCCCTTGAAGCTATGAAAATCTCAAACTGCTAAGTTAATGTAAAAAAGAAACGGTCGTTTATGCCGGGAAAAACGTATATTCTTGACACTCTCAAGATAATTAAAAATAGGGTACTTTCCATTGACCTAGAACTATAAAATTTGGCAAGTAATATCGTCTTTAATTTAAGGTACAGGGGAAAATCGGTCTGAAAATCTAATTAAACTGCTCTACTAGATTCTTGAACTTTTTATGTACCTATAAATTTGTACGGAACCCTCGGTGGGCGAGTCCGACTTGCTCTTGTCCCGTTTTTTAGTATGGGAGAAAAAGTGCATTACTACAATAGAGAATCCTAACTGATTTATTCTACAAATTTATCTGAAGTGCATGTGCATTTCATTTTTATAATACAGGTAATACATAGTAGATATACATGAAGGGGATAAAGCACTATGTTACGTCACCTGTGCGATTTTGAATACTGAGCATAACGAAGGACTCCAGATTTAACTTCCGAGCGTAGCGAGGGTTTTATGAGTCCTGAGTGTAGTGAGGGATTTAAGCGCGCCTAAGACAAAACAGCTTCGTCCCCGGGAAGTATACTCTACTTTTCTCACCTTTTGCGAGACAATAAAAAGCAAGACGTAGTAGAACAGCATTTATTTAATATTATTTCAGTACTAATCATATTAGCAGTAGCTATAATTGGTACTTATTGGATAATGGAATTTCATCTTTTTATTTTTATATTTGCTTACGTATATTGCAACGTCTTGCAACACTCGCGGCTTTTGTTTTAATTTAAATTTGTTTTATTCTGCGTGCCATGGCCAACTCGTTTTTCAAATAAGTTCGATTTTCAAATTTAAGCTCGGCTCGGCCTGCGGTGTGCCTGGACGATTTTAACGAAATTGGACTTTAACTCCTACCAATAAGAACTGGTCATTTTATTATTACCTAGCGGGATGTAATAAAATTCGGTACAACATTATAACCCGGTTAAAGCCAAGGGCTATAATGATTTGCTTTGCGTAAGGTTTGCATGATATAAGGCATTGTCGAGCAGGTGGTGTTAAAAATAGCTTAACGAGCATAATAGCCTTCATTAAACCTTGCATTTTGTACACACAACAGCTCGTCAACAAAATGTCCAATTTTCTCAATTTTGATATTGATTACCTTTAGATTTTTGGGTAGGTTGAGCTGCCGTTGACTGTACGTACATCAAACCAAGTTAAATGCAAAATAAAATCTATATATATAAAACAAAGTCGGGTTAGTTACACCATTAATAAGTCAAGAACGGCTAGACCGATTTTTATGATTTTTGGTTTGTTGGATTTGTCCGCCTCGAATAGCAGAATAACAAATAAAAACCTGAAAAATTTAAAAATAAGAGGCGGTACGAAGTTCGCCTGGACAGCTGCTTTAAAGATAAAGATATTGTCCACAAAATGATACAAAGTCATTGCTGTTAAGTATGTCGTGTAAAAAATAATCAATTAAAATAGTCTCTTGCGCGGGCGCACCTACATCCATGTTTTAGCTAGAAAAACTACGTTCGGATGCGTAAACAGGCAAAAACCATTTAGGTATCGTTTTATGGTAAAGACCGGGACAGTAGATCTTGTTTGGGAGTGAGATGTGTATTGAAATCAGTTGTTCCCTGCTCTACAAATTTCACTTTAAGACCAACATCAAAATCACAAAAAAAAGTTTTTTTAGTCTATCCCAGAACAGTTGATATGCTCCATATTATTATGAAGAAGTAAAATAATGTTTCACAATTATATTATGCCATCAAAAACATAACTTGTAAAAAAAAGATCGCTACTCAGTTCTTATTCCGTAAAAAGTTGAGAAATCCATGTAATACAAGTCGGTTAACTTATTCAGTCCCTACTTAAGGGGCCTTCTGTCTTAAATTATTACGTATTTTTTATTAATATTAATATTAATTATTACGTATAATTATATTAATTATTAATGAGCTAACTAAACAACATCAGTAAACATATCAATATTAAATCTAATATCTAAAAGAATTCCACAGCGCTTGCAGCATTCGACCTAGTAAATAATACACTACAAAGTTTAAATAATGTAACGGTCCTATTCTTTGATATGTCAAAGGCATTTGACTTTAAATGTAAATGACACAAAAAACTTATGTTTAAATTAGAGAACAGTGGTATCAGAGGGAATGCCTTAAGTTGGATCATGACATACCTACATGACAGAATGCAGACAGTAGAAATCACTCAACTCGATGATAATGATACCATCCAAGTTCACAAGTCTGACTTTAAAGCCAAAGAATCTGGAGTTCCACAAGGCAGCATACTAGGCCCACTACTATTTCTGGTCTATGTTAATGACCTCCCACACTACACGGAACATAAAAATACTCTTTGCTGATGATATATCAGTAGTTGTGATGACGAATAATAAAAAAAAAACTTGAACACGAACATAACGTAAATAAAACACTAATGACAATTATTAACTGGCTTAATTCTAATAATCTAAAAACAAATATCGATAAGACATGCTACGTTTAACTTTACACATTTTAATCAAAATTTAAACATAAATTATCAAGGACAAATACTGAAAGAGGCTAACAGTGTAAGATTCTTAGGTATAGAAGTAGATAATAAATTAGATTGGAAACAACACGTTAACAGTGTATGTAATAAAATTTACAGATGCATATGTCTTGTACAAACTGGTAAAAACAGCAACAAGGACCACAGCTCTCACAGCCTACTTCGCATATGTCGAATCGGTGTTGCGTTATGGGCTAATCATTTGGGGAAACAGCACTGACATGAAAAGGGTATTCATAGCTCATGTGTTAGGGCAATCTGTGACACAGCACCGGATAAATCATGTAAGCCACTATTCAAATCTTTAAATATCTTACCATTGCCCTGTCTTTATATATTTGAAATTCCCAAATTTGTTAAACAGAACCCAATTAATTTTAAACAAGCCAAAGATCTATATCCCGGAACACTAGAAATTGCAATAGACTAGTCCTTGATTTTATTCCAAAAAGTGCTCGTATGCAAAAAAACTGTTTCTGCATGTGTATATTAATTTATAATAATATTCCTCAAGATATGAAAAACTTGTCCTTTAATAAATTTAAAATCACGTTGCACAAGTTGTCGGTGTTGTCGAGCAATCATTTTATTCTCTTAAAGAATTTATGAATTACAAGGAGTCAGCAATCAGTTATTCATCGATTTTGAATATATCATACATTTGATCAACCTATTCTGTATTTCCTAAATTTTTAATTCATTGCTTTAAGTAAGTACCCCATGTAAAACAATTAATAATTGTAATTTGTATTTGCATGCTATTGTTAATGGCTGGATAGGCGACCATAATATTCATCACTGTAAATCTTCTGTATACCCGGTTCAAAAGCAAATAAACATTATTCTTATTATTATATTCTATGTTTTAAATAAATAGATTGACTTGGCCATCGCATGAAAACACTAAGTATCTTACTAGTAATACATAATATTCGATTAAATTAGATTGTTTCTGCAGTTAGTGTATCTAGAAAACTAGACCGAAATTGCAAAATATTTTAGATTTTTCTTGATTTATACACTAAACACTAATTGCATTCTAAATTTAAAGCTTCTATGTATGCTTTAAGGGCCTTAGAGTTTTGATGATCGGTCAGTCAGTCAGTGAGTGACAAAATTAAGATAGATAGATAGATAGATACTTTATTGCACAAAAACATTAAAGGCACACACAAGACACAGTTATGTACAATCAGGCAGCCTTATCACCAAAAGCGATCTCTTCCAGACAACCAGAAAATTAAGAATCTTTGACTAGTTATAATTCTTAAACTACTGTTTCAAATTGAATGAAATTTGAAATATACCGTGTTTGTACAACGCCTGCTTGGTTACTGTAAAATCAGGCTTCTAGTTTTATCCACAACGGAGTTATAAGGGGTCGAATAGAGCCTGAACTGCTTCGAGAAAAGAATGGTACGGTCGTGCCGCTTATTTGCTCGACTTGGCCGACAGACACCTTAAAGATTTCACAAACACGATCGCAACCACAGCAGTGCCTAATAAATAAACCAGAAAATAAATTAATTTTAAGCAGTTTTCTTATTTTCAATTCACTTAGTTTTCTGCACAAAACACTTACAACTGTGACATTAAAACTGAACTAATAATGGATTTTGCCAAAAAACAGCGAGTTGCCTTGTATATGTTCACCTTGAAAATATTAGAGATCAAGGTAATTTGAAATTGACACCTACAAAATGGTTTTTTTAAACTTTTATAGCAATAAGAAATAGATGCGTATTTCGACGACCTCCGTAGCCAAGAGGCGAGCATACCGGACTGGGTGTCGCTATTCCTGAGGTCCCGGGTTCGATTCCCAGTCGGTAAATGTAGAAAAATAACTTTTCTATATTGTCTCGGGTCTGGGTGCTGTGGTACCGTCGTTGTTTCTGATTTCTGTAACACAAGTGCTTAGGCTACTTATCATAGGATCAGACTAATGTATGTGATGTCGTCTAATATTTATTTATTTATTTAAATATTGCTTTATAAACAGAACATAAGTATTATAAAGATATCTTTAGATTGATCGTCATCATCATCTTTTCAGCTATCGGACGTCCACTGCTGAACATAGGCCTCCCCCAATGATTTACATCATCGGGGGGGATTGCCAATACTTGCCACGCTTGGCAGGCGGGTATGCGAGCGCAGTTTTTTTTTAATAAAATTTCGCACGCAGACGCTGCTGCCCGTCTCGTTCTACAGGAATTAGTCGCCTTTTACGACACGCCTCCTGTTGGCGGTGGGGAAGTGTATTCTTTACGGCCGGTTTTAGATTGATAAAACTGCGTAAGTTCTCAATTTAAACTTTTTCTATAACTTCAGCTAAGTCCTGTGAAGTGTGTACCGTTTCAGAGATTACTTTGAATAACTTTGACATTGTAATTTTAAATTTTCCTCAATTTTCCAAAATTTATTTTAATATTTGCATAGAAGTCGAACGAAAAGCATGGTCGATTTATCTTAATTTTTTTTTAATCATTTAAAGAGCTTTAGAGTGCAAGTTTGGTGTAGTTTATGTTCTAATGTTTGGTGAAGTGATAAAGATCTGATATTACTGAAATATCATTGTATTCAACGCCGCATCGAGTGTCAAGTGACTTGTCTTGAGACAACTTGCTTTAGACCCGAAAGCGTCTTGATCATAGACTTAGAATACGCTACGCTTACTTGATACATAGAGTTGCCTTCACTGAATCCAAAAAAGTAATCAAATCTGAACACCCGTTATTTATTGTGAACTATATCAAGAATACACTCGACACTGGCAGAATCATTGTTCTGCCTAAAGAGCGGGATTGAGTCCATAAATTAAAAAATAAATAATAATATTTGCATGCTATTTGTAAATGACTGTAAAAGCTGAACGCTATACCACAATTCACATTCCACAATGTATCCTTTTTCAAATGCAAATAAATTGCATTTCATTATTTACTAAGCTAACAAACTTACTTTATTTTATACATATATAACTATATATATGATATAAGTGCAAATGACGTAAAAAAAAATCGACAAATTTATATCACATCGTTGATGTTTCCTTACAGATTGAGAACCACTGCTCATTACTATGAGAAAACTATTTGCGGCAATTGCGATATTTGAATAACCCCCAAGAAGTATGTCCGATAAAAATAACCAAAACATATAATAGTTAGGCCGTTGTGACATGTGTTACTCTTACACAATCGCAAAAAACGATTATTTATAAAAATAACGTACACAGTTTTAAATCTTACCAGAATTCCGAAAAAACTGTGTTGGGGTTATTACCCAATGTAATAACATGTAATAACTAGCCAGCAAAAATAGCGCGAAAAACTCTTGTTCAAGAAAATTTTACACTGCGCGGCCGCGCGCTAACGACTCACGACAACTAGCGCGGACTAGACAATGAAGATATGGCGTTTAGAATAATGCTGCTAAAGAAAATATCACCTTGATTGATCGACTTTTTTAATATTCGAAATCACCCCAATACACCTTAAGAGTTTTACAGGGCAGCCAAGTTCACTATGTAGGTATGCATGCACCATATGTTAACCGACTTCAAAAAAGGAGGAGGTTCTCTATTCAACGCATAATTTTTAAATTTATAGGTACACATAACTTTTTTGAGACTTTGAGACGTACAAATAGTACGTCTCAAAGTCTCAAAAAAGTTGCATACAAAAACATTGAATCTCTCATCGGCTGGCACCGACTCCAAAAGTAACTGATTAGGTACTTAAGTGTTAGGATTATTTTTAAACTGAATAGTTTGCGCGAGAGTGGTAAAAAGTGGTAAAATGCCCTGTAATTTCTAAAATAAGAGAATGATAAAACTAAAAAAAATATATGATGTACATTACCATACAAACTTCCACCGAAAATTGGTTTGAACGAGATCTAGTTAGTAGTTTTTTTTAATACGTCATCAATCGCAAACCGCAATTTACCTTTCATAATGTTATGGATTTCATATAAAATATATATAAAAATACCATAACTATGACTCGATTGTCGTGCTGGGTGAACTTTTACTTATATAGGTACCTACAGGTTTGTACGGAACCCTCGGTGCGCGAGTCCGACTCGCACTTGGCCGGTTTTATATAGTATTCTAGCTGTGCCCGCGACTTCGTTCGCTTGGACTACAGGATGTTTGGTTCGTCTCACATTAATCACAAAAGCATTAATTTGTGGTCTGTGTTGAAGCACTCTATTTTTATTTTTATTTTATTGGTGTACACAACAGGTAACAATCTTAAGGGTATTAGGCAAACAATTTAAGAACTTAGATCTAGATTGTAACCTAAAAACATGTACACACAGCATGACCAACTTAAGTAAACACTATGCTACTAACAATTCAATTCAAAACTCTCATCAAGAAATGAGCTTTTACTTCTGATTTGAAAATGCAATTTGTATTTAAATATCTTCAATGTACAGAATTTGACCGGTAACAGTTTTTTTATTACATTAAAGTATAGATTTTTATTAATGTACAGATAATGCGTAATTATTTGAGGCCAATTGAGAATCTCCTCAATTTTTCCGCAAGTCGTTTAAAAAGAAAAAATATTATTATGAAGCCATGTCTGATTGAAAGTAAGCCTACTTCTGGTGTCGTAATTGTATCAATAGGATAAGGTCTTGCTTGAATAATTAATGATTAAACGAACTTACCTGTAAGTGAAGTTCTATCATAATTATACGAAGCGCCTCGTCCGAAGAGATTAGTATTATTACATGTAGTATCACATAGGTGTCACCACTTCTGCACTAGTTGAGAATATTCCTTTGCCTAGTTTATATTTTTTAATTTTTACTTTTGTAAAGTGGGTATTATTTTTTACTCCGCGCGGTAACCGCCATCGGCCCGCCTCGTCATTTAGTTTGGAGTCAGATCCTCAAATCATTGATGTATTTCCTAAGAGATTAGTAACGGGATCATTAGGGCGGGCGGGTGGTTACTAATCTCTTCGGACGAGGCGCTTCGTATAATTATGATAGAACTTCACTTACAGGTAAGTTCGTTTAATCATTAATTATACTTCGCGCCTCGTCCTCGAGATTAGTATTATTACATGTAGGATTTGAGAGTACATTTAAGATGGAAATATCGTCAATGATACTACCATTTTACTGATATATCAATCTTTATTTTTATACAAATTTTGCTTTTAAAAATTAGGTACTAATAACTTTATAACAATCACTGAGCTTAAGAACAATTTCTTCTACTTAATATAACATGAGTACGATTATTCTTATAATAATCATAACAGTTACTTAATTAGATTGTTTGTCGATTAACAAACTTAATTTCTTCTAATTGTATAATTTCAACTTTAATTATTTATTATCGAATGAGCTAAAGATGTACAGTCATTATTCAAAATAGTTCTATTGTAGAATCTTGCAAATACAGTTGAATTGCCGCTCCAGCCAGCTGTGTTGCGGATTTCATCGACGCTTACGCCGAGTGAGTGCGCGCGCGACGTGCTCGCGTGCCTCGTGCTGTGCGCAGAAAACACTGAGGTGTCGATCCCGCACTCACTCAGTGTAGTTTTTACCCAGCGGCTGAGGGTTTGTGTTCCAACTGCTTTGTGCGGCTTTTTAATACCTACGAACAATAGGTCAGATTTTCTTAAAGGTGCCGATTTATTTGTGTAGCAGAGCAAAGTGGTAGCTGGACATATTTCAGGTTTTTGGTTAAACAATGGGATATAAAGTATTGGTTGTCTGGAACCTGCTCTAGACGTTTTAATTATATCTGGGATTTTAATAGTGATATGGTTAGATGAGACTTTTACGTTCTTAATGTTTATTTTTGATAAAGTTTGCAATCTATGGGCGGTTGTGAGTGCCAGTAATGTGATAGTTTTCCTAGTTAACTTATCTAATGAGAGCTCTTCATTTGGATACCATTGACTTATGTGGTCTAATACGCAATTTGTGTCCCACGTGTAGCTATATTTTGGTAACGTTGGTCGAAGTCGAAATACACCTTTAAAGAATCTCTGTATTCTATCGTCTTTAGATATGTTAGAGCCTAACAAAATTGCAAGGGCTGACCTACAGGAATTCAGGGTACCATATTGGGCTCCCTGGTTAAATAATTCAGTCAAGAAATGGATTACAGTGGGAACAGACGCAATAAACACGTCGGTGTTATTATTTTTACAGTAGTTCCACCATTTCCTCAAGCAAGTATCGTATTGCTTTACGGAGTTAGCCGATAATGACGCCATCATTATTTCCAAGGAAGACGATGGTAAGCTTCTTCTTGATAGCGCCTCCCGGATAAGACAGCAGCCACCAGGGTAATCGTTTCGTGTATCCGACTGGAGCTGGAATGTGAGATTAATGCGCGTTTGTGAGGTGTAAACGTTAAAACCTTAGAGACTGTAAGTGCTTGAAAGACCGGGTACCAAGGCTGGGTAGGCCACAAAGGGACAACTAAAATACCTTTGGATTTTTCGGCGATAATTTTCCTGAGAACTTTCAAAATTACCGAGAAGGGGGGGAAAGCATAGAAATATGTGTTGACCCAGGAGACTGTGAAGGCGTCGATGACTACTGCATCAGGGTCTCTATGCCATGAGATGTAGGTTTCACATTTTTTATTAATGCGGCTTGCGAATAGATCCATTTCGGGTGGACCAAAACAATGAGTAATGTGATCGAAGGCCCAGCCTGCTAACTCCCACTCGATATCTGGGTGGTTTCTCCGTGACTCAGCATCTGCAACGACGTTATCACATGATTTGATATAAGAGGCGTAAATGTACAGTTTTCGATTCTCGCACCATTCCCAAATTTCCCTCGTAATCTGCGTGAGGTGTGGGTACTGAACTCCACCCATTCGGTTGATGTAAGCAACTGCAGTCGAGTTATCTACGCGCAAAAGGATCTGGCAGTCGCACAGGTCTTTTGCGAAAATTTTTAGGGCGATAAAAGCTGCCAGCAATTCTAAATAGTTGATATGCTTTATGCGCTCTTCGTTTGACCAACTTCCACTAGCAGTATTGTCCAGACAGGCAGCTCCCCACCCCGACGTTGAGGCGTCAGAGAATATTTCAGTGCGATACTCATCGTTCCTTATGCGACGCACTGAATGCCGGATGTGGTTAAGCCACCAGCTAATATCTATCTGCAGTGAGCCAGGGATATTTATGATTTTTTCATAGTCATTGTCGTTTTTTAGGTTTAGGAATTTGCATCGTTCTAGCTCCTTGGTATGTAGCAGCCCGTATTCTATTCCAGGGCAGGCTGAAACAAGTAACCCCGTTACTTGAGCTAATTTTCTGACTGAACAGCGATGCAACCTCTGAAAGTCTTGTAGTTCGGTACTGATGCGTACCCTTTTTTCTTGGGGCAGACTTAGGCTTAGTTCGTGGGAGTTTATGATCATGCCTAAGAATTTACATGTCATGGAAGGAACGGAATTGCTTTTTTCTTCATTGATGATGAAGCCAAGTGAAGTAAGTAATTTTTTGGTAATGTCAAGGTTCAATAAATAATCTGAGGAAGTACGTCCGAGGAGGAGCCAGTCGTCTAAATAAAGGGTGGAGAACAAACCAGCAGTTCGGAGCACTTTTACTATTGGTTTTGTTATTTTTGTGAATACAAACGGCGCTGTATTTAGACCGAACGGTAGGACATTAAACTGGTATAGTTTTTGGTCATAAATAAATCGAAGGTATTTTTTCGACTCTTCGTGAATTTTCACCAAGAAGTATGCGTCCTTTAGATCGATCGTAGACATCCAACAGTCTTGTGTAACAAGTTTAACAGCAGTACGGAGGTCTTCTAGCTTAAAATGGTCGGGATTTATAAAGCAGTTTAACTTTTTGAGATTTAGAATAAATCTTGATTTGCCATTGGGTTTAGGGGTTAGAAAAATATTTGATATAAATTGGCCTTCGCACGGTTCGCATTCGGATATCGCCCCGATACGTATTAGTCCACCTATTGCTTCATTAAACTGCAATTTTTCCTCGCTGGACAGGGTTGAGGCCGGCGGAATACCATTTTGAATTACTGGACTCGAGAAGGGGATTTTGTAACCGTCGATCCAAGAGAGAACGGCACGGTCCTCTGTAATAAGTGACCATTGGTCTCGAAAAAGATGTAAACGACCGGCATACTCAACTGTATTTACATGCGGCGTCGAGCTTGAGCTGGGGGCGGCGGCGGCGGCGGCTGCTGACGCAGCCACGGCCTCGATGAGTGCGCGGGCGGCGGCGGGGCTGCTCGCGTTCTTAGGGCAGGCTCGCGGCTCCTCTGTGGAGGGCCCGGCTGCCTGTAAGCCGGCCCGGGAGCCTTCCGGTTTAAATTCCTCTGGTTAGTTAATTTGGATCGCTTGGTTGTATTATTGTTAGGTTGATCAGCCTTTAGTTCGACTCCTGATTTATTGATTGATTTAGCTGCCTTAAGTGTATCGGCCAGTGTCTCTCCAAATAGGAAAGAGTCTATCTTTGTATTCGACAAGTGTTCAGACATGTCCTTTTTTAGCGAAAACAAGATAAAGTTCCTTCTTGTCACGGAGTCGGCGTGTTGGACGTCACAAATTAATCGGCCAAGATCCATCAATTTTTGAAGTAATTCCTTGTCTCTATTTTCTGTATTTAATTGTGTTGTGATTATTTCACCCAGGCACGAGATGGCACTAGCCACCTGCTTTTGTTTAACTTCAATGCCTTTATCACGTTTTATCGCGCTTTCATGTATAGCGGCCTTGACTTCCGGGTTTATTTTTGGTGAATCAATATGGAGACAATTTGCTGGAATTGGGTACTTTGATAATAATTCTTTCCTGGTATCTTTGTTTAATCCCTCTTTAGCTATATGTCCGAATCGAGATGCTATTTCTTCACGAATATCCTTCCCACGTTTTTCCGCAAGTGAAGGTTCTTCGCCGAGGATTTCAAGAACATCTGTGTCTAAACCGGGGTTTGACTGCGTTGTAATCATCGCATCCACTTGTGAGGGTAGCGCTGACGGGTCAGATTGTTCTTGAAGAGCCAACGTCTCATTTTGGTTCTCAATACTAGATACTCCGTGCTCAATAGCACCAGTGTCTACGTTTTCGAACGGTTCCTGTTCGTGGTCATCGTTTAGCCAATCAGATGGTTCCAACGCACCAGGTGTGTCTGGAAAAAACACGAATATCGGGTAAGATAATCGGTTTTATTATTATCACGTAAGTGTGAGGTGAAATAGCCCCAATGACTATTCAGGTTACACACTTATTATCATCGTAACGTAAATACGTTAAAATTATTCAGGTGCTTAATCTTTAAGTGCAAAAATAATTTATTTATTGGATTGGTAAAATTGAATCGAATTGCAAATTTGCACATATTGGATATCAAGTTTTATGCTGCTTAAGGTTAGGTAACAATTCCCAAAGAATTTAACGCCAACCGTCACATTTTTTACACGTTACATACCTGTTTCAATGACATATTCCGATGCCGGTGATTCAGCCGTTGGTTCCAAAGAATTGTTTGCGTGAATTTTCTTTTCTAGCTTACGCATTTTCCGCATTAAATGTTCTAATTCTTCCTCGCACGTTCTAGTTACTTTACGTTTCGGCATTTTTGCAAGAAAAAATCAGTAAGTTGTTAAGCGGATAATAGTGTCTTGAGTGGTCGAGCACTAAACTGCGAATGACGAGGCGGGCCGATGGCGGTTACCGCGCGGAGTAAAAAATAATACCCACTTTACAAAAGTAAAAATTAAAAAATATAAACTAGGCAAAGGAATATTCTCAACTAGTGCAGAAGTGGTGACACCTATGTGATACTACATGTAATAATACTAATCTCGAGGACGAGGCGCGAAGTATAATTAAAATTAAATTAAAAAAATATACGTCAAATATTTTTATTTTTTTTTCGTTTTTGGTGTGCTGGTTTACCCCCCTAGTAAAAAAAAAGTGCTGTCTGTACCTCATAAGCGCTAAGTCTGCCAAAAAACTACTAAATACGTTATATCGATAAATCACAATCAGTATTATCCACGAACTCCTAATCGTTAAAGAGTTCACTCATCAGTGGCTTTCATCATCAGGTCAGCAGTATGATAATGATGACTCCCAGATACATGACCTCCACGTGCCTATATTTTTAAGTATTTTCCTTGATTTCTCTGAGATACCATCATCAGATCCTAACTTGGTGAAAATAGGTCTCTAGAGTAAATAATTTCAAACAAAAAAGAAATTTAAACAGGTCCATAAATGTCAAAAATATCGGTAAACACACATAAAAAATATATACAGCCGAACATAGAACCTCCTCCTTTTTGAAGTCGGTTAAAAAGTGGTTTTACTTGAGAATAGTAACGAAAATGTTTAATTTGTCTTTGAACAGAGTCCACAGAAGAGCGACAATGATAACATGAAAAAAGCAGAGGAGTGTGACTTATGCGGCTCTAAACCCAATGAAAATTTACCTGTGGAATGAAGTGCCTTGGTCTTGGTTCAAACAAAAAACTAATAATAATAATAACCCCGCAGGGCAGCTTTGTGGCGAGCTGTGGAGAGTAGCGACACCACGGGGTCAGTGTTGTTAATCCGAGTGCTCCCGAGAGTCGGCCAAGACCCTCGTCTTCGGCTTGCCGAAGTGGAACCCAAGGGGGTCTGCAGGACTCTCACCTCTGGCTTGCCTTAACCGGCCGGCCAGAGTGGAGTCGCTAGAGCATGATGCTCGAAGGGTGGATGTGGTTCGTAAGTGGCGAGTGGGCACGTGATGCCGGACCCTCAGGGCAAGTGATCGTCGTTTAAATTCCAGAGCCAACTCTCCACTCTTAGCCGTTAACAACAGTGTTGCCCCTCAGTCCGGTCTTGTATGACCCACGACACCAAGGGGGGCCCATTCAGTTGACGGCGAGTCACCACCTGCCAATTTTTTCAGTCTGAGACTATGAGTATGAACCTGGCAGGTGACCGGTAGTCTCCATCAATAGCCCAGAACCCAGTCCCTTCCAATTAACTTGTCATTAGCTGCAATAGTTCCTGTACACATGCTGGGTATAATCTTTGACGACCTCCGTAGCCGAGAGGCGAGCATACCGGACTTGGTGTCATCTCTGAGGTTCCGGGTTCGATTCCCGGTCGGGTCAATGTAGAAAAATAACTTTTCTATATTGCCTCGGGTCTGGGTGTTGGGGTACCGTCGTTGTTTCTGATTTCTGTAACACAAGTGCTTTAGCTATTTACCATAGGATCAGAGCAATGTATGTGATGTTTTCCAATATTTATTATTTATCCTTGACAACTGTAATTTACTGTGTTTTTGGCAAATAAACGTTTGAACTTGAACTTGAACTATTTATTATTATTATAATTCTCTAATTACATCCCATGATGTAGTCAGAGATTGGATCCAGCAGTGAAACACTTTCAGGTTTGATTATTTGCGCTTAAAACGGCTTCTACGTGTTGGATCAGTATCCCCACGCAAGCCTTTAATGGACTGGGCCACTTCTGGCCCGTGAACTCCTAGAGCGTACAAATAATAATTATTTTTTTTCAGACCATCACGATCCATACAGTTTTATGTTAGTAACAATATACTTAAAATCTAAGTTAGTATCAGTCAAAAAGCCGGTTCCTGGATCCATACAGATGAATATGAATCCAGTGCTTAAATTTAGGACACGATAATAGGTAACTGTGATTTTTATTAATATCTTATTTATATATACATCATATTTATGTATGTATGTATTTTATCTATGTAGTCTATGTATTATATTATTTAGTTTATAATATTTGACATAGTTACTGTGTGTAGTTTATGCTGTGATTATATAATAATGTTCATTTTTGTAACGTCATATGCACCGCCCACAAAACATTTCTGTTTAGCCTAATGGTCGACTGGTAGAGAATGCCACATGGCATTAAGTCCACCTTTTGTACGATTTTATTTTGTGCAATAGAGTTTAAATAAATAAAAATATAGTTTTTCTTATTTTTTGACTTCGTAAAACACCTACTTACTAAATGGTTAGTGTAAGATAGTGATAATCGTCCATTTACCTTGATCCCTACTTTATATGGAACTGCATAGAAAAGAGAGTTCAAGCTGTACCTGAAGTTGTGCTTAAGATTTGGATTAGATATACCCTAGATTTTAATTTGGACTTTCTACTTTCAAACCATAAAAACTAATTAAAAATCGGCCAAGCAGTTTCCGAGCCTATAGGTAACGAACATACATACGACAAGAATTCTAAAAACGCGCTTTTTGGACTCCGCTGGTCATAGAGTGAGCCTGGACACTTTAATTTTTTTTCTAGTAATGTACAGGAATCGACTTTATACAGTTTTATTATATGTATAGATAGTATGTAGTATGTTTTAAACAAAATAATTGTACCCTAAGTATGTACCTGTGCAAGCAGGGCGGTATTTAATTCCAGTCGTTTTCGTCATTAAAAAAACCAACTACCTGATAAACAGTAATCGGAGTAGGTAGATTGATTTGATGTACTTTGGTAGTGCTAGCATAATATGGATATGCCTTTTTAGGGTTCCGTAGCCAAATGGCAAAAAACGGAACCCTTATAGATTCGTCATGTCTGTCTGTCTGTCTGTCCGTCTGTCCGTCCGTCCGTATGTCACAGCTACTTTTTTCCGAAACTATAAGAACTATACTGTTGAAACTAGGTAAGTAGATGCATTCTGTGAACCGCATTAAGATTTTCACAAAAGAATAGAAAAATAATAATAAATTTTTGGGGCTCCCCATACTTAGAACTAAAACTCGAAATTTTTTTTTTCGTCAAACCCATACGTGTGGGGTATCAATGGATAGGTCTTTAAAAATGATATTGAGATTTGTAATATCATTTTTTTCTAAACTGAATAGTTTGCGTGTGAGACGCTTCCAAAGTGGTAAAATGTGTGTTACCCCCCCTCCTGTAACTTCTAAAATAAGAGAATGATAAATCTAAAAAAAAAATGTAATGTTCATTACCATAATAACTACCAGCGAAAATTGGTTTGAACGAGATCAAGTAATTAGTTTTTTTTTAATACGTCATAAATCGTAAACCGCAATTTAACTTTTGTAATGTTATGGATTTCATTTTGCAATAAAAATACCATAACTATGACTCGATTGTCGTGATGGGTGAACTTTTACTCATAAAGGTACCTACAGGTTTGTACGGAACCCTCGGTGCGCGAGTCCGACTCGCACTTGGCCGATTTTTTTCTAAAGCTGATGACAAGAAATGCCGGAATCCCGGAGGCATGTCCATATTAACATCAATGTTTGAGATCATTGACCCCAACTCAATCTACCTATTCCGATCACTGCTGATAAAGGTATTACATGCTTTACTTAAACTTACTACCCTCAGTAAACTCTATCAGCTTGCGAGAATAGCGCCACCTGACTTTTAAAGGGATGTTGCGTGTGCCATAGAAAATAATTAGCACCCAAAAGATCCACGTCTAGACATACGAACAGACAGACAGATAGACGAACAACAAAGTGATCTTATAAAGATTTCGTTTTTTCCCTTGTAATACAACAATTTAGAACCCCCAACTAATAGGGTGTAACCAAAGAGAATCCGTCGGGCCAGTATATATAAATTTAGAACCCCAATTTAATTTTAATTAACCTGATACAAGATATTATTGGAACAAGGGCGGAGAATACCAATGATTTAAATTACTTGAGTGCTAAGACGAATTATGCTGAGAGCAAGTATGTGTTAGGGAAGCGCCAACAATGTGGACTTCGTACTGATTCATTACGACTGCCGAATCATCATGACTGTCATGCGTGTATTTGTTGTGTTTGAGTGGTAACAAACATAAACACGCAAACTTTAACATTTATAATACTTATTAGTAAAGTATCTACACATATCCAACCTTTATTGTTTATTTATGTAACCTTTCGTGTGGCAACGTCAAGTTCAAATTACCATTATAATTAGGGATTTTTTGCAAAATAATGAAATAGTAAGTACAGATTAATATAACAGTTCGTAAGAGTAATGTGTGTATACATTTACAAATATTTTCAAAATTATGAAAAAAGGTGCTCAATATAAAAAAAAAAGATTTATTTATAGTTTTGTAATAGGTTCTGTCTTTGTTTTGTGTTTGTGATTGTTTTTGTTAAATATAAAGTATAATATTTTTTACCTTAAAATCGCCAATACCTAAATTAATATCATGAAAAGAATAAGAATAGAATAAAACTTTATTGCAATAAATGTGGTAGGTACATTACGATGGAACAAACGTTTGGCATCTCACATCTAGCCTATGGCCCACAATTGGCATGAAATATAGAGAGGCAACAAGAATTTAAAACAAGAATTAGAATAACAATAAAATAAGATAATTAAGAAAAAATAATTAACTTTCACTTTCATGTATTAATGGAGCTAACTAAGTCTTCAGGATAGCCTCTAACTATTTACTTAGTACGTCCTATAGCTAAAATGATAAACGATGATGGCTATGTTGACCCCATAGTAAATAACAAAAAAGAAAATCGGTTTTATTGTAAAGACAGATAATAATGATGCTGATAATGACAAGAGTGCTTTATAATAAGTAAGCTCACTTATTATATTTTAAAGTAAATAACGTCATAAAATTTATAAATAAACGTTAGCTATCAGCTTAGACTACTACTTTAAAATAATATACTGTGCTACCAGGTCGTGTTTCAGTTAGCGCCGATTCGACCAAACACAAAGTTATACCAGAATAACTATTACGGGTATAATCTTACCCCTTAAATTTACCCTTGGATAACTTTGATTACGTTTTTTCAGCCATTTTGAATAATACTCGGTATTGTTATTCTATAGTTCAAGAGAGAATGATCTACGAATTGATAAACCTACTGAAATCTATGTAATCCATTTCTTCTCGGTTGACTTAAAATGCCAAAACATTTTAATTTTGAGGGTTATTAAATTTTTTATGCTAGATGTTGACAAGTTGTCAGTATCTAGGTGACAAGAGTGGATTTGACAAGTGTCAACTTTGACATTAATCGTATTCAATTACCGTTTTCATAGATACTTAAGTGATAGGTAAAATACAAAATTACTCTAGATTAAGCAGTGATTTACTCTCTAGTAAAAACTTACTCGAGCTTTGTCGAATCGGGTCAGTCACACAATTTTGTCAATTTATGAACAACTGAAACTAGCCCAGTTATTAAAATTTTGACGCAAGTAGATGGTAAGTAATTAAAAATGTTTAAGGGTGTATACGTCTGAACGTAAGATACGTTTTCGTAGTAGGCCTCTGGTTATTAACATCGATAGCTATGCTGCTTGCTGTCATAGCACACGGGGGTTTCTTCTGAGGCTGAGTTACTTAGCGTGTTTGTTTGTAAGTAAAATTAGTTGTTAGTTTTATTTTTGTTAAGATTTGATTAACCAAAAATTTACAAAATGTATTTGATGACCTCCGTTGCTGAGAGGCGAGCATGCCGACTTTGCGTCGCCATCTCTAAGTAGAAATATAAAATGACTGAATTTGACAAGTCATGATGGTCAAATACGATAGATGACTGGTCATTTACGGTAAAATACATTCAAATTCGGTCAAATTGGTCTAAACATTCCTGTCTAATAATCCCACCAAAAATATTTTCATGTAAAATGTTGCTAAGACGGGACCATATGGCACGCTTGTTTTTACTTAAAATTTATAAAAGTATATTATTACTTATTTACCTCTTTTATCAATAACATAGAACCATGAAAAAACAATAAAATTAAAGTGACTGAAATTTTTGACCAATTTGACCGTAAATAAATAATAAACATTGGACAACATCACATACATTGCTCTGATCCTATGATAAGTAGCTGAAGCACTTGTGTTACAGAAATCAGAAACAACGACGGTACCACAACACCCAGACCCGAGACAATATAGAAAAGTTATTTTTCTACATTGACCCGACCGGGAATCGAACTCGGGACCTTAGAGATAGCGACACTAAGTCCAGTATGCCAGTTACGTAAAATACCTAATTAGGGGCGATTCTTAATCGCCAGATAACTTATATTCAACGAATAAAATTAACGGTTTAACCACATTTTCTATACGAAAACTGTCAATATGTCAAACTTATTATCCTATTAAATGTTATCGGCCCTAACATAATTATTGAGAAATACACGTAATGCAAATCCTTAGGCCATGTTATTTAAGGAAAACTTCTAATTTGCATTGACTTGATTTTTAGAACTTTTAAATACAAGTTCTAAAAATAGTCTATTTTTCGGGTTGACTCACTGTGACCTTTTTTATGGTAATCTTTTTTGTAAAATAATGGCATTGGTGCAAGCGTCGCTTGTTGTTCTTTTATATTTAGAGCGAGGCATTAATGTGGTGTATTGTATTATTTCGAGATGAAAAGTGACATGGGTCGTTGATAACTTCAAAGTGACAGATCGAACACTACTCAGGCGCAGCCGCGGGCGAAAGCTAGTCTATACTAAATGAGGTTGTAATTTTTATAAAGTCATTCTTCTATTAGCCTCTAGGCTCCAAGGTTATGTCGGAAGTGTTGACGATAGGTACTATTATCACTATAGAGGTGGATTTCAGTAGGTCCACTTTTTACATTCTCGAAGTAGATCACATAATTAATAGGATGATTTTTTATTAATGCATATCATGACAACAAGTAACTTTGCCCAGAAAATAAGTACTTGTCTTTAACCTTAACGCTTTTTTGCGAGATCGAATCAGAAATGAAACGAACTAATGTCACTGACATAGTTCAACGGATTACCAAGCTGAAGTGGCAGTAGGCGGGTCACATAGCACGTAGAACAAACGGCCGATGGGACAGAAAATCAGAAATGGAGTCCACATACCGGCAAGCGCAGCGTAGGACGTCCACCCACAAGGTGGACAGACGACCGGTAAATGTTGCAGCATGCCGCTAAATACAGTGATACAGTGATGAGGTACTTAGGTGTTAAATTTATTTTTATCTTTCTAGTGTTTTGAACTCGGTTTAAGAAAATCTACTTATTTATCTATTTTTAGTGATAAATCCTAATCTAACTGCTGAACAACAACAATTTTTTCCGAAAATGTTTACTATAGTATCTTTTAAGTATTAGTTATTTAATAAAAAAAGAATCATCAAAATCGGTTTACATTTGTCAAAGATATTGGGTAACATAGATACAAGAATCACGAACCAAAACATTGTCTAGGTGCATATTTTGTTATTTTTTAAAAACTGCTGAATTAATTTTGATAAAATTTATATGGGGCCACCTCTGAAATATGATCTACCAAACAAAAAAAGAATCATCAAAATCGATCCATAATTGGCGGAGTAATCGCGTAACATACATACAAAAAAAAACAACATACAGTCGACTTGAGAACCTCCTTCTTTTTTTGTAAGTCGTTTGAAAATGGTATCAGCTCCATGGCTTTTATACTGTGCTACTGCGTCTGCCTCACTTGTGACATCAAAATCTTCAAACGAATTCCATCAAGGTTACCTAACGACAAACTCGCACGTATTCGGTTTTATTAATTCAGTTTACGTTGTATTACAAAGGTTTACGTTCTAAATTAGGTTGTGGCACTTATTAAAAACTAAAATTATACCCGAATATACTAATCGTGTGTGTGCTTATGTTATTATGTGGTGTTTTGTGAATGTGGTTTTATTAAAAATATGTGAGTAGGAGCCAGAAGGAAATCTCTAAGGAAATACTTCTATAGATTTCTAAATTTCATATAACTTTTTTTTTATTTTGTCAATCGAAAAGTAAACTCGGAGTCGCCCCCACTTTTAGCCGACTTCAATCAAGGATGAGGTTATCAATACCGTTGTATGATTTTATGTTTGGTAACTCCGAACTCCGCCATTTATAACCGATTCATTAAAAAAAACATTTTAGATTGGTCCCATTTTTATCAAAATTCAGTTCTGATTATGGTACCCATAAGGAATCGAGGGACCTCCTCAACAATAATTATTATAAAAATAGCGAATTTAGTATATTCAGCTACAAGTCATATTTGATAAGGTGAAACTAAAGAAGATGACCACGGATGGCGTCCGGTGCTATAGGTATTATTACATATTAAAATGATCTTGAATAAAATTGTTAAATTTTGTCATAGTCAACATCATTATCATTAGCCTTTGGAAGTTTACCACTGCTGGGTCCAGCAGACATGGTCATGTCCAGGCAGGGAAATTCATAGTTGATATAGCAAATTTAATCTGTACCCGAGCCGTGTTCGGGCTTACTGCAGTCGTCATGAGATGCACTCTAGCTATAATTATTTATACTACATCAAAAATAGTTACATTTATATAAAAACAAAAAAAAGCATCACTAAGAGCTAAAAAATTGACGATATACTTAAGAGTTTGCACTCATTTATTATCATTCGTCTTGATGAAATTTAAGTATTATTAAAATAGAAAAAAAAGTAAATTTCATATAAAAATAGAAGCTGACTTCAAAAACATACAAAACTAAAAATAATGTTTAAAGAAACAAACATAATCAGTTATTTTGGAGTCGGTGCTAGCCATAGAGCGTAGCCTATTCTGTCTATGGTGCTAGCTACGGAGAGTTTGAATGATTTCTTTACTATTATCTTATTGCTGGTATAAAATTTAAAACAAAAAATGGTGCCCGTGTTTTTTATTTAATAATTGTAATTAAATATTACAATTACACTGCCTAATGCGCTCATAAACGTGTGCGCCTGTCTAAATACAATGGCAATTTCAATTTACGAAACGCACCACATAACTAATTAGTCACAACTTGCAGGCGCCATCGTAATGAAAGCTATTTTTTTTCTGTTTTTAGTATTAAAATAACTGAAGCTGAATTGTCACTGAATGTATTTCGCATTGTGTGTAACGTATTGTCGGCTCTTGGACTAAAATCAAGTTAGCAGAGTGCGTTCTCTATTTTAAGTTGGGCATTTTGGTACTTACAGTTTGCGTAAATTTACCAGCAGAAAATATTTACAATAATCATAATTATTCAGTCACAACATGGTCATATTTTATCCATAGTCAATCTTGAGGAGAGTTTGAATTATAAAATACATTTTGATTATGAACTCTATCTTAATGAAACCTCGCAAGTTTTAGTTTCGACTTCATGAAACATTGCTGTGTTTATTATACATATAAAATCGAAATCTTCATTATTATTAGCCTTTAGAAGTCTACTGTCCTACTGGACAAAGGCCTTTGGTATCAGAAAAATCCAAATACCTACCTATTACCGATATATCGTTCGTTACTATTATTGTAATTTGTATCATTGGCATGCTTGCTCTGTTATTGTAACTATCGGCATTACTCTCTCAACTCGTTATCAGCTGTAGGTTTAAATGCCGTACTAATGTAATGTATTCATTGATGACATACATAAAACAAGATTATGATAACAATTCCAAGCTCAGATTATTATAGGAATGAGCGTATTAGATAACAAACTGTCGTTCTCATAGACCGTCTCCAATCGCTCGCTAGTGTGTTTTTAGTCATTGTTTTGCGTAAAAAATGCATTGGAGTGGTTTGAAAGATTAGAGACTCACGTACGTGGTGCGCGCGATGTGGTTCCGCGCCAAGTGGGTGGTGCTGTGGTCGCTGTGGGCAGCGCGGCTGGTGCGCGTGCCGACGCCGCCGCTGCGCGTGAGCAGCGGCATCCTGCGCGGCTCCGTCTCACCCGACGGCACTCATGCGCAGTATTTGGGCATCCCTTATGCAACTGTAGTTAATAGATTCCAGGTATGTCCAAAGCGGGCGTTCTCATCCGTTCCGACTGCAGTTTCGTCATGCCGGTACAATGTAACTGCTGAAGGCCACGTTCCCACTATGCCAGACCGGCGGCTTCGCCAGGCCGGTAAAACAATTGAAGGGCTAGTAGCTGAACAATATAGAGGGTGGCCAGAAAAGTGACGTCCAAAATTTTTTTTTAGGTGCCTCGTGTTGAGAATTATCTGAATTACCCTTATGGTAGGTATGTATGTTCTACGATTTAAAAAAAATAGCCTATGAAGCCTATCAAGTACTACTTTTTTATTATTATTATGAAAGCTTAGAGTCTAGCGCATTCTTTGAAGCTACTTAGAAACTAAGAAATTATCAGTTTAGATTTTAAATTTTAAGTTGATAATTTAAATGATATCTCACTTAACATAAATTCTCAATTTTAGGTCAATTTTGTATTAATTTCCATTAAAGTTATGAGGCTGTTGATTTTATGCATAAATGCACGGTTCATAGAGATTTAACTGCAAGTATAATAATTTGAATTCAATTATTTTTTTAGAAATTTTGAAAGTGTCCGGTTGCAAAAATTCATTAAAAAAATCGTAACTCGAATACTACGAAAAATCGTAGAACATACATAGAGGTGATTCGGATACCTCCAGAACTAGGCACCTAAAAAAAATTTTGGGACGTCACTTTTCTGGCCACCCTGTATGAAGCTGATACGCCAGATCCGGGAAAAATAACAGGCCCGGTCTCGGCCCGGCATGCTCGGCATGACTTAATGTGAAAGACGTTGCGGGTAAATAAAATTTGTCGGTAAACATATGTTGATTGCCGCGCCACCGGCGTCATCGTGTCAATGCGTACAACTGGTTTTCTTGCCGGATCGATCTAATGTAAAGCCATGAGCAGGTGAACTGTTTCCGGCACAACTACCTGTCAGGCATAGGACGAAGGTCGAGGCCTACCGAGCGCACGCAGGTTAGGTTGCATGTGTTCGTTTGCTGAAATCGCGTTACCGTCAAAAAATCACAGTATGTTAAAGTTGTTCATTGATTGTAAATATTGTGATAACTAATCAATAGAGGTTTTAACGTGTGGTATCTAAAATAAGGTTATTTTTATTAGATAACTTTCTCTTACGGAATGGTAGGTACTGCTACTCAAATATGCTCAAATACAACTTTATCTAATGGACCAACTTTAAAATCGCTACAATTCATAAAAAAACAATAAAACTAATCATGTCAGATCAACTGTTATAAAATGTATGGAAAACTTACATAATTATTAAATTTTACACTGTCGTCCCAATATGCAACTAATGCTATTTGATAAAGTAATCACCCCACCAAAAAAGGGAGTAACCAATAAAATTGGACGACACTGACTAAGTTCTCTAACAGTTTACCTTATACTACTCATAAGTATGTAAATAATTTTAACAATAGTTCCGTAACTTTATTAGATATTACCTAAACTTTACATTTTTAGTTCCTTTTTCAACTTCACTTTAACAACATACTACAATGTCTATCTATTATTTACTCCGGTTTTAGGCACCAGGACCAGAACCCACGTGGGATGGTGTATTTGAAGCTGTTGAAGAGAATATTCGTTGCAGACAACCAATTTACTTGGAGGCGACATCAACTACAGGGCAAGAAGACTGTTTAATACTCAATGTTTACACACCCTTGATCAAACCTTTGGATAAAGCCCTGCCGGTCATGGTATTCATTCATGGAGGAGGATACCACGAGAATTCCGGGTCACGGATTATTTTCGGCCCAGAATATTTGATAAGCAAAGACGTTGTCCTTGTAACAATCAATTACAGATTAAACATACAAGGTTTTTTATGTTTAGGCATCAAAGAGGCTCCGGGAAATGCGGGCATGAAAGACCAAGTGGCAGCATTAAAGTGGGTAAAGAAAAATGTAAGGATTTTTGGAGGTGATCCTGATAACGTCACTATTTTTGGCGAGAGTGCTGGTGCGTCCTCAATTTCATTCCACATTTTATCCCCAATGTCCAAAGGTTTATTTCATAAAGCAATTGCCCAGAGTGGATCATCCCTTTCAGCCTGGGCATTTCAATATAAACCTGTATACTTAGCGAGCTTATTAGCCAAGCAAATGGGCTTTGACAGCCAGGATCCTAATGAATTGTACAAATATTTTATGACGAAAAGTGACACCGATCTGGTGGTAACCAGAGTACCAAGACAAGAAGGTAATTTGATCATATCAGAAATATTGTATACTCCCTGTGTGGAACCAATTATTGAAGGAGAAGAACCATTTTTAACAGAATTGCCTTACGATTTGCTGTCACAAGGAAAATTCAATAAAGTCCCATTTATAACCGGATCAAACACAGCAGAAGGACTACTGCTTGCTGGGATGGAAAAAGATGAACTAATGAATAGAATAGTTTTTGAGAAAGCGTTACCAAAAGACTTAGTTTTTTCTTCAGAACAAGAACGAAAAGAAGTAGCAAATAAAGCTAAACTACTTTACATGGAAGACGACGATGAAGTTTCAGTGAAAAACAAAGCCAAGCTTTCTAAATTGTACGGTGAACCTTATTTCAACTATCCAGTTTTAGAAGAAACAGATTTAATAATGAGATCCAATGACCAACCAGTATATTCTTACTTATTTGGTTACGATGGACGAAGAAACTTATTGAAAAATCGTCAAAATAGTGATCTAAGAGATGTACCCGGTGCAACTCATGCAGATGAGTTATTTTATTTATTCCGATTAGATTTCGTTCCGACACTTTTTGAAACAGACATGATAGAGAAAATGACAACAATGTGGACAAATTTTGCCAAATACGGGTGAGTTGAATAACTGCTTATCATTTCTAGCAAATTCATTGTCATTATTACTATTGAACTATTTCAATTTCAATTATTAACGAACGACAATATCCTAGTAACTTGGCAACTTCTTTCAACGTAGAAGTTGCCAAGTTTTGGTCGAAGTCTGTATAGAGTCGCCATTGACACGACAGAAGAAGAAGTGTGAGTGTGAGTGTGAGAACCTGTGTTGCACAATAAAGATTTATGATTATGATTAAAGAATATCCTAGTGTCTAATTAACGTGCTGTCGTGATTGGTAATTAGTAACTAACTGTAAATCAACATAGTTATAGCATTTGGCCACTAAGATCTTGATTCTTTTATTTTATTATCTAGTACGTATTAATCTAGTGCTAATCGCGATTTGGAAGATGCAGCGTGGACTTCCACCCGATGGACTGAGTCACGTCAAGGTTTTGCCCTGATCCCGGCCAACTGTGCTATTGCCGGTCATTACCGCCCAAGAGGCGAGAGGTTTTTGGCCTATAAAAAAAATTATTATAATAAAAACATTTATTTCAGGCCCAGAAGCCCATATAATGTTAGTAACAATTGGAATCTTAAAAACTATTGTTAGTAAACATACAAAAATTCAATTCACATAATCTTATTTTAAATTATGGATTGTCATCCACCTTTGGATGAGGGGTGATTCCCATCTGTCAACAAATACTCTGAGGATAGTGTTGGTGCCGCCTCGTAAGCGATTCGACGCTGACGCGCACCGCTTTCTCATGATGGCGGCAAAGCCGTCAGTTCGCAAGCATTGTTGTACTGTATACGCAGATCGCTGTATAAGGGAATGTGGCTGAAATTGATAATTATCGTCCTATTGCCATCATTTCAGTTTTTTCTAAGATATTCGAAAAGTGTTTGTATAAACAACTAATCGAGTACTGTAACAGGCTTCATTTACTACATGAAAACCAATACTGCTTCAAAAAAAATAAATCCACTACTTTAGCTATACATAAATTTTTGGAAACTATTTTATCGGGTATTAATGATAAAAAAATGACAACTGGTATATTTATTGATCTGTCTAAAGCATTTGATAATGTTTCACATCAATTACTAGCAAGAAAGCTGGAAATGATTGGTGTCAGGGGTCTCGTACTGAAATGGATAATGTCATATATTAGTAATAGAAAGCAGTGTGTAGTAATAGATAGACTAAATGATAAAAATGAGGTAACAGCGTGTTATTCACAATATAAATATAATCAATGTGGTGTGCCACAAGGTAGCGTATTAGGCCCAATTTTGTTTATTATATACATCAATGATATTTTTAAAGCAACTAGACATCATCAATGCATCGCATTTGCTGATGATATATCTATTACGGTAACCTCAAATAACATAGTGACAGAACATGAAAATGATGTAAATGCGGCTATTAATGACTTAATTAAATTTCTTGACATGCATAACTTAAAAATCAATCTGACTAAAACCAAATATATACAGTTCAATAAATATAAAAATATTAATCTTGACATTAAATATAAAGACATTGACATTAGTAAAGTAGATCAAATTAAATTTCTTGGAATAACAATAGATAAGGACGTAAATTGGGAAATTCATATTAATAATATCTGTAACCGAATCAATTCATTTGTATATGCTCTTAAGTGTGTCAGATCGGTTACAAATTTAAGTACTGCAATTACGGCCTACCACGCTTATGTAGGGTCCATATTACGGTATGGGCTACTGATATGGGGCAATAGCCCTCATATTAACAGAGCTTTTATTGCTAAAAAAAAATGCTTAAGAGCAATGTTGGGCGTTCCACCACTTACGTCTTGCCGTTCTCTGTTTAATCAAATGCAGTTACTAACTCTGACATCACTTTATATACTTGACACATGCGTATTTGTAAAGCAAAATAAACACTTATTTGAAAGGGCATGTGATTACTATCCCAGAAATAGTAGAGATGCGAATAGGTTGGTACTTCTGGTCACCCCGAAAACAAAACAGTACAGATATAGCTGTTTGACTATGTGTATCAAGATCTTTAATAAAATACCCAAAGAATTTAGGACATTAAATATTTATAATTTTAAGAAACATTTGAGTAAATGGTTACTATCACGGACCCTTTATGACTCAAAAGAGTTCTTTGATAATATCGTATAGGTGCTGATATTTTGCTTTTCTTTTGTATTATCATCGCTCATTTGCATTTATGACATAAAACCGTTGTAAAATTTTGCATGCTAATTAAGTTTGGCTAAACATGTTTGGTTCTCACTGTCTGTAACATCTTTGTATACAATGTTTACTTGCAAATAAATTATTATCATTATCATTATCATTATCATGCCCGCTGGTTATACCTCGTCCAAAGGCTGCACGTGTAAAATGTTTGACAGTAGGTAGGCTTTGAAAAGCGTGAGCTTGATCGTAAGCGTAATCATTTGCTTAGCTAATTCTTATGGTATTGTATTTTGTATTACAGAGACCCCACACCAGAGGTCAGTGAGCTGATACCAGTGAAATGGCCTCCAGTGAGTCCGAAAGACCAAAAAACTCTTTTAATTGACAAACAGTTCACCACTGTGCCCCTTTGGTATAATGAAACTCTTCTGTTTTGGAAAGACGTTTACTCCAAATATCGCAGAAAGTTGTAGACTATATTATTTAGCCTAATTATATTTAATAATATTATTAATTAAAAGATTGACACGATGTATACATGACTAAAGATAAGCCTACCAATTTATGATGTAGGTATGTCACCATTAACGAGACATGTCTTTGAAAACCGTTGATGGTTTTAATAGAAATAGAAATAGAAATAGAAATCGTTTATTTGCTGAAATGAATGAAAATGAAAATGAAAAAAGGTTATTATTACACTGTAAATTACCATTTGAATAATAAAACATGTTTGGAATTATTTACTGCTCTGCTCGTAGAGGTACATTTTATTCAGAAATGTAAAAAAATAAACTATTTAAAAAGTAGGTGACAACAGTGACCGAGTTTCTTGCGCTGTTTCTTCTCGGCGCTAGTCTACAATTGTCCCGAAGCAGTGGTAGGGTAAAAAAAAATGGGACGTGTAAAATAGCTTAATTTAGGCCTATTTGCAGAAATACATTAATAGTTAGGTATTTGTAAATTCCATAGACTAAGTTTTTGTAAAGTTATTCTGAGGATAAACCGAGTTTATTAATAAGACGGTTGAAGGTTATGTGAATAGGAAATTAGGCATTTTAACATTGCGCGTTGTGTAATCAATTATGTTATCATTGTTGGATACAAGATTGCGACTAAAAGTGAATTCTGATATCAGTTGTAGATCCAAATGTCAAAGTCCACTGTCTATGTTTAAGTTAAAATCAAGAAGTAATAAGCTGCGATACTCGTTTAATAATACCTTTATGTATGTCGTCGACATTTGTATGATTCATCATTTTACTTTAAAATAAGTGGTAAAATAAATTCTATCGCATGGTGCCGCTGTAGGTACGTGTCGTTTAAAAATATTGTAGGTGTGGAAACACCGTTTTTAGATTTCGGGATCAGTTTGGGTAATTTTAAGCTATAGTGCATTTTTTTTAAGACCCTGGGGGCAACCTGTTATGCGAGGACCTCGCGGTGAAGGAGAGATGGCGCTCTTATTTCCATGAGCTGCTGAATAAGCAGCACAAAGAGGTGCAGCCACCGGACCTCCCTCCGAATCAGGGACTAGTACCACCGGTAACGCCTGAAGAAGTCCAGTTCGCTCTTCGCCGCATGAAGAATCGTAAAGCTGTCGGAGCCGATGGAGTCCCAATTGAAGCCTGGAAGGCGATGGGCCCTCTTGGGGTGGTCATCTTAACCTACCTTTACAACCGCATACTCTTAACCGGGCTAATCCCGAGCCAATGGAGAATGAGTATAATTAATTACTCCGGTCTTCAAAGGCAAGGGATCGGTGCAAGAGTGCGGCAACTACCGCGGTATGAAGCTCCTTGAGTGGATTGTAGACTCCCGGATCCGACAGGAGTGTGATGTCTCAGAGTGTAAATATGGGTTTCGTTCTGGCAACGGGACTATGGACCCTGTTTTCGCCCAAGGACCGTCATGGAGAGATACAGGACGAAGAACACGCCTCTGCACTTGCTCTTTCTTGATCTGCAGAAGGCCTTCGACTGTGTCCCTCGAGTGGTGATCGGACCCCTTTGGATCTCAGTGCCTACCAGATCACCGAGGCATATATTGACATTATTCGAGACATGTACCGCAGCTCCGATTCTATGGTTCGGACCGGACATCAGCCACCATGGTTGCTGATGTATGCTGACGATATCGCACTGGTGGACGCGGACAGGGGCAGGCTGGTGAGATGGGTGAACGAGTGGAAGCCGTCGCTTGAGAGCGGTGGTCAGAAACTCAATGTGGCGAAGACCGAGTACCTGGCCTACCTGGCATCGGCGGAGACAAGTTCGAGCGCACGGATCAGTTTAAATACCTTGGATCTGTACTACACGCGTCGGGAGACATCAATTGCGACGTCAAAGCACGTATTGCTGCTGCGTGGGCCAAATGGCGAGAGGTGACTGGTGTCATTTGTGACCCCAGAATGCGGGATAAGCTGAAAGGACAGATCTATAAGTCCATCATTAGGCCTGTCCTATTATATGGCAGCGAACCGTGGCCGCTACTTGAGCGACACAAAGAGGAGCTGCGTGTTACGGAGATGAATACGCTGCGGTGGATTTGCGGAGTCACGCGGAAGGACTGCGTCTGGAACTCGCGCATCCGCGGTAGCCTTCGTGTCCGTGATATTGCAGACAAACTGCAGGAGAGTCGCCTACGCTGGTACGGCCATGTTTTGCGGAAACCGGCAAGCTACGTAGGAAACAAATGCTGGCCATGCTGCCACCGCCAGGTCCTGGTAAAAGGGGTAGACCCAAGAAATGCTGGCTTGACGTCATGAGGGCTGACATGCGTGCCAATGATCTCACAACTAGAGATGCTCAAGACCGCGTGAAGCGGAGGAGTAAATCAAGGAAAGCGGACCCTGGGCTCTAAAGCAATGGCTTTGGACGCAACCGGAATTGACCGTATAGATGAAGAAGAAGAGTGCATTTTTTGTTAAATTTAAGTGTCCGTAGATCTGCTAGCGAAATGGTTGCTTTAAAAAATGTGTCTCGTGCTATAGGAATTAGTCGCCTCTTACGACACGCCTTCTGTTGGCGGTGGGGAAGTGTATTCTTTACGGCCGTCCCCACACGTTAAGACGGTAACGGTAACGCTGTATGATCAATATAATAAAGCATTGAATGTAAATATCGAGTAATTCATTCATTAACCGGTAGTTATATTTCTTAATAATTTACCGACCTTTATACCTGCGTAATGTCTGCCTCCCTAGCATGAGCAACAAAACACGATATGATATGATATGATATAGCGATTTAATGACACAAACTGTAAAAATATGATAGACATAGCCCCCATGTTGAATCGCCGTGCCGGTGACGTCAAATATAATGATCGCTGTTTCGATAAAAAATCAAAATTGCGGCTATATCTGTCATATTTTTACAGTTGGTTTCGATATATCATATCGCGTTTTAGTGGTCATGCTAGGGGGGCTGGTTTAATAATTGCTTCTCTAGTTTTTGTGTTGTATCGCTATTTGACTTGGGTAAATTTGCTTTAGTAGTTTTTGATACGTTGTACAAGAACGTTTCAAATTGTATTCGTTTTGTGAAGTTGTTATTTATAATTAATATTGCAAACTGGTAAGTAAGTAAAACGATGTATCTTGTTTAGAGGTAAGTTGACGGGTAAACTGGCTAGATTTATATAAGGGCTACTAGTTTAGTTTAATTTTAAGTAAATACTTAAACATATCTCCTTGGACTTTAGTTTTCTCCTATGTTTTTCTTTGATTTACTTCTTTCTTTACTTTTCCTAACACTTTTGGTATCAAAATCCATATTCATATTAATTTATTATTAATTAGTGTAAGTACTTATATGTATTTATATTATGTATGATCATTATTTATAACAATGTGTAAGTATGTATATTATTTTATTTTTTAGTATCTATGTAATAAATATATAATATATTATGTAATATATTAAATATAAAATTACTTTAAACTCTTCACCGCCTCCCCCACATAACGTTTTTTTTTTTCAACTTTCCTCCACCTGAAGGTTGTCTGGAAGAGATCGCTCTTAGCGATAAGACCGCCTAAATTGTACCATTCTAAATTTATTGTTTCTCTGTACTGTTTTTTTGTGTGGTGTGCAATAAAGAGTATCTATCTATACTTAATTTGTACAGACAGGTCAACCTACCACAAAACATCAAATTTTCTAAATTGATATTGATCTCTCATTGTTGGACATAAAGTTGAAAATCAATTTAAAGACCTTTAACTATTTGGGTAGGTGGACCAGCCATTGTCTGTGCAATTAATATTTTTCGTTTCTTAAAATTTACTCGCGTCTTTAATCTGTGGCTTTAAAACCAGATCACTTTTGCGCGCAATTTCTTGCTTTATTTTTCTGAATTTTAATGTGAAAATCTTCGAGATTCATTCATCATTTATTAATTTTGAAGTCTGATGGTAAAACGGTTGAACGAGGACGGTATAACAAAGTTTTTTGTTATTAAGTACCTAATATATTAAAAATATCAGTCTTGGTGTGAACCTCGCTGGTTGATCTTTGACGCCTGGCAAAGATATTGCGTGACCATACCGTACCGCGCTGATGTTTATTGATGGTTCCTATTATCACAATTTATATAGGACCACTCCTGAGGTAATGCTAATGCTCCTCGTACCTCCGTAGCTGATAGGAGTATACAGGACTTAGTATCGATATCTCTGAGGTCCCGGGTTCGATTCCCGGTCGGTCAATGTAGAAAAATAACTTTTCTACGTTGTCTCGGGTCCGGGTGTTGTGGTACCGTTGATGTTTCAGATTTCTGTAACACAAGTGCTTAAGCTACTTATCACAGGATCAGAGCAATGTATGTGATGAAGGCCAGTAAAAAAAAAATCTTATCTTAATGAGACAAACATTATTCTTTCTCCTTTTTTAAAGTTTTTAAATAAAGACGTGATTACATCAGAACTACTATGAGTTGCTGATTTGATACCAAGGTTGTTTTATCAATGTGTGTTATCATTAAAACCCGTTAGATTACATCGATACGTTCGGGTAGGCTACATAATTGGACAGTTGTGTCAAAAATTGTCTGTCAGCTGTTGTGTGCTACAATCAGAATTATTCTGTTTGTCATTTACATACAATCATTTAAATTGTGGTTATAAAAATAGTATTCGTATAAATATTACAAACTATCATTTATATTTAAGTCAGCTGTATTATTTCGCAAGTCTTCTGCCTGTTTTCGGTACCTAACCTATTTATATTTCAATGAACTAGAATAAAACTGAAATAATTTTGTTAGAAAATAATTTGTACCCACGGAGACAACTGCCGAAAAATTGTTGGACAGTTTGGCAGAAAGTTATGTATGTATACTTTTAAATGTAAGTTTTTAACGAAATAAAAAATAAGTTACACCTACAGGTACAGTCAGCGGCAAGTCAACCTACCCAAGAAGGTAGTCACTGAATCGATTTTGAACTTTAAGTCCGAGACATAAATATTTTCCTTTACTGTCGCATTAGGACTTACCTGTAATGACAGTCAAATGTTGATTATAATTAAATAAAAAAAATAAAAAACAATTAAGAAAATTTGACGTTTTGTGGTATGTGTACGAGCCGTTGGCTGAACCCTTCACTGTTGGGTAAATTTTTCAAGTCACAGATTTTTACAGGAGTTGCAGTGGTGGGAACGAATGGTGTAAATTGCGTAAAAATAGTGCGTAACTGAACGCAATGCGTTTCCGCGCCAAGTGGGTGGTGCTGTGGTCGCTGTGGGCGGCGCGGCTGACGCGCGTGCCGACGCCGCCGCTGCGCGTGAGCAACGGCGAGCTGCGCGGCTCCGTCGCGCCCGATGGCACTCATGCGCAGTACCTAAACATCCCTTACGCTACTGTCAGGAAGAGTTTCCAGGTAATACATATGTGTTTCTAAGATCTGTACCGATACAATTCCTGTGCAACTTGTATACTGCAGTGTAATAAATAACAGTAAACGTATTTTTGTATACTGCGAATTCCAATCCGAATACGAAATCGCAAGATTCACATGCGAATAACTAAAATCACTATTTTTATACAATTCAATTTGTGATTTCTGCTACGAATGGCGCTACCTACTCGTTTTTGGATCTCTGGCATCTCTCTCTGCTACTATAAAATAAGGGAGATTGACAAATACGTTTAAAATGATATTGTCTTCAGCGATTCATTAAAGGTTTTTAAAATCAATAAGTTTTCATTCTTATTGTTTTTTGCGAGAAATTAAATAGTTACAAGATTTCAATTTAATAGGAACACTTAATTCGTGTGAATTAAAAATGGATCATAATTTTTGTGAACAGCAGAAATTAATTTCATACATGAATTGTTTTAGTGTTCAAATTCAAAATTCATTTTTAATGCTTCAAAAATACGTCTCTAGACTTCTGATATTTAACAGAAATAATCAGAATCACCTGATAATTAATTAATTACGTTTCAGGCACCTGGACCGGCGCCTGTATGGGATGGAACGTTTGAAGCCGTCAACGAAAACATACGATGCACGCAGCCGGGATTCTTCGGAAGTGGCTCCACCGTTTCGGGACATTACGACTGCCTGATATTGAACGTCTACGCACCATTAGAGATACCTTCGTCTAGTTATCTCCCTGTCATGGTCTTCATCCATGGAGGAGGTTTCTTTACTGGGTCATCCAGCAAAATGATATACGGCCCTGACTACCTTACAGACAAAGGCATCATACTAGTCACGATAAACTACAGGCTTAGTGTCCAGGGGTTCCTTAGCTTAGGAATCAAAGAGGCTCCTGGAAATGCCGGTATGAAAGACCAAGTAGCGGCTTTGAAGTGGGTGCAAAAGAATATCAGAGTGTTCGGTGGTGATCCTGATAATGTAACAATTTTTGGAGAAAGTGCCGGCGGCGCGTCGGTGTCTTATCACATCCTGTCGCCGATGTCCAAAGGACTCTTCCATAAAGCCATAATTCAGAGCGGCTCATCACTTGCGAGTTGGGCTTTTCAGCATGACCCTATTGAAGCAGCTCTCTATAAGGCAAAAGCCATTGGATATACGGGTACGTCCGAAGACCCCCACGTCCTCTACAACTTTTTCACTAACAAAACTGCCTACGAGCACTTAAGTGTGAAGCCACCGAGAAAAGAAGGGGATATTATGATATCTGAACTTTTATTCACTCCATGCATCGAGAAAGTATTTGATGGCGTCGAGCCATTTTTAACTGAATCTCCGTATACAATTTTGTCAGAAGGTAGATACAATAAGGTTCCGTTGATCATAGGTGCAAATTCTGCGGAAGGGATATTGTTTGCAGCACTAGAGACAGATGAAGACATACAAAAAGTGAAGTTAGAAAACGCTTTGCCTAAAAACTTAATTTTCCAATCTGTTGACGAACGGAAAAGAATCGCAAATACTTCTCATAAAATGTATATAGGAGATGATAAAATAACTGTTGAGAGTAAAGAAAAACTTTATAACTTTCTTGGTGAGCCATTTTTCAATTATCATGTAGCTGAAGAGACTGTATTGACAGTGGAGACTAATGACAAACCGGTTTACCATTACTCGTTTGACTACGATGGATGGAGGAACATTGTCAAGCTGGTAATATGCAACCATTTGAGGAAATTAAAGGGAGCATCACACGCGGATGAACTGTTCTATCTTTTCAGCCAGTTACCCTCGATGTTTGAGAATAGAATGATCCAAAAGATGACGATGATGTGGACAAATTTCGCTAAGTACGGGTAAGTGTTACAGTTAGAAGAAGTTTTCGATCTATGTAGGTACTTATAAACATAGCAAGTTAAATATTTCAATTATTTTAATTTATTTAGAAATTTGTGTCTTATTTTTAGATTTAACTAGCTATCCCCTCAAAGTCTTCAAAAATAATTTTTTCGTGAAATTTTCTGATGTTTTAATAGTTATTCTACTATTCGGGACGGACAAAAATCTAACAAATCAGAGATCATAAAAATCGGACCAGCCGTTCTTGACTTATAAATTGTGTAACTAACCCGACTTTGTTTAATATACAATATATAAAGGTTAACTAAATAAAGCATAAGACAGCAATTTACTGTCAAAAACATGATTAATTTGTGGTTGGTTTTAACTTTGTGATGAATAAAAAAAATAAACAAAGTGTCCCAAAAACAAACCGATCAACTGTACCATTTGTGTTAGGGATCAGCTTTTTTTTAACGATATTGGTTCCTTAAAAGAATTGTTTGTATTTGAGCATTAGTGTTAGCCCTTCAGAAGATAGTATATTATATTAGTATAATATTGTATAATAATCGCAACAATTTCATTAACTGGATATTTTTACAGCCAATAATATTACCTCTTACAACCAGTTTATTTCTGTAAGGGCTGATTTTTCAATCGCCAGATAACTTTATTCGACGAATAAAATTGACTTTTTGACACAATTTCTATACGAAAACTGTCAAATTTCAAACTTATTGTTGAAATAAAAGTTATCAGACTTTTGAAAAACCGGCCCTTAATGTTTTTACCCTTCATTATACATGAGACTTGTGTGTCACCTATGAAGTGAGTTAGTTACGTCGAGATTTGTAGTTTGTTTTAAAAAATATCGAGCAAATACAATAAATCACTGTTACAAATAAAAACAATTAGAATGTTGTCGTTTTACAGTGATCCAACGCCAGCTGTGACAGAGCTGCTTCCAGTGAAATGGCCTGCAGTGACGATAAAAAACCAGAAATCTTTGATTATCGATCAAGAACTTTCCATCGGGCCGATATGGCATGACCGACTTCTATTCTGGAAAGAAGTCTATGCCAAGTACCGTAGAAAATAAAACAAAATACCGTAAAATAGGTCTGTTACCTATTAAATTAAATAAATATTGCCAGACAAAACTGCAATTGTCATGGTTACGAAGTAAGGAATCAGCATTCTTGTGTCACAAAGAACCAGATAGTAAATGTAAAAACGCAGACCCGAATCAATTTGAAAAAGTTCGTTTTATAAAATGCCGCGGAAAGGGAATCGAACTTGGAGCTCTTTGCATTCAAGGCCGATTACCGCACACTATGCTAGTTGGAACGTCTAGACGGCGACGACGGTCCTTGAGCACCCAGACTGACCAGTTTTTTATTTTGCCATCATTGAGCCAGGAGATTTTTCTCGAAAGAACCAAGTCTTTTAAAAAAAAGTTTTGTCAATAAATAGATTTATTGTTTTAATCCATTTGTATTAAAATTAGGCAAAAAAGCACGGAACAAAAACGGGTACTTGTTAAGTATTATTTTCAGTTTATGCATAAATTATTTTTTAAATTAAAATGATAAATAAATGACTGACTATTTTTCTGTCTTTTAAGTATAGTTAAGTTTCGTTTTGGAAGTAGTGACTAGATTAGTTTAGTCTGAGAATAGAAAAACACTATTACCACACTTGAATTTTTCTTCATTGTCCCATACCGAGACGAAACAGAAAATGTTTGCGTTAATCATATGATATGATATGATATGATGATGAATATGATATGGTAGTAGTAACAGTAGGTTTCCTGTAAAGTTGGCATTCATTGATTTGTAAAAAAGTAGGCTTGCCTACTTATTTAGGCAACAGTGTGTGTGACACTCTCAAACGCAACAGCACGTGCCCAAAACAGCTAACTTAAGCCCCTATTCAGTTTGGCAGCTAAATTTCCGTTTGGCAAAAGTAAGCCGCTTACATCACTCGCTTATTAAAGCGGGACACATGCCGATAGCACAGATTAAACAGTAAACTTAAGTCAAAAATACTTTGTTAGAAGACACCGTACTCTTCTTAGGTTTAAAAAAAAAGTTCTGTATGGGAAATGTCAAGCCAGGTGTATGCAGTTTTCTGTCAGCAGTGTTTATTTGATGGAACAGCAAAAGGAGCTGTACGTAGGTGGCTTCGATATCTTGACGTCATTTTCGGATTCACAGAAAAATCGCAGAAAAATAGTTGTGTCCATCTGTTGAAAGGTTATCATCTGATGATAAAGACCCATAGAACACATGGTGCATCTGCTGATATGATTATTCATAAGTAGTCTACGTTAGTCAGTCAACAAATTGATCTGTCATATTAAGCGGCGACTACAGCTGACCTCAATTAGTATGAAAAAGTAAAAAAACTATTTTGTTCGATGTTCTATTGAAAAAGTCTTTCAGAGGTTTTGGGTTAATTCAATTGCACCCTGTATTAGATTAAATATAGATGCCACAAAACTCTTTAAAAATAATCGCCTCACGTCAGTCCATTGTTAGATATAATTATTTTCCATCCGCTGCCAATAGCTTTGCGTATTCATCGTTCTACTTTTGGAGAGAGCCCTACGCTGCTTTTGCGAAGTCATGGTCTCCACTCAAGAATATACGTCTACCTCATCGCTTAAGGCGAGTATAATCGTCAGATGTAAACTAGTATGTAGTTTTAAAAGCCAACTACTTAGCCAAGTTCGTCAGAAAAATATTTAAAAATATGCTCAGAATTGTCGTTTACGGTAAATTTGACCAGCCTACTGCCAATTCAGCTTCCTTATCTGGAGGAGTCATTGAAGAAAACCTTTTGCAGAGTAAACGTCTTAAGGCTGAAATAATGATGATGAGTGTCGAACTGTCGAATAAATGGGTTGTTTGCTTATTCCCAGCTGTGGCATAGCGACCAACTGAATGAATGAATGAAACTATCCTGCTTTAATCTTCGGCCCTTCCACCTAAGCTGCGGTAAATAGGGAATTGGCGTTCGTTCGACTGGCAGATATGCTTCGGATTACCGGGGATGCGTTATTTTGAGTGAATTAGAGGGAATAGTTCGTTAGAAAGCATACAGAGTGAACTTTTATTAGTGTAAAGTACTTAAGGGTTTGGGTATACAACTTTTCCGAAGAAACTAGTTACTCTCAACTTAATTTTGTTAGTGTACGTTTGCCATTAATAATTTCGACTCGACTTGATGTTGATACGTTACATTGCGTTTCGATCAACACGTAGTCTATTAAAAAACGTGAACTAAGAATTGCAGACTGAAAATCTTATTATTCAAACTTGAAGATATTATACAACAAAAAAAAGGAAAGTATTATCATATTCCGTTCATTATCCGTAGTCAATCCAGTTATCTATAAGTTAATTTTTTGCATTCCACAATAAAGATTAAACGCATTGCGCCTGACGTCGTCGTAAAAATTCGTGAAACGCGTTGAAAAATCTAGACGACGCAGTAAATCCGCGCGAAAATGCCCATAATCCGCGCGGAGTAGTATTTACCATAATCCGGTGTTATCGGGACCGCGCACGGGCATATTTTGAGAGAACTACCGCCAACGTTTATGGATGGATGCAACGAATGGTACAGTGAGAGTGGTCATATAATGTTGTTTGTTTGTAAGCGTAGAAAATAAGATACAGTATAAGTTTATAAAATACAGAAGGTTTGCTTCTCTCGCGCTGGATGTGAGAACTACTTTTTATTGTTTTTTGATAAGTAGGCCAATCATATTTAGTGACTTTATAACTGGACAAGCCCCCGATTCAGATTTAATTCGAGAAACAAAAATCGGGAAAGTGTATATCGCTATCGTACTAAAGATACTGTAATACCAGTGAGGTACCAGTCCGACTCGTTTTAGTTTTAGTTAGTTTTAAGAATATAGATCAAAAAGTAGATATTACAAAATAATGAAATAAAAACTATCTTAATAAAATATGTACCGTTAACGAACTTCATAAATGCGAAAGAAACTATCTATACATATATGTGACTGTCTGTCTGCTACGCTTTCACGCCTAAACTACTATACCGATTTTGATGAAATTTGGTGCAGAGATAGACTAGAGCTTGGGAAAGGGCATAGGTTACTTTGTGTAGTGACAGATAAACCGTTTTTAATTAAATTTTGTATGGAAAAAGCTTGAATCCTACGGAATCTTACAGAAGCTTTTATTTCAACTCCTAAAAGAGTAAAATAGGGTGTACAAACTATATTCCTCACGAGCCAAGCCGCAGGCCCAGCTAGTATACAATAAATTCAAAATTTTGTACACAATCAATCTACTGCATCCCAAACGTAATGTGGTCATGGCCCTTTAAGGCAAATAAAAATATGATTAGGGCGAAGCACTGCTGCGTAATGTATGGCAGGACCAGATACTAAACCCTTTCTAATTGGCCTTAAAATTTAATGGCGGCCCAGGGGTGGAAAAACTCAACGTGGGACAAACGCAAAAAATATGACGAATAAATTTTCCGGAAAAATAAATTCGTTGATTGGCAGAGTTTGGCAGTAGATAAAGATGGTTGGAGAGTTTTGGGAGAGATCTACTTAGTATAAATGAGTAAGGAAAAATATTATTGATATTGATTAACGTATAATGATGGAGAGTTGGATTTGTTGGCTAGATTCGTTTGCTTTATATAAAAAAAAATCTCGAATTGACAATCTTACTTACTCGATTTGGCCTAAACCCAGAATATCTTAAAGCCTTCATTAGTTACCAAAACATTCCCGTTTCCTACACTTCATCGTTAACCCCAAAACGGCGAATAAACATACCACACCCTCGGGTTATCTCGGCCATGCGTCGGCTCGCTAATAGTCGGGAGACGCAGACTTAACCCTTCCGATGATAAACTAAAAAGTGGCCGGTCGGCCCACCGACAATGGCCTGGGCGACCGTCTACAAATCTGGACCGAATGGCCGAGTGGACCTGCCCGGGGGTGTGGAGCAAAGGATGTAGCGATACTTTTGGAGATTTTTATCTTGCCAAAAAGGTTTGGATGTAAACTATTATTTACTATAATATGGGAAGATAAGCGTAGATGTAGCTTATAATAGTGCATTCTTGCCTAGAAGATAATTGTTAACAGACTACAATCTGAGTCAAACTGAGATTCAAGTTATTTATTCAAACACACGCTTTATTTAGATATTTAATAGCTGTATTTTATAGATATATGTATCTATTTATAAACGAACACTTTATTGCATACAAATACAAGATGATTGCTAACCAAGGCACATTAATGTACAATGCCTCCCCAAAAAATGATCTCCTAAAGAATCTTGTGAGTATTTGTCATTATGTTACGACATATTGTAAGTTTTTCTGAGACTCGTGAGACTTACATGTTATGGCTGTGGTCCACTTTACTCTCAGCTTCGATAAAATATTTTTTATTAAAAAAATGGTGTACATACAGGTAGAATATATTGTATAAATGGCCTAAATGTACTATCTAGATTTTTAGTATCTTGGTCAAGTATACCTAAAGGGACAAAGGGGACAATGGGTCTAGGAGAAAGATTAACAAAATACACAAAAAAAAACATATCTAAAATCGCTAAAAATCAATACTTACGGCGTCCAATATTTTGCGGGTACGTGCAAAAATGTCCCCAGTTCGACCCGCATTACTCACGCTATCTACCTGGTTAATGTGCCCCGCCTATAAATATTACAATATGATAACTGAGCCAACGTGGGGTATCGCGAGAATTATGCGTGGGTCAAATGTGCCCCAACGCCTTTTGCGGGTTGGGTTTTGTGAATTGCATAGTTTTAAAGTTGAAGTGTACCATTGCGGAGTTAGCTTATCTGTGGTTGAAGGATATATTCGTTTATTTTTACATTTAACGGTAAACCCTTTTATGTGATGCCGTTAAAATATACGGTCAAGATTTCGGTTATAAGTACTCGTGTTATTTCAAGTGAATTACATAAAATGTTCTGCCTAATAATAAAGTTGTTGGGTCAATTTGGGCTACATAATACCTAGTACCTATCCATTTATCTAATTATTTTCATAAGTAGGTACAGTAACTTGAAATAGGAACAATAAAATTTTTATAATTGAAATGCTTGTGTTACTTATTTGACATTTTGCATTTTGACTCTGCCTGTATAGTTTGTATATCTTTCATTGACGTTGACATCTTACTGTTTGATAGTAAAATGCTATAATTGTAATTTTGGAAACCTAATTTGATGTGATATTTTGTTTATAAGTAAGATTCAATTGCACGACGACGAAATGTTTGCATATCGATAAATCGGTAAAACATCTTTGTTCATATTATACCTATTATAAAACCTAAGATTGTACCCTATTTTTCGCAAATAATAATAAATTATTATTATTAGTCACATTCGGTATACATATAAGACCTCCATAGCCGAGAGGCAAGTACGCCGGACTTGGTGTCGGCATCTCTGAGGTCCCAGGACGATTCTCGGCCGAGTTAATGTATAAACGAACATTTCTATGGTGGGTCGGGTCTTGGTGTACCGTCGTTGTTTCTGATTCCTATAACACAAGTGCTTTGGCTACTTACCTTAGGATCGAAGCAATTTATGTGATGTTGTCCAATATTTATTTCAGAGACAACAGCGAAATTCTTTCTTTCTCGTTTCTTCTTTCTCGTTTTTTAGATTGACCCGACCGAGAATCGAATTCAGGACAACAGCCAGGCCAAGAAGCCAAGTTCGGCGTACTCGCCTCTCGGTTACGGAGGTCGTAAATATTCCTGAGATGTCAATTCTGCATCTGTACAAAAAATTTGTTGTACCTACCTATGAGCAGCTCTCAACATACTTTCTAGGAAATATATATATATATACATATCTACGCTGACCACATACAGGATGTTAGATTATGACCCTATAAAGGCAAAAAAAGGTAATATGTAATAACATTTGAAAAACAAAACAAAACGGTTATTAAGAATAAGGTTTTGCTGAAAAAATAATTCCAAAAGGATATTAACAAATTTCTGACTTTAGCCTATGGTAAACACTTTTGTTCACATCCATATAATATTATGTTAACACTAGCTTTCGACCGGGGGTCGCGTGGAGTGTCTGTCACTCTTTAACAACGACCAAACAATGTATTATTTTAGAATAAATTTGATTACCATAAAAGAGGGTTATAGTGAGTCAACCTTAAAAGATAGACATGCTCGCATGTTTTTTTTTTCAGGACTTTTAAAAAGCAACAATTTTGTTATACATGATCTTTGCGTAACTTTATTCGTTTACGCAGCGCACGCAACGGAAGCTCTCAAAATATTTTTTTTTTTTGGTATTGCAACATTTTTAATTTTTTTCATCAACACAAAAATAAGTTACAATTCGAAACATTAGTTCTTAACCAAACAAACAAACTCTTCATCATCATCATCATCACCTCAGCCATAGGACGTCCACTGCTGAACATAGGCCTCCCCTAGTAAGTTCTAGATTGGCCGGTTTTAAGCGGCCTATGGAAAGGGTGTATGCTTGGTGTTCAGAAATGAGGAGATCCGTAAACGAACATAAGTCGCTGACATAGCCCAACGGATTAGCAAGCTGAAGTGGCAGTGCGGGGCACATAGCACGTAGAACTGACGGCCGGTGGGGCAGAAAGGTTCTAGAATGGAGGCCGCGTACCGGCAAGCCCAGCGTAGGACGTCCACTCACAAGGTGGTCAGACGACCTGGTCAGGGTCGCAGGAAGACGCTGGATGCAGGCCGCTTCCAACCGGCCAATCTGGAAGTCAATGGGGGAGGCCTATGTTCAGCAGTGGACGTCCTATGGCTGAAATGATAATGATGATGATGAAGCGGCCTGCATCCAGCGGCTTCCTGCAACCTTTACCAGGTCGTCTGACCACCATGTGGGTGAACGTCCTACGCTGCGCTTGCCGGTACGTGGCCTCCATTCCAAAACCTTTCTGCCCCATCGGCCGTCAGCCGCAGACAAATTGGTCTCAGTGATTGCATGAGACCCTCAAACTGTTATTCTGCAATAGCCTTTTATAAGTTTAGCCAAACAAATGCAACTGTAAGAACCTAAAAATCTAACTTACATGTAACTTATCACAGTTTTTGTAGTAGTGGAAAATGCCTATTTAAATTTATGAATAGCTGCTAAGGGCTGTTCGTGAAAAACGCATAATTTATATGATCGGACTAACTTACCTAGTGACGTCCGATCCTCAATTATGTGAAGTAATCTCGTCCTCATTGTGTACAATGTAGTACGCACTTTTTGCTACTGCACTGATTACAATCTTCAAAGTTAGGCGCGTGCATGAACGCGTCAATAAACTAAAAAATAAATAACCGGAACGTGCCCGCACCGTCACCTATCAATGTCATCTGTCACCTGTCAATGTCATTATTTCAAAGGATAAAACTGGACACAACTTTCAAAAAGAAGGGAAACTAAGTAGTATGTAGGTATTTATAGCATATAATCTTTTTTGTACTTTAAGGATTGATAAATACATACTAACTGGGTCGGGCTGGGGATAGGATGAGGACGAGATTACTTCACATAATTGAGGATCGGACGTCACTAGGTAAGTTAGTCCGATCATATAAATTATGTTCCATAATCTCGTCCTCATTGTGTACAATGTAGATGTTCAAAGAGGAAAGTTGTGTCGACAAAGCAATATAAACATTTATTATGATCATTTATATGATTTGCTAAAGTCTTCGCACATGATAAAACTTTATTTTATTAACTATCTATTGGTAGATGCTTAATTCAAGTTTTATCTAACAAGGATATAGTTGTTTGATTAATTCATTGGAATTAATCAACCAACCCTGTATATCGATACAACCCTGTATATCGATACAACCCTGTATATCGATACAATCCTGTATGATGATACACCTTGTGTGATGATACACCCTGTATGATGATACACCCTGTATGATAATACAACCCTGTATGATGATATAACCCCGTATGCTAATACAACCATGTATATTGATACAGTCCCATCCCATTTGATGACACAAACCTGTACCTATTTTATACCATACAGGCGGGCCAAAAAATGTGTAGGAATTCTATAAAATCGAAAATAGCAAATTTTACTTTAATTGCAATACTCTTTTATTTTTGTTAAAACTGTAAGTCTTTATGAATTTATAGATTTGCTGGGACTGAGACTGATAATCCACCTGTTGTGCACTTTTAAGTTTGTGCAATAAAGTTTTAAATAAATACCCCGCGCTATTAAGTAGGTATATTCTTTACGAATAAACTAGAGATCACGCAAACGAAATCGCGGGGCAACAGCTAGTTTAATAAGTTGTCATGGAAATGGAGCCAATGCTTTGAACTATTAATATCCGTCTCATTTATCCAGTAGTATGTAGTACATACTTAGTATATGGTTACCTAACAAGGTAAATTTATCGATGTGCAAGTAGGTAGTTAAGCTAGTATTTCTTCTGAAAAGACTTATTTTATTTTATATAATAAGAAAATTTAGTAACCTTTTAAGTTACCATTGTCTGTAATACAATTTTTTATGCAAATAAATTAGTCTTAGGTATTCTTAATAACTCCTGTTCATGGTGTACTTCCAAAGTAAAGGAAACTAAAATAAATAATATGGATGTTTACTATCGCAAATTTTTCATGAAATTATATACAAATACTACTAGTATTGTTCCAGTAGGGATCCTATTTTGTTGACAATAGTTTCAACATTATTTCATGAGAAAGATTGATTTTTACTCATCTTCTTAGAAAACCGTTATATGTGTTACACTTGTATGGCTGGAAATCAGTATGAGACTTCCTGCACTTTATGTGTGGATCCCTGGTAGGGGATATTAATAAGTTAATGAAACAGTCTGAATACTTATTTATAAAAAGATTCAATGACTGGTCAATTCTTGTAAGCTAATAAAAAATAATAATTAAATAAGTAATAATTTACCAATACATCACATCGGATAAGATAGAAAGTTTACTCCGGCTCAAAATACTTGTAGCAGCCTTACAGCCTTGGTCCAATAACAAGGTAAGGCAACATTTATTGCCTGCATTGCCTTAATTATTGCCACTGATCAATGCCTCTATCGTCTCATCCATTTTTTTTTTTTTTTTTTTTTTTTTCATTTAAGTTAAGTTAGAAATTTTCTGACATTATTTATCATCTCCATTTTTGCTTTACATGGTAATTTAATATCTAGTAAAATTATTTATACATAGACTTACATAGGTACTTGACAATCTTCAATTATAATTGTAAGATTCATGCCTTAATTTAAATAATAATTTTAAGTCAGTAGTATATTTTTTATGAAGTTTATAGTTTCATGGATACAATTTTAATTTTTTAATTATGTTTTAATAAATCATATTTTATTATAATCATCTATTTAAATATGAACCTTTGTTATCCACCTGGGATAATTCAGTTTATTTACTATCTTTAGTATCTTGATAATTTAATGATTGGATGATTATTTATCTTAGTCTTCAATTTTTGGTATCAAACATTTTCACAAATAATAAAATGTCTAGAAATATATCGTTTATAACAAAAATATATTAAAAATATATTTAGGTCAGATTTGAAAATTCAAGTTATCATTGGAACTTTGTGTCTAGTTTTGAATTTCTCTTACTTTTCCAAAGGTAGCAGGTACCTACTTAAAAATTAAAATAATTGGTTTTCGACCTTATGACAAGTACATAAGGATCAATTATGGTGCGACATTTTTGCCTGTAAATAAAGCTGCATAAATCTTTCCATGGGTTTTTACTGACTGAAAATATTGGAATATAACATACAGTTACAGTTAAAAAAGTTTTTAATTATGGTTTTTTATCTTGTTGATAACAAGGAGAATTATTTTTCCATTTCTGTAACAGGGATCTTCACTCACATTATTTGTAAGTAACACTCATCTTGAGTGTGTCTTTATTTCACTTGATGAAGACTAGAAATAATCTAACTAGCCATGGCGATCAGCTAGAATAATAACCTTAAGTCAGTAACAGTGTTAAATTTTAATTGCTTTCATAGATTATTATAGAATCTTGAGAATTAAGCTTGATACTATGAGAATTTAAGGTTTACCCGGTTGTAACCAGATCTAATATTATAAGTTACACAAATGGGATACCATATCAGTTGTATAGGAACATACAAACATGCACCAGCCAACATCAATTTGTCATGGTCTCCAAACAGGGAGTCAACTTCCCTGTATTATGAGGTACAAGACAATGTATCTCGCCAGGGTCATTCGACCAGAGTATCGAACCTGGAACCTTTTACGTTAAGGCACTTCACGAATCCAGTGGACTAATGATCTTTAAGTCACAGATATCAATTAGCAATGTCAAGTAATGTTTATTTATTTATTTAAGCTTTTTAGTAAAATATAAGAGAAAAAAAAAAAAACTTAATATGGTCATAACTACATGAACTATTGGAGTAAACAGGTTGTTTTCTATGGTATGCTTTATAAAGTCTTGCCCTCTTGGGCCAACATCAAGAAGTATCTCAATTACTTGTGGTAAAAAACTAGTGGAAATCCACACTGAGATAAACCATAATTTGTAAAAGCGCTATTTATCATTGACTTGTATGTATATAAATGGGGCAGAATAAGACAAGCAGATCTGAGACCAACAGATTGTCTTGGTACCATTAATGGTTGCCAAAGGCCCAATTTGATAGTAACAACTGATGAAATTATTAAAAAGTTAAAATCTTTATAAACAGACTGAAATTGTCTAGGTAAGTATATGACTTGTTTACACAAGACTCAGAATTCCTTAAGCCTTCAATATCAGCAGGCAAAGGAGCTTCTTTCATAGCCTCCTTAGAGTCAAAGTGTTAAGTTGAAAAAATTACTAAGACGGAGGGCATTACCTCATGGTCTCGGTACCCATATTCTCCCTCCTCTCTTTTTTTCTTCAGTGGCATTCGTAGATATGTATCGTCTTGATACTTTTGTGTTCGACTATATTTTCAACTTCAATTAATGAAGTCGGTCTCTGGTCAACCTTATAAGATTTGCAGACCCGCAATATTATAACAAAAATTTTAAGCCACAGGCTAACCCCTCGTGAAAGCAAGTGGAAGTGTTACAATTCTGCTGCGAGACAGAAAAGAGGAATAATTGTTCTCTCGGTACATATGATGCGCTAGAAGAATTTTATAATATTAATAACTTACCTTATGCTATTACAGATCCTTTGTAGTATATTTCTGGTGCAACATTGTATCGGTCTCATGGTCAACTCTTCATGAAGACTAGAGCCATAATGTTACGTCTCAGGAGGAATCCCTCGAGGAGACGCTTCAGACTGAACAAAAACCCACTGGCCACTCCATCGTAAAGGCCAGTGCTTCTGTACAGAGCAGTTTCTGTGGAGTCATTCGGAGACATGACAGACAACTAGAATGAACATATTGATCACCAACGGCCAACCTCCCGTGAAGGCTCCGATGTCATTCATTCTGAGACATGAGAGACAACTAGAATGAACTTAATGATCACCACGGCCAACCTCCCGTGAAAGCTCCGATGTCATTCATTCTGTCTCGTTTGCGGGCTGAAGAATAACGCAACTCTGTCACACACACTCCTTGTTTTCATGATTAATTTCTGGCTGATTATGTTGTTGGAGTGGAGGCCACGTCTCGGCGAACGTAGTGTAGGACGCTTCTCAACTCGATGGGCCGACGAACTCGGGAATATGGCTAGATACATTTGTATCAAAGCAGGAGATCGTATCGAGATCGAGAGGTATCGGTCCAACAATTTCACAAATTCAACTGACAAGTTTTGTTTTCCAGCCACCATACTTTTACACAAAGATCACCGTATTTTCTTCTTGGATTTTTGCATTTGTATGTAAGCTGTAAATCACTAATTAGTTAAAAAACTAATTTATTCTAAATATTTACGTCTTCAGTGCTGTGTACAAAAAAGTACAATGACATTGACAGGTGACAGATGACATTGATAGGTGACGGTGCGGGCACGTTCCGGTTATTTATTTTTTAGTTTATTGACGCGTTCATGCACGCGCCTAACTTTGAAGATTGTAATCAGTGCAGTAGCAAAAAGTGCGTACTACATTGTACACAATGAGGACGAGATTTTGGAACATAATTCTCTGATCACTGTTTTAAGTGAACTTTCCGAGTGAGATAGGCTTCTTTTATCCCTAAAAAAGGCCATTTCCTGATGGATGATGTATGTTAATATAGATCGCATTAATTACCGAAGACGTAGCTATTCAGACGGCAAAAACAGCAAAATTTTAAATAGATTTAAGGGAATATTTTAAAAGTTTTTATGTAAATTCAGTACTTTGTACGTAAAAATTCTGCGTCGGCACAAACTAGCGGTATGCACGTTTACAGTACATACATTACTCGATCCGACACATTTTGTTAAGTACCTACCTACTTAGAAAATAATTAAGTTCTTACTTAGGGACTATACAGGGTTACATTGCAAAGTGGTGCCAAATTTAAAATATAAGATCTAGGGAACAATATAACGAAGCGTCTTAATCGTTATTATTTTTAATAATCGTATGTTCCGAAAAAAATTACTTTAAAATATCCGAAAATAAAGTCATTATAGAGATTACGAAAGCCGCGCGGTTTTTCAACAAAGCAGAACAGTACAGCAAGCTTACAAGGACCCTACGCAGTGCACATACGGTGCCAATTTTTCATGAATAAGTTAAATTATCCACGCGTACGATTTTCAACAGCGGATAGGAACAATTAAATGTGAAAAAATATTTTTTTTGTTCTTTGCATAGTTTGATTGAGGTACTGATTCTGAGCCACTCCTATGAATTTGGCACCCCTTTGCAATGTAACCATGTATTTGGTTTGTTAACAGGCGCATAATAATAACAACGTCAGTTCAATGCTGGGCATAACATAGGCCAGCTCAGTGCACGCCACTAGGCCCGATCCTCGGCTATTCTTTCAAATCCATTGCCAGCAGCTTTGCGTATATCATTGCTGTACCTTTCCTAGGTCTATCTCTCCCATTGCACACCACTGACCCCAATCCTCAGCTATACTTCAGCTGGCAGCCGCGTATATAAACGCTCCGCCTTGATGGAGAACGTCCTACGCTGCCTTTGCCAAGATCGCGATCTCCACTCAAGAACACGTCTATTTCATCAGATATTTACAGGTATTATTTATTATAATCATAATTAGGCGTGCATGTGTACTATAATGTGTATCGCACGTTGTTTACTGATTTACAGAACCGTGAGCAGTCATTGGGGCGTGTAATCGCTAATTAAGTTGATTAGCGCCTCTTGAACATATTAAATAACTATGTAAAGGACCTAGTTGTTTATACAGAACTTGAGGTGTGAAAATATTTAGTATATTATTAGTAATAAGATAATTAATAATCCTTTTTAATTTGACCTACCAAACTTTGATATTTTGTATCTAGCGCCGGGTCAAAAGCTTGGTCTACGCAGTCTCGGTTGGAAACGAACGTTTCGGACTTCATTAGAGCTGAAGTCTAACCGTCGTCAAGTCCCGATCCTAATCCGCTGGATTATGGTTTATGGTCAGTTTTAGAGAGTACGGCTTGCTCTAAACGCCATGATATTTTGGAGTCCCTAAAACAATCTGTACGATTGGCAATGAAGAGTTTTCCCATTGAAGGGTTCGTGCTTCTATTTAATTGATAACTGGCCTCAACGTATAAAGGACTGTATCAATGCCAATGGAGACCACTTTGAATATTTTTTTTATTTTAAATTGTTTTATATTTATATATTAAAATAACACACTATAAAAATAATAAATGTTATTTGCAATAGAATTTTTTTTCTTTGTTTCAGTATTTATAGCCAGACTAAGTATACTAATAATAAAAAGCTAAAGTTTTTTTTATTATTTGGTTACACGCAGTATATTATTTAAATTTTTAGATTTGGTATCTTAGCTCGACACTGGAAATTGAATCCTTTGAATACTAATACGAACTATTAGGTACCTAGTACTATTGTATGGCAGAAATTCATTATCTATACCAAATAATAGCCGATATTACAATGAAACAATGACGTACCATTATTAGCCTGTCATGTTATGTCCTAGCTTGTAAAATTAAATAGGTAATTCCCTTTTCGAAATGTGCGGTATGTTAAAAAGAATCACATTCGCTTGCAGAATGAAAGTGGACCTTATTTGATTTAGAGACAAATATTAAAATTGTATTTTTTTAAAATATGAGTAATTTAAACAGATATTATATTTGTTGAAATAATGATACTGTTTTTGATTTTATACAATACACATATTTCCTAGATAGTTAGTTTTAAATATACAGGATCCATGCAATTGAATTTTTAAAGAATTTTGTATTAATTGATAACATCTATTTATAGTTCATATTATCATTATATTATTATCTACTATCACATACTAGTTTTTCCAGTTAGATAAGCTGCACTTTATACAACGCTTTTTACTATCTATAGCGACGAATTTATTTAGCCTTATTTTCAAAATACGCCTACAAAACATTTCTGAGCAAAATTACTTTTACAGATATAATGTAGTAATTATAGATTGGAATAGAAAACTTTCAACTACAAAATTTACGAAACTGATGAACAAATTCTAATGAAATTACGCATAGGCTGGATACAAATTTTGAAGATTTAGTAGAGAAGCTAACAATTCTAACAAAACAAAGTTCTTTTTTATAAGTTGGCAACTTTATGTTGGCTCCGCCTTGAATTTTAACGTAGCAAGTCAGCCTAGTAACGTGATATTTCTAATTATTTATGAAAAATTTCCTAAAATACAGACCCATCAAGGTACTAACATTCCTAATTGCTAAATTAAAAGCGATAGCTCTCTAGCTAACTCAACTTCGCTTCTCAAATCGCTTAACTTAACTTCGATACAGAACTAGCTAGTACTCTATCGAAGTTAAGTTAAGCGATACGATATTAATTAAATAACCTTAGACGTAAGCTAAATAAAAAACAATTGAAAGTCACAAATAGAACAACTTTTAAAAACAAGAAACCTCATACCTTCTTCTTCTTCATCTATACGGTCAATCCCGGTTGCGTCCAGAGCCATTGCTTTGGAGCCCAGGGTCCGCTTTCCTTGATTTACTTCTCCACTTCGCGCGGTCTTGAGCGTCTCTAGTTGTGAGTTCATTGGCACGCATGTCAGCCCTCACGACGTCAAGCCAGCATTTCTTGGGTCTACCTCTTTTGCCAGGACTTGGCGGTGGCGGCATGGCCAGACATTTGTTTCCTACGTAGCTTGCCGGTTTCCGTAAAACATGGCCGTACCAGCGTAGGCGACTCTACTGCAGTTTGTCTGCAATATCACGGACACGAAGGCTACCGCGGATGCGCGAGTTCCTCACGCGGTTCTTCCGAGTCATCCTCACATCCACCGCAGCATATTCATCTCCGTGACACGCAGCTCCTGCTTGTGTCGCTCAAGTAGCGGCCACGCTTCGCTGCCATATAAAAGGACAGGCTTAATGATGGACTTATAGATCTGTCCTTTCAGCTTAACCGGCTAAACCTCATACGTATCATATGATGAAAAAAAATTCTTTGAAGAACGGTAAATTTTACTAATTTGTTAATGATTCTTATTGTATTTAATGGTATTCATTTTAGGATTTTATTATTGACATAGTGTGTGTAATTTATTTAATCTAATTGAATTATTTTTGAATTTTTCTTATTGACATTTGTATAATATAATTAATTGACACGTGTACTAGAGGTTTGAATGAAATTAAATTTGAATGTGTTACCTAGTGTTTAAAATTTTAATATTTGCATGACAAAAATTTGTCAAACATGAGCTCAAACCATTTTGTAAACATCAATGTATTACCATGTTACAAGCAAATAAATTTTTCATTTCATTTCATTTCATTTCAAAAAGTTTTACTTGAAAGCCTCACACTATGAAAGTTTATGTCAATTCAAAATATCAATTACTATAATACGGCAATTGTATACTTTGTGTATGTAACTTAGTGTATAAGATAAGATAAGATAAATTTATTTCTCTGTAAAAACTTAGCATAAATACATGAAACTTAACTTGTATGTCTCAAACTTGTACAATTTAGAGTTTAAACAAAAAGAAACGCAACAGATACCTATATTTTACGATAAGTTAAGTTAGTTGTGAATGTATGATATTATTTATCAAAATATTAAAGCACGTAACTAATTTACTATTATTTAATGAATTACAAAGTATTTACTTTATAACAATGTGGTACTAACCTGATTTATCTGATCACTTAATTAAACTAAACAATACCTGAGTGTTGGGTGAAAATTACCAAATACTAGCTTAACACTGTGTATTTATTAATCCTTGCATTAAATGAAGGCGATTTTTCATCCAATTACTTGCGGTTTTATAACCTCTTGCTCCACGATGCCCGGGTGCTCACTCAAACGTACCGCACTGATAGGTATTACTTATTCTCATTAGTCCTCAAAGCCACTCTTCATTTATTATCCGGTTCGTTCTGGACCATGTTGGGAATCTTGACAATTTTCGAGGATTTCAGGAATAAAATTAACAACTCGTGATCAGTTAGTATCGGAGATGTATTATAATGACACTTGAGTACAGTCTGACAAAAATATGCAACCGCGAAGTGTTGCTATGAAAAATTTACTAGGCGTTGTGCATTTAACAATTTAAACGAAAGAAGTAATCCGAGGATAAGGTGCATTGGTCTTCAACAAACCCTTATTAAAATTAAGTTACACATCGTTACAAGTTATTACGAAATAAACCCACCTACAAATACAATCACTAAGATTACTATTAATTTTAATTCATTTAGAACGTATTAGGGGAAAACTTATTTAATCAGCACACGCCATCACAACCGCAGTTTCTAGTTTTGCGAACCCCAATTAAAATTTTGCGCATTGTAGTTACAAGTTACGAAGGGTCTGACGTGAGGATACTGAGGAGAACCAAACAAATAAATAACTCGTCAAAACGTCCTAAATAAATGTGGGTTCTGGTCAAGATACCGCCCTGGGGTGGCAATTAAGCCATGATGAGTAAACCAAAGTGGATTTTAACTCTATGTTTTCGAGTAAACGATAATATTGCCAGATAAAATGTTGGTATTAAGTCATTTTTTTACACGACTGCCCAAAAATGGAGTGTAATGTTTTTTCATGTGGGATATGATCTTACGTGTTCCCAAGTGACAAAGGCTGTGTGATAATATCATAATAATAATAAAAAATGCAAATTATATAGGATAACAATGTAAAAAAAAGGGAAAAATACTTAAAGTTTCGTTTATACTCATAATAACAAACAAATTTTTAAATATTTCGTTTTGTTAACATTGCAAGAAGGTAAATATATAATTTCAAAAATACTTTTTATTTCGTTATACATGTCTAATTAGCGGCTAATAATTGGCTAAAACGTGAACTAGTACGTGCACATAACTTAAAGTTTCTGTTGTTGCAATGAATGAATGTCGATACATACCCGAAAATTTGCAAGAGCCGGCCGAGTGGATTCTGTAGGCGAAAAGTGGGAGAGCACGATGCGGGTAACGGACGATTGGGGCCAAATGGGCCGCGACTCATTTGCCCCGCCGCTCGGACCAGCACTAATTTTCCTACGGGTAGCATTTGTACAGAGAACAACTCGTCAAGCTACCACAAAACGTAAAATGTTCTCAATTGATATTTATCTCTTCATGTCGACTTAAAATTGGTAGGTTGAGCTGCTGTTGACGTACAGTCAAATGCCTAGTGGATAATCGTGGCTTCGTTCTTATTTTGTTTTAGTATAATCTAGATAAATCCGCGTCATTATTTTGTCTTCATTTGGGTTTAGTGAGTCAGTACGCGAAGCTGCTGGCATCTGATTGAGAAGAAGCTGCGGATCAGGCTCAGTGGCGTGCACTGGAAGAGTTCTTTGTCCAGCAATGGACTAGCGTGGGCTGTTTACAATAAAAACTGCATGCACTTTGCAAGAACTGGCAAAAAGAGCGAATAAGACTAATTGGGGTCAAATGGGTTGCATTTGCACTGACGCGCTCAAACTATCACTCATTTTCCCTACAGGCTGCATCTATTAACAATTAACTATGTTGTATGAATGGTGTCATTGTGGCTAGTTCAATAATAACTAGCTTTAATTTCCACCAGTTTTTTTAACTTTTTTAATTCAGTTAATATAGGTAAGTTCTATTTGCATTAATACATTCGTTTTATGTATTGAAAAAAAATGCAATATACAGTGTAATCCTTCATAAAGTGCACACATTAAAATAAGGAATTGTATGCCTAATTTAACCGACGGAAAACGTATTAAAAAAAATTTTTTTTTAAGGATTTTTTAAAGAGTTTGTTCCATACTTTAAACAAGACTGTGTATTTTGTAAAATAATTAATTTGCAACAATAAAACTAACTTATTATTGACTGAAAGTGATCAGACGTTCTTTTAAAATCGAAATCCATGAAAAACGGATTTTTTAAATAGAATCTCTTATTTGTTTATCATTTTTATCATAGAATTTCTTATTTTAATACGCGCACTCTACTCACCCTGTATATAAAAAATAATAATTACAAATTGTTTAATAATATACTTATAGATTTAACTAGCAAATATCTTTTTTTAAATTCTAATCTTGCCGAAAAACCGTCTAATGTTTTACGTCGGATTTATTCGGCGATATCGAACTCTAGACACAAATTTGCATAAACCAGCCGAGTAGATTTCGCAAGCGGCTAGCGGAGAGCAGAACGGATGATTGGGGCCAAATGGGCTGCGTCTTATTTGCCCCGTCCGCTCCAACTATCACAAATTTTCATACGGTTCAAGGTTCTAATTTGCTATTGAGACTTTCCTTCTGGTATAGAAACGTTTGTGTGTCGTATTTTCTTTTTTAAGAAGGTACATACTTATTTGTCTGTTTCCTCCGACCTCCGTAGTCGAGAGGCGAGCATACCGGACTTGGTGTCGTTATCTCTGAGGTCCTTGGTTCGATTCCCGGTCGGTCAATGTAGAAAAATAACTTTTCGATATTGTCTCGGGTCTGGGTGTTGTGGTACTGTCGTTGTTTCTGATTTTTGTAACACAAATGCTGAAGCTACTTATCATAGAATCAGAGCAATATATGTGATGTTGTCCAACATATATTTATTTATTCATGCTTTAAAATGGTCTATAGATATAATGTCAATATTGCCGTGCCGTGTAACCGTAAAGAATACACTTCCTCACCGCCAACAGGAGGCGTGTCGTAAGAGGCGACTAATTCCTGTAGCACGAGACAGGCAGCAGCGTCTGCGTGCTAAATCTAATAAAAAAACTGCACTCGCCAATCCGCCTGCTAAGAGTGGCGAGTATTGGCAATCCCCCCGATGAAAGTCATTGGGGGAGGCCTATGTTAAGCAGTGGACGTCCTATGGCCGAGATGATGATGATGATGATGATAACATCATCTCCTAGAACCCAGACTCAAACCAATTTAAAAAAGATAAAAAGATCGTTTGCTGAATTGACCTGAACCGCGAACCGAACTTAGAACCCTTAGCGTTCAAGGTGAACCACCACGCCACTATACTAATTGGTTCGACTAAACTTTGTTAATGTCAAATCAACTTTTCTATTTCTATCTCAAATAAAAGAATTTTTTTCTTTTCTTGAAATATAATCCACAAGCCGAGTCATAATCTAACATTCGTAATACGTATGAAATATGTTGAAGTTTCGGCTAATTCACCGTGACCCCATAGATAAGGCGGCGGGGGGCTGTTTACTTATAAAGAATAATGGCGGCATTTTTTACGACTTACTCCGTTATTTATACCCAGAGTTAGTGTAATATCGCTGATATAGCCGGGGATAAAAAATGTACAGATAGTCAACTGTAATCTTTTTATTTGGCAAAAGAAAATACAACGTTTTGCAAAAAGATAGCATTTTGTTAATACACAGACTATTTTTGTTTGTAATCCAGAAAAATTGTTTACCCACGGACGTATGGAGTTAAAAAAACCCAGACAAGTGCGAATTGAACTCCCGTGGTGAGAGTTCCGTAATATTTAATAGTTCGGCTTCAGCTCAGTAGTTTTGGAGTTCAGGTGGTCAATAATCATCTATTTTTACAAGCTTTTTATTAGCTTGCAATTAATTTGCTATAAGTTGGAAAGCTATGGCATCAGAGGATTGGCACTGGAATGGTTTCGTAGCTACCTTACGTCCAGATCCCAGAGGGTTAAGGTTGGTGACGGTCTTAGCTCAAGCCTCCCGGTCAGCTTCGGTGTACCTCAGGGCAGTGTTCTTGGTCCCTCGTTGTTCATAATTTACCTTAATGACATTCACGAGGCCACCAGAGATGCGGACCTGATCTGTTATGCAGACGATACTGTGGCTTTATTTCAGGGAAGAACCTGGGAGAATGCATTGCAGGCGGCAGAGCTTGGCTTGGCTGCTATAAAGGGATGGCTTGATAGAAACCTCCTTACCTTAAATCTTAGTAAAACCAAATATCTGTGCTTCCATAAGACGCAATCCTCATGTCCAGCTGTTCCCACTATCCTGAAAGTGCATTCATGTAATTCTTCCTCGTGCTCTTGTGTCCCCGTGGCTCGATCCAACTTTGTAAGATACCTTGGAGTAGAAATTGATGAAAACCTGTCCTTTAAGCATCACATCGCGACGCTTACCTCGAAAGTACGTAAACTAACCCACGTCATGCGTCTGCTACGTAACTCCGCTGACAAGCCCCTTCTTTACACAGTGTACACTGTGCTTTGTCAAAGTCTACTAAGTTACTGCATTGTGGCTTGGGGAGGAATTTGCATTACAACTATGATCGATATTGAACGGGCACAGAGATCTGTGCTTAAGGTGATGCTAAAAAAACCATACCGATACCCAACTCGAGACCTGTATCTAGAAGCAGGAGTCCTGAATGTTAGACAATTATACATGCTAAAAGTTTTTACCATAGCCCACCGCTCTACTTTAAATTCCCCAAGCTACCAAAAATTAGTAAATAAAAGGGTTTTTCACATTCCATCACATGTAGTAAAGACAGCTTTTGCAAAAAATCATCTCGACTTCAAACTGCTCTTCATCTACAATAAAATTGCACGTTTCTGCGACATAAGACATAGTTCGGTTAGACTAGCCGTTAAAGAGGTGATGAACTGGCTTCTTACTCTGTCATATTACGACACAGAAAGTCTACTGAAAATCCCTCAGTAAACCTGACATAAACAACCACACACTCATCACAACACGCACACACACGCACATACACGCGCGCACACACACAATCAAACACACACATCCGCGCATATAGCATATAACATCTCACTAATTTTCACATTTTAAATTAAAATTGCACTGATTTACTAAATTCAAGCCTATCTCACTCGACCACCTCGCACACGCAAAACTTTTTGATAATACAGTCGTTAAACATGGTTCTCGCGATACAGGTAACCTAGTGCGAGACCGCCATTAATCGTGCCTACAACTTAAATGTATTTTATTCAATTTTGTCAACCTATCTTTGTAAACCAATTTTATGCGTAATAAACATTATCTTATCTTATCTTATCTTTTGAAATTAATTTAAAACTGTTAGTTTAAAAAAAATATCCGATACCATTGCATTTGATATACAGGGTTAAATTGCAAAGGGGTGCCAAATCTTTAGGAGTGGCTCAGAATTAGTAACTTAAACGAACTATGCAAAGAACAAAAATCCTTTTTTTACATTTAATTATTCCTATCCGCTACTAAAAATCGTACGCGTGGATAATTATTATTTATAAAAAAAAAATGCACAGTATGTGCACTACGTAAGGTCCTTGTGGGCTCGCCGTGCCTACGCCTCTGATGAATGACCGCGCGGCTTTCGTAATCACTCTATTGACTTTATTTTCGGATATTTTAAAGTAATATTTTTTCGTAACATACGATTATTAGAAATAATAACGATTAAGGCACTTCTTTGTGTTGTTCCCTAGATCTTATTTTTTAAATTTGGCACCTCTTTGCCATTTTACCTTGTATATTTACTATCAAACTGTACTGTAAGCAAAAGTTTTGTTTTAATTTTCTAATTTCTCCCTCAAATACCTCATATTTAAAATTCATTTATTTACGTTACATGTTATTCGATCACAAAAAGTTTATATGTATGCTACAGCTTATTCGGTCCAGTATTTGGTCCATTCGGAGCTAATTGGCTGTGACAAACGGACAGACATGCGTCGAGTGGCAAATTTAGGGGCACTGCTCGCCTTAAGAGGCTTATAGATCAATGTAGGCTGAGTAACGCTGAGATAGCATGTTTTTTTCGGCCGTATCTTTTTTTTTCGTTAAATTAGAAGTTTGATTCTTTTACAGCTTCAACTGTAGACTTGAGTATATGGTTTTAATTTCAACCTTCACGCGTTCCCGAGATAAAGAGTCTTGACAGACAGACAGACAACGTGTTCCTATAAGGGTTCCCTTTTTTCCTTTGCCAATGCTTTGTATATCTGTTTACGTAAATAAAAAATTATCTTATCTTATCTTATCTTATCCTTTTTAGGTACGGAACCCTAAAACCATCTCCCGTGTGCAAACGACCGGAGGATCGTCTTTTTGGCGGTCAAACTATACCCACACTACCCGCTAGTACCCGATAGTACCCACCGCGTCCGCAAAACGCGATAATTAATAACGGGCTCCATAACAATTAATAATAAAACCCCGAGCATCGAGCCGCACTCGACGTATTTATTAAGAAAGCGATAAATCAGAACTAAACGCCCCGCAGCATTCACAACACTAGTTTGGGGGTTGGTGTCGATAAAAATTGAAATTATCGATAACAATTCAACTTACATGACCCGATCCACCAGCCTCTTTTCACCTTCGGGGAACTCGACGCAGATTTATTTGGTTTGACGACTGTCTGGTCTGTGCTTAACTTTTAGTTCAAACTACAATCTCACATAGTACATGCCTGGGGTCAAACACAATGTTTTCTACTATAAGTAATACATAGTTTTATTAGTCAACATGTCATAACATCTAATGGCAATATTGATTAATTTATCACAAAACATAATTATCACGGCATTGTAGCATCCAGATTGAGGTACGCAATTATTTTTTGGGGAAATGCAACCAACTGGGACAAAGTATTAAGGTGTAAAGTAAAAAAGTGTATCTGTGCTATGTGTGGCTTAAATAAAACAGATAGCTGCACAACATATTTTATAAATTTAAAAATATTGACTGTGCCCTGCCTTTATATTTTCGAGCTAGCTCTCTTCATTAAACAAAATCCGAACTTATTCAAAATTGTCCATGGATCTCGCAACCGAACTGTACTGCACGCCATTGATCGCATCCCACATAAAACAGCCCTCTACAGCAAAGCTGTTCTTGCTATGGCCCCAAGAGTTTACAATAAAATACCTAACTATATTAAATAGTGTAATGAGTTTTTGGCATTTAAACAAAGACTATTTATGTTTCTGACAGATCATTCATTCTATTCAGTCAATGAATTTCTAAAATTTAAATCCCAAACTAAATAAAGCTTTTCATATCCGCTTGACGCCTGCGCTATAATTTAATTGACATTGAAATTAATTTGTACATCGATAATTTTGATATTTAATATTATTATGACGGATTATTATTATTATGCTATTTAGTAATTGATTGTCATTTATATCTAGATGTTTTGTAAAACTAAACTAAACTTGTGAACTCTGTTACATTTGTATGCCGCCAAGGCTGATCAGGGCGCTCTCATAAAACCCTGTTCCTATGTAATAATAACTATTTACCTGTGTATCACAATTATATGATTGATTTGATTTGATTTAATCTATCAAAATGACCAAGTATTTCCGTCAAGTAAAACCGCAAGAAAATGTGTTGCTATGACACATTTTTACCAATTAACAAAACCATTCGTCGATATCGTTGTGTCACGTCACTATCCGGAATCTACCCCTATAGCAGGGATTTAGTCGGGATATTTCGCTGAAATTACTGGCAATACATCATTGAGATGTTTTTAATAAGCGCCAGTGTTGCTATGCTCTGACAGACCAGCTTTGGACGCTGCAAGGACTGCACAAGTGAAGGGATTAGATATAATTGTTTACAAGGTATTTTTAGTTTAAAAGACATAAAATTACCTTATTTTGTTTAATTTGTTGACTGTGTTCTAAATTCAAAAAGTGACAGAACATGACTCGGCTAGGTAACCGTAAATTAAATGGTTTTGAAGCAGATGGTCATTTTCGCAAAATGCCATCGCAAAAAATTTGGTCAATTTCGCAGAATGACATTTTCGCAAATGGTCACTATCGTAGATTGTAATTTTTTCAATTGGTCACTTTTGCAACATGTTACTTTCGCAAATCGTCACTTTCACAAAACGTCATTCAGATTTTTTTCCTTTATATTCTTTTTAATATATTTGCTATTGCTTTACCGAGGACGCAAGGTAACTTGTCAAGTATGTCAAATACAGGGTTACATTTCACGGTAGTGCCAATTTTTCAGGGACCACTCGGAATCAGTAACTAAATCGATCTACGTAAAAAACAATCTTTTTTTTTCATTTTTAATTCTTCCATTCTGCATTTGAAAAATAGAATACGTAGAAAATTTACGATTACTCGATTAAATTGCACCGTATGTGCACTGCATGAGATTCTTGTTAGAGCGTCGGCGTACGCCTGTGATCTCTGATGAATGACTGCGCATCTCGTATTTTCTTTTTTTAATTTTAATTACGATAAATTAGTATTTTTGTATTGTTCCATAGACCTTGTATTTAAAATTTTGCACCTTTAAATGTAACTCTGTATACCTAACTTCCTCTTTACAGTCTTGCTTGTGGCTCTCAGTCTCGCATCGTGTAGGTAGGCTATGAGACCCGAACGGAGTAGTGCGGTAATCCGCCGTAAATGCAAAGGGTCCAGGTTCAATTCCTGGTTCGGGTCAATTCAGAGAACTAACTTTTATCTAGTTGACTCGGGTCTTTCACAACTAAGTCGAGTCGACTTACAAGAGATTGTCCTACTTCTTCTTCTGCATTATAAAATTGCATGTATGATGTATTCTCGCAAATAAACGATTGAATTTGAATTTGAATTTAATTGTCAAATTACCCACGAGAAAGCAGTAACTTAAGGATTTTCTATAAAAATTGTGTCAAAATCAATAATTAAACACCAATATAAAACCTTAAAACCCGCCCAATCTCAGCACATCGTCAGTTAAACGCTCTCATTGTGCGCGCACAAAGCCGCCGGTAAATGCTGCAAGAGTGATTGCACTCTGTTCTATTGTCGCTGTACTCTTTAGTGTTGCCGTCCGAGCCTTTGCAAAGAGTTGAGTTATATTTGAAATTTTCCTAATAAGCACGAACGTCACAGACCCGGTGAGTACCAAGCAGATAGATTGTAGATATAAAAAAAAAACCGACTTCAAAACACTAAAAAGCTAAAAATAATCCTAACACTTAAGTACCTAATCAGTTACTTTTGGAGTCGGTGCAAACAAAAACATTGTATCTCTCATCGGCTGGCACCGACTCCAAAAGTAACTGATTAGGTACTTAAGTGTTAGGATTATTTTTAGCTTTTTAGCGTTTTGAAGTCGGTTTTTTTTTTAATAAAATTTACTTATTTCATCTATTTTTAGTGATAAATCCTAATCTAACTGCTGAACACCGATTTCATCCTCTTTTTTTCACCCTTAGGGGTACAATTTTTTCCGAAATTTGTCACTTTAGTATCTTTGAAGTATTAGCTATTCAATAAAAAAAAATCATCAAAATCGGTTTAAATTTGTCGAAGATATTGGTTAACATAGATCCATGAATCACGAACCAAAACATTATCTGGGTATATATTTTGTTATTTTCTCAAAAACTGCTAAATCAATTACAATAAAATTTATATGGGACCACCTCTGAAGTATGATCTACCAAACAAAAAAAGAATCATCAAAATCAATTCATAATTGGCGGAGTAATCGCGTAACATACATACAAAAAAAAAACAAACAGTCGAATTGAGAACCTCCTCCTTTTTTGAAGTCGGTTGAAAAGAAGAAGAAGAAGCAAAAGCTTCACGGTCCGGTGAGCGCTATTATAATTAGGCGTGACTAAAACAAACACAAAAAAACACCTAATACATTCATAATCATCATCATACTCGTATTAGCCTACTGCAGTTCACTGCTGGACGTAAGCCTCTCCTAAAGAGCATCAAAGAGCTCGATCTCCCGCTTTTTTCATTTAATCACTGCTAGCCATCTTCCTAACTTCCGTACTACACTCACTAGGTTTGTCGAGGCGTGGTTTCCACTCGAGAACCGGTTTACTCCACCTTTCATCGGTTCTGCGACATTATGTAGCCCTCTGCCACTTAGCTTGCTACATTTTAGAAGTAAGAGTATGTCCATTACTATGGTCTTAATACTCAATCATTTATTGCTTTACCATATTAGCAGTTAGGTGTTACAATCTTAGCAGTTACATAATATAGACCCAGTAGGGCACAGCAATTTTGGACGGAGGCAGGACGATCCTTTTAGAAACTTTATTGTTTAAAATGTAAACTAAATAGTTCAGATGATTTGAGTAGATGTCGATTAGCAATTTTGGTAATTCCAGTATAAAAATATCTTCCTCTGACGGATAACCTCGTTTCAGATTCTATTCATTAACGAAATTCCAAGCATCGACCTTTTCATAGCTCGCTGAGTAACGTTGAAGTCAGTGGGCCAGCTTTGCTGTCACTGACATGTTCCACGTTTCGGCTCCGTAGGTCATCACTGTTAGGACGTACCAGTGTATTACCTTGCTCTTCAGGCCTAATGCTTTATGCCGTTCCTAATTAAGGTAGCGACGCTTAATCATGCATGGTCTTAGATGCTACAAGTCTAGTTCTTAAAATTGAATCCAGGCTATTTTGGACAATTGTTTTGCAAGTTTCTTCACGATGTTTTCCGCCGTACCAGAGCATGTAGTTTAAAAAAGAATCTCTCATTAATCACACCAATCAGCTTGTACTATGTCTGACAGCTAGATAACGGATCGATATACATAAATGCAATTATGATATCCATTACTCGTGTTAAAAATCCATTAGTAAATATATTTCGAAAAATCCGGCAATACGGAGCTCACGAACCTTAGGGTGTGTGGTAGGCTCCTATCTCCAAGGTTAAAAGCCTAAAAAAAAATACATTTACCTAGCTCCAAATTATAGATGTATACATCCATGACTCAGGTGAAGTGATTGTGCTCATCTCTCAAACATTTGCCTCTTGCGGGACTCGCCACCACCGCTGGCTTTGTAGTTTGAAACGCAATCGGTCTTCCAAAAAAAAAAACCTTTCCAAAATCGCCATTCAAAGTTCACCTCATCGTGCCTGGAGAAAGGCTTTAAAATTTAATTTGACATATCCCCTAGTCATTACTTTTTGTGTCCTCCACAGCCTATTTACCTAAAGCCCTAAAGAAAGTCGTTCACTATACAAATTTGAACATGCTTAATCGATTCGACTGACAGACAACCGAGCCTGGTTGATAGAATGCAAAAACTCGATGTAAAGTTAAGGGCAGGCTACATTTACAAGTTAAATGAGCTAAACTCTTGCATAATTATCAAGCTGGGTGTACATACCTGTCATTAATTAACAATATCGCAAAACAAACCAAGCTATTTTAATTTTGAATACCAGCACGATATCAAAAGAATATGGCGGTCAAGTGCGAGTTGGGTAAGGTTTAGGAGTTTTAACTAAATAAATAAATACTTGTAACGTTATATTATTATAATAAATTATTTTCATAATCACACCAGTTATTTAGATTGAAGGACAAAAATTTTGATTTTATAGGGATAGTCGTTCTTTTCTATCTATCATTGACATAAATTTTATTTTATTTTTTATTTCATTTATTTCTTAATGGAAAACATACAGCATTTGTATAACAAATATAGATAACATAGTAAAAAACAAGTATTCCTTGAACAGTTTTCGCGAATAGAAATGTATATAATCCAAAAACTACATATTTCTTTAACAGAGCAAAGCAAAGGAACAAAACAGAATTACAAACAATAATTTTAAAGCCACATCAAAATGAGGTAGTAATACACTTAAAGAAATGAAAGTGTCACCAAGTTATACTTCGAAAAATTCAGTATTAATTTTATTCTTAAAATAATTTGGTCTCGCCGTAAATAGGTCAACATGTTCTGAATAATTACGGTTAAAGTTTTTAAATACCCTGTTGAAATAAGAATTCCGTCTATAATTTGTAGTACTTGCATCAACATGGAGTCTGAGATGATTTCTCCTGGAGTTGGCACGAACTGGTAATTGTATCTTGACCCTAGATAGAAGCTCGATACAATCATTTTTACCATTTGTTAGGTTTTGAAGAAATGTTTGGTCAGCTGCCTCTCTCCGCAGTTTTAGTGGAAGTAAGTGGTGACGTTGGCAGTTTTCAGTGTAGTTAAAACTTGAGTTTAACCGGTGCTTATAATTTAAAAATCTTAGAATCTTTTTCAGATTTTTTAAATTTTGCCTACATATAGTTCATATTGAGGATTCATATGGAGGAAATTGATGTTTTAAATTTTGTTTTTTAGCATGTACATATAAATACAATTTCATATATGTAGATCTAGGATGATAGTTAATTGTCAAGCGTACCCCCAGGGACAAAGCGCTAGGAGGTACAAACTTAGTTACACAGTTTCTTTCCTCCTTGGCATCTGGCAAGGTACACATATAATTGAGTATATACTGGGACTGAGTGGCGCGGGCGAGACACGGGCTTGGTGCCGTTTCCTTCATAGATAACGCCCGCGCCTCGCCTGCGCCTCGCCTACGCCTCTCCTGGCCAAGCCAGCGCCGCCATCTTGCCACGCCGACGCCTCTTACGTATGTCCCGCGCCTTAGACGCCAGTCGCTAAGCTTTCTGCAGTGCGGCCGTGTCCTTAGCACTGAAGAAGCCAAAGATATTTTAATTACTTAATTTGCTTGCTTTGACCAACGTGTAAAATAACACTAAAAATAAAATTCTTTCCTTGATTTTCATTTCAAAAACCCTAATAGGCAACGCTTTAAAATAAACAGGTTAAAATATTTCGAAGGGCTTCGGTGTTAAGTTACCGAACCCTAACAAATGAAAAAAAGCAATTAGGCTATCCATAAATCAGTTGTGTTAATTGGAGGCTTCCAAAATCCCGGTAGAGGGCGTCCTGCGCAGGCGCAGGGAATGGGAACGTGTGCTTTTTGCGGTACTGCGAATTGCGTAGGCTAGGGGACAGGCCGCTTTCGATTATGGAGTATTGAAGACAAACTTTGAATCAGGTTGTTGACACCATTCTAAAATAATTCAGTCATAATTTCACATTAAAGGCATTAATTTATTTAACATTTTAAACTACTTGTAAAAATCACTTGCAGAGCGGACAACAGTTAAGGAAAAAAGATCAAGAGTAGTGCCACGAACTGAAAGACGCAGCGTGGGAAGGCCTCATTCCCAGTGCATTGGCGACCTTGTCAAAGTTGCGGGAAGCCGCTGGATTCAAACAACCCAGAGCCACTCGCTGTGGCGTGGCGTTCTATGGGGGAGACGTATGTCCAGCTGTGGACTTTGAAACGCTGATGATGATAATAATAGATTGAAGATTTATGAGTCAACAAGCGGGCGAGCTAACTAGATTCTCATACAAAGTACGTACGACTCTCCATGAATGTTGATTTTAGAATAACACTTAGAAACTGTCTGTGCGCGCCCATTTATGCATATGTTACTAGACCCGCCGTACTCCCGACACGACAAGTCGCCGTCCCGCTTGTCCTGTGTGTGTTACGCTAAGGCGCATTACAAGTTACTAAACATCAGACCGGCTATAGATCATGAGAATACTCAATATACCAATAATACCAATAGTAAAAATAATAATAAATAAATAAATAATAATAAAATATACCAATCACTTAAACGCGCCATATCTCTTGGCCTACAAACGTGCACCGCGGATGCCAAGAGGGCGCTTCCGTCGATTACAGGCAATTATTGCAAAAAGTAGTGCAATTTGCGCTCTTCAGGTGGACTTACAAAACGAGATAGTGATCAATGTTATCATACTTTACAATTATTAATTTAATACTAATATGGCGTTCTACGGGGTGTTTGGTAATTGGTATATTTACCGAAAACTACCCTATGGTAACATAATATATATAAAATTGAATCTCTATTTCCCTTGGTCATCGCATCACGCGTGTACGGTTGGAACAAGTTCCCTAATTCTTTTTTTTGTTGTGTTTTATATTGTCAGAAGAGGTTCTTTTTAAAAAAAAAGGATGTTGCCCAGAAAATCCTTAATGAATAAACTATCGACCACGCGAACGAAGTCGCAAGCAACAGCTAGTTATGCATATAAATACCATGGTGAAGGCAGAAATCTGATAGTTCAGAGTTCAAGAGTATATTGTCAAAAAACAATTATTATGACAGGATGGTAACATGGATATTTTTAAAGTATTTTGTTCAATATACTCGCAGATGTGCAATGTGGTTATTAACAATTTACACGCACAACGTACCTACAGAAATGCCCTACATTCACATTCTACAAATCAATCAATAAATAAGCGCTAGACATCACATATTTAATATTGTCATGGTTTCGAAGTGAACAATTAACATCCTTATGTCAAGATACGAGGTATCACATAAAGAATTCGGGCGTCTCCCAGCTTACCCAGACCCGAGCCGATTTATAAAAGATAAATTTCTGAATTGATCGAACCCGATACCTTTTGCGTTCATGACGTATTGCTGTACCATTACGCTAATCGGTCGTCAGACATTGATAATAATTTTGACAGATCATAAGTCTGTCAATCTAGTGACCGAGTTAATTTTGCTGCCTCTCAGCACTTGCACTGAAACGATAGTTGGGTAGTTAATTGGGATATGTAAACTTACTTACCAGCCAGATGATAGTTCATCCTAGTACCAGAGTAATCTATGTGATGTCCAATATTTATTCATTTTTGTTTTCAATCTTAAAACATTGTACCGTGTAAAAATGTAACACCGTTAAACAGCACACCTTTGAAAGGGCCCAACAAAATTAATTAAACCTTTGCCGCTCGTCAAATCACAATTAAAGATTTCAAATTTAATTTGTCAAGCCGAGTGCCGCCCGAGGGATGAGCTCGCCTGGTTTATTGTGTTTTGTCGTTAGTCATAGACCACTGTGCGTTAATAGATAACACAATAATATATTCCGCAAGTGTTCTTATGTGTTAAGGATTTGATAAGTTGCAGCTTGAAAAAAATTTTGGATGCCGGGCGGTTGCATGAGACCTCTTATTTTTTTTTGTGTTTCGATTTGCTGGGCTGCGAGGTTAATCTTCGTAACGTTTTATTTTTATATTGGACAGCAGCACGTATATGGCCCGGATCCTAAGGTAAGTAGCCAAAGCACTTGTGTTACAGAAATCAAAAAACGGTATAGTACCACAACACCCAGACCCGAGACAATATAGAAAAGTTTGTTTTCTACATTGAATCGACCGGGGATCGAAGCCGGGACCTAAGAGAAGGCAACGCAAAGTTCGGCGTGGCGCGGCGTCCTGGCAAGAACAAAGTTAGTGGCAAGTTTATTTACTGTTGGTAAAATGGCTACATGTTCTTTTTAATCCTTTAAGTGAAGAAATAGCTTTGTGGTTAATGTGGTTAAATATTTTTGTAAATATGTGTTACTAATTAGGTGCTTTATTGATACTTGCATGCCACAGGAAAACTGGTGAATTTATTTCGTTACTCTAAAGGAATTAATAACTGCATAAGGTCTTATTATATAAAATAATGTATATAAGTGTAACTTTTGATTTGTATTCTGTTGCTGTACCATAAATAAATAAAATTTATATAAAAATGAATCTCTATTTCCCTTGGTTATCGCATCACGCATGAACGGACGGAACAATTTCTCTAATTCTTTTTTGTTGTGTTAATTATTGTCAGGAGAAGGTTCTTATGAAAGAAAAAATTAGGAAGTTGCGCAGAAAATCGTTTATGAATAAACTAAATACCACACGAACGAAGTCGCGGGCAACAGCTAGTAAAATAAAGATATTGAAATCTACTATTTTAATTATCTTACAAGACTAGGCTTAGTTATAAGATGTAGTCGCCCTCTATAGAAAAAAGTGGTCTGTGTTTTGATTGTTCGCGTACTTTAATTAAACAATGGGTGATGATAACTTTTCAAATTATTGCGACATGTAATTTTGAGAAATGAGTTTGCATTTTCACAACATTTTGAAGTTCACCTCCTTATTGATAAAAATATAGACTAGAATTAAATCATGATTAAAGTTTAGTAAATTAATTTATAATGTCACTACTAGCTTTAAAACCCGCGGCTGCGCATTCGTGGTTCCTGGAATATATATCAGAGCTCTACTATGGCGGTTTGAATCAAAATCTATTAAAATTCAAACTACGTAAGATCCTGAAACAAGAATTACACATCTATCTTACGGTAACCGTACATTTTCCGGTATAAAAAGTGACATTTGTGCTGTTCCAGACTGTAATCTATCTTTGTTATACTATTTCATCTAGATCCGTTTAGCCGTTCTGGCGTGATTTAGTAACATAAATTCATCCACCCAAATTTTCGCATTTATAATAGTAGTATGATTACCGACTTATGGATAGAGTAGGTATATCTAATTTGTTAGTAATTACAATTGGTTGGCTATTATTTCATCATTTATTTATTTATTTAAACTTTATTGCACAAATAAAAATCGTACAAAAGGTGGACTTAATGCAATGGGGCATTCTCTGCCAGTCGACCATTAGGCTAAACAGAGATGATCATCATCATCATTTCAGTTATAAGACGTCATCTGTTGATTATAGGCCTCCCTTAGTGACTGGATAATATTTAGTCATTGTTCAATCTTTTATATTTAGTAGGAGGGGGACTAGGGGTTCTATAAATTACTTTTGTAATAGGTACTGTTTAAGATAAAAACATGAACATAAAGTACCTGGAACGGTAAAATAAAAGTCACCGTTGCGTTATTCTATATTGTGAATTAACAGCTAATTATAGCACAAAATTGTCAAAGGCAACATAAGATATTTTTTAAAGCACCTTTTAAATATACTTAACACAACGCGACGAAGTAAAATGACTTTATTACGAAACATAGTGTGTATCCTAATAACAATATGTGTATTAAAATTTATTTCATAACTTTGTTGACGTTATTACTAGTTATATAAGGCCCGTAAATAATGAATGAACATTAAGTGAGATATAGTTTACGTAATTTCCAAAAACTGATTCGAATATTTTAAAAACATGTGCTATCAAAAATTTTTTTGGGAATCTTTCGCAGCGACTAAAAACTATTTGCAATGAATTATATGGAGATATACAAGCACCGTGCTATGGAAAGGGCTATGCTCGGTGTTTCCTTGCCAGATCGAATCAGAATGAGGAGATCCGTAAACGAACAAAAGTCGCTGACATAGCCCAACGGATTAGCAAGCTGAAGTGGCAGTGCGCGGGGCACATAGCACGTAGAACTGACGGTCGATAGGGCAGAAAGGTTCTAGAATGGAGACCGCGTACCGGCAAGCGCAGCATAGGACGTCCACTCACAAGGTGGTAAGATACAACCTGGTAAGGGTCACAGGAAGACGTTGGATGCAGGCCGCTTCCAACTGGCCAATCTGGAAGTCAATGGGGGAAGGCCTATGTTCAGCAGTGGACGTCCTATGGCTGAAATGATGATGATGATACAAGCACCTAGCACCTAATGCGGCCTATGTCTGCCTCAACCCTGCCTAGCAGAACTGTACTATGCTGTGCCTGCCTGTCAGCATATAGGGTTACATTGCAAAGTGGTGCCAAATCTATAGGAGTGGCTCAGAATCAGTAACATAATCGAACTATGCAAAGAACAAGAATCTTTTTTACACATTTAATTATTTCTGTCCGTTGTTAAAAACCGTACGCGTGGATAATTTAACTTATTCATGAAAAAAATGCACCGTATGTGCACTACGTAAGGTCCTTGTTGGCTCGCCGTACCTACGCCTCTGATGAATGACCGCGCGGCTTTCGTAGTCTCTCTATTGACTTTATTTTCGGATATTTTAAAGTAATTTCTTTTCGTAACTTAGGATTATTAAAAATAATAACGATTAAGACACTTCTTCATAATGTTCCATAGATCTTATTTTTAAAATTTGGCACCCCGTTGCAAAATCTGCCCTACCTTGTGCCGCGTGGCACTGCATTATCTGCGTCTCTTGCGTGAAAATCGCAATTTGCTATTTTGTATGGTCTGTGAGCGTCAAACAGCAGCGCAATTACCCGGAACCCGCGTGGACAAAATACCGCGTGTAACATCGCTCTAGAGGAGAATGTTATGCAGAGCCCTGGGTTTATAGAAGCGAGTTTTCAATGTCTCACGAGTTTTAGTCGTTTCATTAATACATTTTATCAGAATTTAAGGATAATGGAAGGAGTAAGAAAGGTCAAATATATTATAAAGGTTAGCAAAATGTTCTGGTGATGTTATCGTATCATGGATGCTGGTTTTCGTCTATCGTTTCTGTGGTTAGGCGCTATATGTATTTGTTTACGTCAAACCATTTATTTTTAATGTCTAAGTAGTCTAACCGCATAATTTTATGGGCTTTTCTGTTACCATTTAGGCCTTCTTCTCCATAAAACGCCACAGTGAGCGGCTTTGTGGCATTCCTATCCAGCAGTTTACCGCAACCTTGACTAGACCGACCGTTCCCCTTGGGGAGGTCTCCTATCTTGCGCCTTCCAGTTTGTGGTCGCCACTCGAGAACCTTACTTCCCCAACAGTTTTCAGCTCTGCAAGCCATCATTGCTCTATCAGGCGTCATTAACGGTAGGAGGATCTCGTTCTATGATTAATAGGTACGTCATTTTTAAAATAGATAATGGAAACAATGTTTAATGGCAGGGCTGCAAACCGGCGCGTTCGTTAAACTATCAATAAAAGGTATTAAATGATTTTTTATAGCCGCAGTACTTTATGGGGCTTACTACTAATGATAACGTCCCTAATGACACTCCTGATTTTATTGTCTTACGTTTTGTAGGGCAACCGGCTTAGCGTAATTCTGCGGCAATTTTAATGACATGTTTTTTCCTTGCAGAACTTATTTATTGTTTTACTAAAGCAATGTGGCTATAAAGTTATATCACAGTATAGGATCCTCACAATAGTCTTATGACTTTTATTAAAATTAGTCCATGTTGACCATTATAGGAGGCTGGGGATAGTTGACAATATGGGTAGGTTAAGTAAGAGTCGAAAACTAGACTTATTTGTAAGTGTTGCGACATTCAGTTAAGCGTGAGAACGCAAAGCAATAGTCCAGTGGTGCGGGAAGACGAAAAGGCTTTTAACCGACTTCAAAAAAGGAGGAGGATCTTTTTTTTGTATGTTTGTTCAGCGATCATTCGTTACCACATTAACCGATTTCGATAATTCTTTTTTTCGAAAGGAAATACTTTTGGAATGGTCCCATATAAATTTGTTCAAGTTCTGATGATGGGATCTATAAGAAAATTATCAAACATTGCATGAACTTCATATCGTGCCAACTGATTTTTGAATCTATATCTTATCGACATCTTCGGCAAATATTTAGATGTTTCTTTCTTTATTACATTTTTAATATATTTCAAAGATAGTATATTAATTTTTTCTTGGAAATAAACACCTCTAAGGTCGGAAAAATAAGGAATAGATAAAATAAGTAAATTATATAAAAAAAAACAGTTCAAAAAGCTTAAAATAATATTAACACATAAGTACCTAATCAGTTACTTTTGGAGTCGATGCCAGCCGATGAGAGTTAAAATGTTTTCGTTTGCACTGATTCCAAAAATAACTGATTAGGTACTTATGTGTTAATATTGTTTGCAATTGTTGTATAGCTGTTTAGTTTTTTGAAGTCGGTTTTTACTTCCAGTTGAATAATGCAAAACTTTTAATAAGTCAAGTTTTAAGCAACCCCTATAGTCAACTATCCTCGGTCTCCCCTATTGGACAAAGACCTCTCCTAATGCACGCCAGTGAGCCCGATCTTCAGCTATTTTTTGCTATCCGCTGCCAGCAGCTTTACGTATATCATCGCTCCACCGTGTCGCGGTTTCTGCCTAAGAAGACGTCTACCCCATCAGTTACAGTTCTTCGGCAAATGCTACTTCAGTGTGCTTATCGTTGCAATCGCAAAATTAGGTTGTGTATTTAAATTTAGGCTTAATTAGAAATAATTGGTTTAATGTTGTTTAGTGGTTTTTAATATCAATAAGGTACATCGACTACTTTAGTTCTCTGTCTGGTAACCATGGTTGGTTATGATATATTAACCATGATTTTAGTCTAGAAAAAAAACCTTATAAAGAGTTGATTCTGTTTGACGACATCACAATATTGCATAGTTTGTGTGTTGTGTTGTTGTAGTCCGTCTGTCCGTCCGTCCATTTTGTTTAGCAGCCTTCATAATAATTAATGTTAACTTATGCTGAGATCGACTTACTGTACGTATGTACAATGTTGACTGTGTAAAATTAAGTTAGCTGTTTTACAAAAATACATACCACGTATTACAGTTAGCCTGTGACTGGTTTCGGCATCTCGTAATAAGCGGATGAAGTTTGTTATAAGCCAGTTTGATATCCGGCAGAAGATACTGCACAGCGCAAAACAACTGTGAATTGCACATCTTAAAATTAACAATCTATTTTTTTACAGAGGTGCTTGCTTAGTAGCTTAGTGACGGCAGCGCTTTGATAAAGTTAAACAACCCATGCCACGGTTGTGTTGGGGACCATTCCGACAATGTTTATGAAACATCTCCATGCTTCCTCTTCCTTTTAACGTGTAGTAAGTTATTATGTTACTCCCGTAGGCACGGGACATTTCAAGTTGGTCCCAGGTAATATCGTTTGATATTAGTCGTGAAGCCTAGTCAGAGGCCTAAAGCGTAACACACACAGAAGGCGTGAGCGAGACGGCGACTAGTCGGGTCGGGAGTACGGCTGGTCTAATAACATACGTTTTTAACATTAGTAAACCGTGTGATTGAATGACGTTGTTTAATGAAAGGGCTAGCTGAGCAATCAAACGGCTGTTTTAACCAGTTGGCTGCGACATATACACCACACAGAGGCGATGTGCTCGCTATTCGAAAACATTTCCGCTCCAGCGGCCACGTCGGTTCTCCATAGTTTTTTCAAGACCCACTTAATTTCCCAGCCTCACTTCATCTGGCGTTTCGCGATGAATTCCTTATGACTGCAGCGACCCTCGTAAAGTTGCCAACTTCTTTTTATTAATGAAGTATTTTCGAGGCTAAATTAATTTTGTCGGGCGAAGAGCAGTTAAAAGTTTATGGCTGGCGTTAACTGAGCAGCTGTAGACGAGATGCTTTCTACTTTAGTTAACGCCTTGGAGTTTCTGTAAGGAAACCCTTTAAATGTATAACGGCGTTTGGAAAGCAATCCCAACTTTGTCATGCGCCATACTTATTGACTATTGAGTACTGACTGGTCGCTTGTGACCACGTAAAAATAAAATGTCTACTGTGGCTCGTTATGCGGCCCGAGGGCTATCTATAATCCATACTCAAATATAATAAATACGAAAGTAACTCTGCCTGTCCTGCTTTCACGCCTAAACTACTGAACCAATTTTGATGAAATATGGTACAGATACAGACTAAAGCTTGGAAAAGGATATAAACTAGTTTTAGTAATGAAAGCTAAGCCGATTTTGATGAAATTTTGTACGGAAAAAGCTTGAACCCTAGGGAAGGACATAGGTTACTGTTTTTATTATATCTCCTAAGCGAGTAAAATTTATTATTTATTATTATTTCTTAAAGTGGTAAGTAACGTGAAGGCCTACAGGCGGGCGGTAAGGGGCCCAGAAAAAATTGGGTTGTTGTGCTCATTTAGGAGGGCATAAAATTAGGGGGCGTTGAAAAATGAATGATTTTAAAAGTGGGCAGTAAAGAAAATAAGTTTGAGAACCTCTGATGTAAGGTAACAATTTTAGTAATCAAGTTGTTATAAGTAACTAGTTTCTTGGGAAAAGACGTTTGTTATTATGAGTATATCTAAACCTTTAAGTATTTTACACTAATAAAAATGTACCCTATTTATCCATGTCTTCTATCAAAGATGTAAATATGTTGTAGTGATGCAGCGATTCGACTAGAACGCAAGAGTGTCATTATTAAAAGAGGATAAGAAAAAAAACTTGACGAAATGGCCTCAGATCTGGGTGTTCAGAGAGAAGGAAACGAATCATTAAAATGAACCGCTTATACTTGGGGAAGAAAGGAATATGCCCAAAACAGTAAGGTAGTTATGTATCATAAAAATAACCCTGTTTTAGACTTGAAGTCATAAAGGACATACCTTAAAGAATAGAAATGTCAATATCATTTATTTGTCCGTCAAAAATTCCGCTATAATTTAATTTGTGACTACTTTTTTAGTATGGGCGAGAGTTGACAGGACTTGTTATTTCATACTAAATCTAAGTGAAAAAAAGAAAATTAACTGAATAGCTTAATGACAAAAATTTCTATAGTGTTAAGGAATTTATTGACAACTAGCTCGATTTTACTGACATATATTTACTATTGAAATTTTGATTCCAGACATTTTTAATTATTGCAATTCATGTAGGTACAATAACATACAATTTGCATGCTATTTTTTATAAGCGAAACATGAGCTCTTTTTATTGTTTAATGTTACCATTTATACCGTGTTTTGTGCAAATAAACGATTTATTATTATTATTAAAAATCACAAACTAGTTTCAGAGATATGATTGGTATAGCTGCTCTAGAGTTTACCCTCGATGGTACAAGTACTCCATTTGCTCTGAAGAGTACCTATTCCTGATATTTATTCCAACAAACAACTCATCATTCACAATTATTGCATGGCGCAATATCACGTGACGGAGCCGGTGCGGCCTGCTCGAGTTATGAAGCTATTAGCAGCTTTTGCTCTGCTTTTATGGACTCTTAAACTGAGCTAGGGCCCGCGCCTGAGATGGTACGGATAGCCAACAACGAGATAAATATTAGGTCCTTACATATGAAATTTCTGTTCAGTATCAAAAAAGTGAATCAACTTTTTTAAATGAAATTATTATTTAATCAAGTATGCGCTGTTCTTATCGATACACTTCCGCCATTTTACAGGCAGATCACTGATCCCTTTGGAAAAAAAGTCCTAGGAGCGAGAGTCTATGAACTGTTTGAAGGCGGTTTTGACTGCCTCATCAGATTAAATTTTTTTCCTTGTAAAAAGTTATCTAAATTTTGAAAAAAGTGGTAATTGGTTGGGGCAAGATTTGGAGAGTATGGTGGGTGACGCAAAGGTTCCAGTCGCAGATCACAGCAGTAGGCCAGAGCAATTCACCAGTCTCGGTTGTTTAATGGCGACCTTTTCCATCATTGTTTGCAATTGTTGGCAATACAAGTCTGCAGTAATCGTCTTGCCTGATCTCAAGAAGCGGTAGTGGATAACACCAGCACTGGTCCACCAAACACTAATCAAAATCTTCTTTTTGGTCTATTTTCGCTTAGAGCAAGGTTTTGCCGGTTCTCCAGGGTTAAGCCATTGCTTCCGATTATCGTACAGGATCCGTTTCTATCACAAGTCATGATACGGTTCAAAATCCCCTCATTATTGCGACGATTGAGCAAATAAACGCAGCAAGCGACGCGTATTTGTTGGTTCGCTTCAATCAATTTGTGCGGTACCCACATTTCGAGTTTTTTTACTTTTCCGATTTCGCGCAAATGGATAAGTATCGTTTTGTCACTTACGCCGAAGGCTGCTGCTAATTCAGAAGTGGTTTGAGCCATCTCATTCATCCATATCCATATCCGCTTCCACTATCGCCTTCAATTCTTCGTTATTCATTTGAGTATCAGGTCGTCTATGAGGCTCATTCTGTAAATCGAAATTTCCAGAACGGAAACGTTGAAACCAAAAACGCACCGTTCGTTTGTTAGCGGTGCCTGGTTCGTACACGTCGTTTATTCTTCGAGTCGTTTTAGCAGTACTAGTGCCACGGTGGACCTCGTATTTTTAAAAAAACAAATGAAATACGAATTATGAATGGCTTTATTACGAAATAAATTTGAATTTGGAAATCCTAATCAAGCGTAAGATACGAGTATTTGATGTTAAAATTGCCAGTGTTGACTATCGGCAATTGCATATGTAAGGACCTGATATTATTATGTTCAAGTTCAAATAAAAGTAAAGTAAGCATTAGACCGACGACCTTGGGAAGTTGCTGGCAGTGGCTGGATGAAAAAAACGGGACATCGTGCTCTTTGGCGCTCTTTAGGAAGACTTACGTCCGACAGTGGACTACAATAGGCGGATTAGATAATGATAATGAAGCATTAGATCCAAAATCTGGCGATCTGTAGAAAAATCAAAGTCACTGGCATAGCTTTTCGAGTTGCAAAGGTAAAGTAGAAATGGGCCAGCAACATTACTCGCAAAACAGACAAGAATTGGGGACGAAAGGTTGGGGACGAAACGACCCAGAGTCGCTCGCTAAGGTGTTCTATTGTCCAACAGTAGACTTTCAAAGGCTGATAATGTTAATGACGATCAATCCATAATCGACAGTGCATAGCATAGGCCTTACCTCAACTATAAGGTGGTTTGTTCCATACAGCGCGCGGGTCCAGTGGGGATTGGAAACGGGGTAATTTAAAGCCAGTGACTAAACCTTACTGTCAGTTTAAATCAAGCCGCCTTTGGACCGCTAGCTTAACGACTAATTTTAAGTGATATTAGACGGGAAGAAGCACGGAGATTCTTGACGACACGCTACGCGGCCTGTATAGTCTCCCTCGTTAACCTAACATCCTGTATAAACGCAATCAAATATATATTGCAGCTATATTACAAGTTCTGCTTAATATTGGTGTTGATTGTTAGAAGCATTAATGATTTAAGAGCATGCAAACGTCCGCCTTGCTGAAAATGTTTAAGTCAATAATTTTACTGTCATGTTTTGCTATCTGTACCCGTGGCATCGGGGAAATGAATATTGTTTGTAGCGTGTGTCTCGGTCACGCGACCAATCGATGCACGTCCATCATAAGTGGGTTTATCATGCTGAGCCATTTTAGCTGGTGGATGGAAGAGAGGGAAAATTGTGATTTTTAACACACATTAATCACAGAAAACTAAGTAACAGAAGTTAAGTTTTACACAATGTGCGCTAAAGTAACGCACACAGACATAGCTCACGATACGAACTAGTAAACTAGTGACACAACTTAGATTTTATCGATACTATCTTATTTAGGGTAAAATACCTCTAGCGTTCAAAAACTTACGAGTGTGTGTTGTAGTTAATTAAAATCATTGTAAAAGGCAAGTTGAGTTGGACATTCATTAATTAGACAAGTGTTTTTTTTTAGTAAATCATTTTATTATCTACATCTAGTTTTAAGTATTGGTAGATTTATACAGGTATTTGGTATTGACATGTTTTTTTTATTATTTCTGAGCTTGTTGCTACTTTTGAAGACGTATCTGTGGTTTAATAGTCACTATTTTGTTACGTATTATTAATGAGATATCCGTTTCCTGTCATAAATAAAAGGATGCGTCGGGAAAATAAATGTTCTTTGTATCACAAAATAATTATAGTAGCTAAATTATTGCTAATCTGTGTCTCAGGTGAAAGAGCAGTTGGCTAGATATTAGCGCAAGGAAGGTACTATCTTCCTAAGGTCATGAGTGACTCACTACCTTCCCATGGTCGTGAGTGAATCACTACCTACCTTCTTTAGATCGTGAGTGACATACTACCTTCCTTAGGTTGTGAGTGACTCACTACCTTCCTTAGGTCGTGAGTGACTCACTACCTTCCTTAGGTCGTGAGTGACTCACTACCTTTCTTAGGTCGTGAGTGACTTACTACCTTCCTTAGGTCGTGAGTGACTCACTACCTTCCTTAGGTCGTGAGTGACTAACTACCTTCCTTAGGTTGTGAGTGACTCACTACCTTCCTATCCGATTCCTATTCCGCTCGTGAGTTCGATTCCCATATTATGATTAATTTTTGTCGTAAGGGATACTAAAAGTCAGATAGATTGAAGTTGCTCGTCCTTTGTCAGAATCCTTTACTGTAACTTGACCTTCTTACTGGACTTCTTAAATATCCTCCGGAATACTGCTCTTATTGCCAGCACAACGAATACTATCAAGGCGAGGAGGTCAAGGTACATCTTCTGGTAGAAGGGCACAGCCAGCGCGGGCGAGCGGAGGTGCGGGGCGCCCCTAGTCTTGATGACGTGCTCTGCCCAGTGCACGAGCTCAGCGCCGGGAGACACTGGACGGTCGTGGTACACAAATGAGAGCTCTTTCACTTTGTTTAGGTATCTGAAAAAAAAAAAAAAATTTAAAAACATACATTCATGTATTTCCCTGACAACAGATTAGCTATAACATTTTAATTTACGATGCATTGCAGCAAGTAGAAACACATATAGTTGTGTGTATAATTTTTAATACCGCCGCGAGGCCGCGTACCGGCAAGCGCAGCGTAGGACGTCCACTCACAAGGTGGTCAGACGACCTGGTAAAGGTCGCAGGAAGACGCTGGATGCAGGCCGCTTCCAACCGGCCTTTCTGGAAGTCAATGGGGGAGGCCTATGTTCAGCAGTGGACGTCCTATGGCTGAAATGATGATGATGATGATAATTTTTAATGACATTTTTATGGGCCTAATCGTCTTATCCGCCTGATTTTATACTATTGTATTTTACCTGATGGTACTCTGGAGGAGATCGAAGAGTGACTATCCTAAATTATGTAGATGAATAGATGTAGTTATTAAATTATTTGTGGGGTGTGATTGAGTATGTGCCAATCTAAAGCAAAATATTGTGGCTTACTTGGGATCCTGAACCATATCATTGATAGCTACTTTCAGTTCATCTGCCATATTCACTGATAGGTCGACTCTTTTGGCAAAGCCCTTGGCTACAGCCCTGTCCACGTTGTTGAACTGATCCCCAAAGACCGGGATCCCGATGATTGGCTTGGCATAGTGGATGGTCTCAGTGGTGGAGAGAAGGCCACCGTGAGTGATGAATAGAATGCAGTTGTCATGATCTGGACAGAACAAGTTATAAATTTATTTAATATGTATAGATTTCAATGTTTTTCGGCTTCGATTTCCAGCCAGTGAATGTAGAAAAACGTATTTACTGCAAATAAAATAATTTGAAATTGAAAACGAAAATTGGTTTCTCTGTCATAATGTTATATCTAGACTTAACACATCATAGAATGTATCAAGTAGTATATTCAGGGTCGTGCATTGGTTTCAGATGGGGGTAGGCTGTAAGTGAAAATTGAGTAAGTTTGCGTGAAACAGTAGGCGATCTCGCGGCAGCCTAACATTGGTTAAATTACAGTAACGATCTAAGTTACGCGCTTTAGTAAGGAATAAGTACAGGTAGACTACAAAATGGTTACAGAATATTTATTGTTTATTGTTGAATACGTAATTGATAATTATGGTCAGCTGTTCTGTCGGTTTTTTATGAAGGTAGGCTCTGCATAATAGCCTATATGGGATGCACGCCCCTGTATATTATATATTTAAAGTAGTTGTAGTCAAACCGTACTCCGAGTAAGAACAAGACAAAGCGCTAAAAAGAAGAATGCTTGAAGATAATACTTTACTTAACATAAAGGTTGGGATAGAACGATCCACAGCAATAGTTATTTTAATGGTGTCGCTAATTGTTTACGTGATTTTTTTTATCATCAAAATAAATCACCTGATCTTCTGCACTAAACTTTGACTAATTGTTAAAACTTAAAAACGTTATAAAATATTTCAATAGTTTCTTTAAAAAAAATACAATCGTTACTAAATCAAATAAGCCATTTCACTTGAAATAATTTGACTGCCTCATCTTGCATGTTATAATTATGTTTCTGTCCCCTGATTTCATAAACATGTTCAGTTTAGTTTTTAAACTCCTTTTAAACCTTTAAACCTAGGCCTTTTAAAGTCTTCTTATCTACAGGAGTCGAAGCATGTTTTCTTAAAATTCTAGTGAAATAAAGAAAAACGGTAAATTATACGTCTAAAGGACTGATTTTGTCCTATAATGTCCTGCGGATACTATCGATAATAATTTTAATTCTTTCTACTGCTAATTTTGATGTGTTTTGAGGAATATTAACCGTATAATTTTCAGTCCAAAGGTTACATTTCTATAAATGGATTTCCAGATTCATTTTCTAAAAAATAGAAAGTAGATGCGACTAATCAACTTTGCCACGCTCTTAAATGTTAAGTTGTTAAATGAACACGAAACACTTGGAAAACAAATGAATATGATAAAAACAGCTGTTTAAAAGGAACGCATAATACCTAAAATGCTTGGTTGTGGCGCCCATTTGACAATGTGTACGTTGCTCGGTACTCCTTGCAAGGCTTCTTCGAACTTCCAAATCACCGTCTGCTTTAATCCTCCGAACATCTTCAAGAGACTGATCTTAAGTTCCTCTGGCATATCCTTGCTCTTGACGTTGGAGCCCATGCTGAAGTATATCACGCCGTGTTTAGCGTTGTCTAATAGCTTTTGCAAATCCTGTAAGAATATAAAATACTTGGGTCTCATAATTTGGCTAGCCAGTCAAATATTTTGGAAAAAGTAGTTACCAATGTACTACATGTAGACTTTTCAATGATGTGGCTTTACCAATGATATGCTAGGGAACTATAACATCTTCTCAATGGTCAAATACTTCAAAGGTACTAGACAAACCTCAGGAAGTGGTGCCTTCTTGGTGATGTGGTGAAATCTTTTGAAAAAACTATTGACCAATTTACAAATACTTCGAAGATTCAATTATGTGACTTCACCAATGCTATGCTAGGGAAATCTACCATCTTATCAGTATTCAAATATCTTAGCCAGAAAAAAACTAACCCTACAACCAAGTTACCAGACCAACCTCAGGGAGTGGTGCCAGTTTTGCATCTATATGGTATCCACCAATGGCCTTGTAGCTCTGTGGTAATGTAGTCGGCTGGCCCAAGGACACGTGGGAGTTGCCCAACATCAAAGAGGCGTTGAAGACCAGCTCGTCAAATGACGGTTGGTCTCGCCCTCTCATCTTGAAAAATGGAGCGAGGCTAGAGTATACGTCGTGTTCAAAACTATCTACGAACCTAGAATATGATTCAACATATTGTATAGTTTACACATTTAATATGATAATTGGTAAAGCATTTCCTTGTGTATTAAATAGATCTCATTAACTTAAAAAAAAAAACATTGTTGACGAACCTCGTAGCCGAGAGGCGAGCATACCGGACTTGGTGTCGCTATCTCAAAGGTTTCGGGTTCGATTCCCGGTCTCGGGTCTTTATTTATTTATATTTGTTACATTTTTTGGCCAGCAGCAAGTAGTATTAAGTAAAAAATTAATTAGGGAAAACTGACTCTTTGTAATAGGTTAATGATCTGTTGCCGTAAATCTCTCGATTTTACATGTTTTATCATTAATGTTTTATTGAAACCAAGATTTTGCCCATGTGTATTTAAAGTTATTCGGCTTAGTGTTAAACAGTCAAGTTTAGTAAGGGTGACTATTTTATTTTCCTTGTTTGCCGCTCGTATAAAGAATGAGTTCTGCATCGAACCACTTTCATGCACTCTTTGCCATAGTGCATGTTTTCTGGGTACCAGTGTACTTAGGGCTCTGACTAAGAGACATATGAATACAATGACACCTTCCCCACCCCTATCGAAAATATTGCAAAATCTTTCCCAAATGGACATAAATTACAAACATTTGAATTAAAATTAAGATGAACGTACAGTTTTTTTAAAACAGACGCCGAAATTTGGTTCCAGAGCTGCACAACCCGCTCCGTAAAAGTAAAAGGAGGTATGCTTGAACTCATGCCGTCTGGGTTGTAAGCTGGATTACAGGCTTCGTCAATGAGGCGGAGGACCATCCAATGTGGTTCTATGGTGGATAACCAGATGAGCGGGGCGTTAAAAATTGCTGCAAATCTGTAATTCGATACAATTAAATGAATTTTAACATTTAATAACAGTACATTACAATAAAAAAACCGGCCAAGTGCGAGTCGGACTTGCGCACCGAGGGTTCCGTACAAACCTGTAGGTACCGTTATGAGTAAAAGTTCACCCATCACGACAATCGAGTCATAGTTATGGTATTTTTATTGCAAAATGAAATCCATAACATTACGAAAGTTAAATTGCGGTTTACGATTTATGACGTATTAAAAAAAAACTAATTACTTGATCTCGTTCAAACCAATTTTCGCTGGTAGTTTTTATGGTAATGTACATTATATATATTTTTTAGATTTATCATTCTCTTATTTTAGAAGTTACAGGGGGGGGGGGGGACACACATTTTACCACTTTGGTAGCGTCTCACACGCAAACTATTCAGTTTAGATTAAAATGATATTAGAAACCTCAATATAATTTTTAAAGACCTATCCATTGATACCCCACAGGTATGGGTTTGACGAAAAAAAAAATTTCGAGTTTTAGTTCTAAGTATGGGGAGCCCCCAAAATTTATTATTATTTTTCTATTTTTTTGTAAAAATCTTAATGCAGTTCACAGAATGCATCTACTTACCAAGTTTCCACAGTATAGTTTTTATAGATTCGGAAAAAAGTGGCTGTGACATACGGACGGACGGACAGACGGACAGACAGACAGACAGACCTGACGAATCTATAAGGGTTCCGTTTTTTGCCATTTGGCTACGGAACCCTAAAAAGGCTACAAATTCACTGATAATATACATTTAAAATCGTTAATATAACATTAGATCCGGGGTTCAACATATGGTGAGGTAGAGGGTGCCTAATTGGTGTTTTATAGATTTGTTTAATTAATTAATTAATCTATTTATTTCAGAACAAGTCCTTAATTACATAAATTTTAAATCCAATGTTTAAATGTGTTATAAAACTGCTGTGTGTTTTCCTAATAACTAAAATAAATATATGAAGTAATGCTATTTAATCACCAATTTAGTACCTACATGCTACCTTGCAATGTGTATATCAGTTAATTAAAAAAACTCGTATCTTACCCAGAATATAGTTCGCTGAACATCCACTCGGCGATGACCAGGTCGAATTGCTCGTTTGTATCGGAAAGCATTTTCTGGACATTCGGATTGTTGTATGTTTTGTTTTGCAAATCCAGCATTATTTGAAACATGGTGTTCATATCTATTTCTATCTCCTTGTTCATTAGTGCTTTTAAATTTAGTATGTCCTCTGTAAAGTTTAAAACATGGTTTTACAATTTAAGAATCAACGGTATCACAACACCTAGACCTAAGACAACATAGAAAAGTTCGTTTTTTTCATTAACTTGACCGAAAATCGAACCCTCAGAGATGGCGACGTTAAGTCTGGCGAACTCGCCTCTCGGCTACGGAGGTCGTCTATGTCTAGGTCGAATCTGAGCAGTAGAATCACTCTCTAGAATACAGTAAATTAGTTAATAAAATATACGAAAATCGATATGAAAATATCAGGAGCGTCATCATTATTTCAGCTATAGGAGGTCCACTGCTGAACATAGGCCTTTCCCATTGACTTCCAGATTAACCGGTTGGAAGCGGCCTGCTGCTTCTGTAACCTTTACCAGGTCTTCTGTCCACCTTGCAGGTGGACGACCTACGCTGCGCTTGTCGGTTCGCTAAAAACTTACTTGTCATATATTTGAAATTGTCGCTAACATCTATTTGCCGTACATTCGGCGGAGTCTTCTTTGGTATTGTAGTTATATACGTAATCTGCAAAATAACCAATTTACTATTTCAGCCCAAATGTCTAGGTGAGATAACACTTAATTTGCTAACATGCTCATAGTTCTACTAATTTATAACAAAACATCGACTATTATGAGTTATAACCAGTGATCGGAATAGGTAGATTGATTTGGGGTTAATGATCTCAAACATTGATGTTAATATGGGAATTTCTTTGTATCAGTTCTTAAAAAAAAGACATATCCATATTATGCTAGCACTACCAAAGTATATCAAATCAATCCACCTATTCCGATCACTAGTTATAACAGCACGTCAACCTTCCTCAAAACGTCTAATTTTCTCAATTGATATTGATTTCTATGTGTCGGACTTAAAGTTGAAAATCAATTACATGACCTTTAACTTTTTGGGTAGGTTGACCTGCCGTTGCCTGCCGATCAGCTGTTGATATACAATATCTTTAATTAATATACTTGTGTAATAAATCAGGTATTCCCCAGGGAAGCGTCCTAGGACCCGTATTGTTTCTAATGAGTTGCTTTAAAGCTACTAATTTAAAACTATATTGTACGCATGTACCGACTGTAATACATAACAAGACTGTTTCTTTGCAAATAAATTATTTCATGCATAATTACGTAAGCGACAGTTTGAAAATGAATCACTATAATCAATAATTACGTAGATTAAGATCTGGTGTAATAAGTACCTATGTAGTATGATTTTAAACATATTTACTTAGTCTGAGACTTAGTACTTAGTACTGAGAAGTAATAATTATTCATTCGTTTTATTTTCATTTCCATTGAGGGTTTGCCCACACCTACTTATAATATTTTTTTTTCTTTTTTGTTCTGTAGTTTTCGTTTTGGATATCAATTTTTCGTTATTTAAGGTTAAAAATCATTTTTATAGCGTTTATGCAGATTAAACCAATGTCGTGTTCAGCTATAATCGGAATGCAAATTTGAAATATGTATTTTGTAATAATGTTTCTAGGTGTAAGTTGTGATTTTGTATTCTGTTGCTATACCATAAATAAATAAAATAAAAATAAAATAAATTTGGCATAGTTACATGCAGATTTTTATCCCACTTTTGTCCCATTTTTAATTTAAAATCCAACACATAGAGTTTGATATCAATTATTATCAATTATTAGCACAGTACCGCTGTGCTAATCCTGTAAATTTGTGGGTGAAATAACAATACATAGTTCATACGTCATGTCCAGCCGCTGCCAAGTGCCGGACCACACCATCTCCCAAGATTGTGTGGCTCGTACCCGGAATAGGAAATATTATTAGGATCCTGTAGGCATCCCCTATGTAGAAACATGCTGTGGCCACCAATAACGCCGTTGATAACTTCTGAAAGGAAGAAAACTCTACTGATTTAAATTTTAGAGGGTACAAACATTGAAAAGACCTAAATCGGGATAGTTCGATAATTTTCATCATGTCAACCTATTGCAGTTTACTGCTGGACGTAAGCCTCCCCTAAAAAACGCCTCAAAATACGATCTCCCGCTTTTTAATCCAGCCACTGCCAGCCATCTTCCTTCCTTCATCTTCCATAAGGTTCATGGTCTTATAAATTACGCACATGGTAATTATCTCGATTTGATATTTCCAACAAGGCAAATTATCTTTGTCAATGGTCATCCTTTCTTGTGATCATAAAACGCCTTTACCCAACATGGCTTACCATGTTAGAAAATTCTAGAGTAACGAGTTGGTCTGTAGCGTTTTGCTTTGATACTTCTCCCATAGCTTGAAAACCGTAAATTATGTGTCATTTAGAAACACTAGCGTTTTTCGAGTGTCGGGGTCTTGCCAGTGCCTGGCAGCGTCAAAGCGACCCTTGCGTCTGGATCCCGACCCAACACAGCTCCACGTTTTTTTCGTCTTTTCTTTTTATCTCACGGTGTACTGCTAGGGAAAGGTTTCTTCAAAGTCCCTCCATGCTTCTCTATTGAGTGTCAAAGTCTGCAAATCCTAGGTGAAGCACTCTCAATCGTCACGGAATGAAATAGACACTTATGATACAATGAAAATAGTCAATAAAAACCGTTATAATGACAAAGCAAAGATAACTAATAAAAGGCAGATGGTGACAGAATGTTTAACCTGATGTGTATTATTTCTTCGGGCAGTATCAGAGTGTTTTAAGATTTTAAATTATATGTAGGTGTAAGAAGCAGCAATCAATATAAACAGGCAGATTATGTTGCTCAATTTTCCCTACGGAATTTTACGATCAAGAACTACCGTTCTTTATTTTATTTTATTTTTTATTTATTTAGAAAACCAACAGCGTATACAATAGGTACTTTATAAATAATAGTAATTAGACTAATAGTATGGCCAATAACAGGTTTCCCTAATTACTTAAAAGTAAAAAATCTTGTTGAAAGAAAAAAATATTTAGCAAATCTACATTAATTTAGAAATTTAGAATAAAATAAAACTAACAAACAAACAATGGAAAAGCAATTCAGTTTCAAGCCACAAAACACTTACGTTTTGGGGTGTTTTAAGTCCAAGTGCAAGTATTATATGAGTAATTGTATTATATTTCTACCATACTATTTAACATACTTACACGAGTAAGTTCATTAATTTAAGCACAGCATAAACAATAAATAATAGTAATCATAATACATAACATTAAAATTTGCGCAAGTGATTTTATAGGTTTTACAAAAGACATAAAATATATATATAATTGAATGAATAGATAAATAGGCGAGGTGATTTTTGCTTCAAACACCTAGGAACAATAATTAGAGATTCCTAAGCGCTGAAGTGATTTCTTTTTTAAACGTAGCCTTAGATTTAGCAAATAGATCGATGTGTCCAAACTGTTTATTATATATGTGTTAGCAAGACGCGAAAGAACTGAGTTTTGGTGGTAATTTATATGGTGCTGTCGAGTCTGTAATAAGGCTGTGTTGCGAGTACGGTATTTTGGAGTGCGAAAATTGATTCTTTGGACAAGATTTGGACACTCAGTTCTACTGTTTATTATGTCATACAACAAAGACATGTCCAACATAATACGCCTGTGTTCTAGAGATAAGAGATCGTGCAATTCTTGATCGTAAAATTCCGTGCTTTTGGTTCGTGAGTACGCTACGATTTGCACTTGGCCGGTTTTTGTATGACTTACCATATTTTATCGTATCAACGCCTACGTCAACCACTCGCTCACTGGACACGTAAAAACTAATTAAAGAAAAATGATATTTTATTATTGATTTATCGCAAATCACTTATCATCTATGATGATAACGATAAGTCCATGCGCCGACTTACGCAATAATAATTTCAGCGGTTGTTTTATCGATGAATTAGACGTGCGGCCAATCAGCGCTGCGCTGCGTGAAACAAATGAAGGGTACAGAAAAAGGATTAGGTATATACAGGGTGTTCCGTAACTTAAGGATAACCTTGTAGTCACACATTATATACATCATGATCTTCGATCAAGAATACACCAGATAACATAACCAGTCAGCTACTCAAAAACAGCCGAGTAAAAAACTACTCACTTCTAAGTGGGGTCTTATTTTGTATAAGTTATTCTGTATTTTATTTCTTAGCGCTTAAGAGTTGTATTTATTAATAATGAGTAGTTGCTGCAGATGTGTCAAAATAAAATAAGGCCGGAATTTTACGAACGCGTGAATATTTACACAAACAAAACTGGGCCTTAACGTTTGCGATTAAGGCATAGGTACGTTAGAACTAAATTATTGATTGTTTTATAGTCCTTTTTTAACCGACTTCAAAAAAGGAGGAGGTTCTCAATTCGTCGGAATCTTTTTTTTAAAAATTTTTATGAATGTTTAGCGATCTTTTTTTTTATGTATGTTCAGCGAATATTCGTTACTGCGTTGACCGATTTCCATAGTTATTTTTTTGTTTGACAGGTAATACTTTCAGAATGGTCCCATATAAATTTGGTTAAATTCTGATGATGGGATCTATAAGAAAATCATCAAATATTGCATGAACTCCGTACCACGCCAACTGATTTTAGTATCTATCTTACCTAATATCTTTGCCAAATGCCAATAATATCTACCGATTTTGATGATTCTTTTTTTAATGAATAGCTTATACTTCAAACATACTATAATAAAAATTTTCGGAAATAAATTCACTCCTAAGGGTGGGAAAATAGGAAATGAAATCTGTGTTCAGCAGTTAAATTATGTTTGCACTCGTAAGATTTGTTTTGATTAGGATTTATCACTAAAATGGATAAAATAAGTTAATTTTAGAAAAAAAATAAAAACCGACTTCAAAAAACTAAAACGCTAAAACTAATCTTAACACTTAAGTACCTAATCAGTTACTTTTGGAGTCGGTGCAAACGAAAACATAGAATCTCTGATCGACTGGCACCGACTGGTACAAGTGTTGAAAGATTTTTTTTTTCTACTCAATAATAAAGTAAGACGGTGCCATATTTGAGTACTGTTTTATTAAGCGAGGCGTTACCTAGTGTATTCTTGATCGAAGATCATAGTAAACAAACTGTTATTCTATGACTTTTGCATGAAAATTTATCGACTTCCCATACAAAATTACCAAAGAGCCGATTGAATTTGTATAGACAAAAATAAAACATAACTATAGTAGGTTATAATTGTTCGTTCTAATTCACTTTCTTCTCATTCGCTTCCTGCGTCCGCTCATTCGAAGAAAGTTAATTAGAACGAACAATTATAACCAAAAAAAGTGAATTGGAATCTAGAACCTGTTTTACGATTCAGTTGAACGCACCGTATATTTTTGTTCGATCATTTGTGGATCAAGTTTATGTAATTATGATATTTCTACATTCTACTATAGGTACATACCTTAAACCAATCCTTTGAGTCTAGTCACCACACAACGTACACTAAAACACTATAATAACACCAATGCTCTTTATGCCAGCGACCGTTTGCTCAAGGTAATAATTTTAGCCCGATTGATCGTACTAACACTTGGCAACTTTCAGATTTACTAAGCCCACTATGATGTACTTTCTAATTGTTTCCAGAATTTTAGTGGCACCTAGAATCGCACAGCGACTCTAGCCTGTTTGGTCGTACCAATAAATAATTTCTAATTATTTTTAAAATTTTATTGGCACCTAGAATCGCACAGCGACTCTAGCCCGTTTGGTCGTACCAATAAATACCTACTTGATAATTATTTTCAAAATTTTCATGGCACCTAGAACCACACAGCGGCTCTAGCCCGTTTGGTCGTACCAAAAAATAATTTCTAATTATTTTTAAAAGTTTATTGGCACCTAGAATCGCACAGCGACTCTAGCCCGTTTGGTCGTACCAATAAATACCTACTTTATAATTATTTTCACAGTTTTACTGGCACCTAGAACCGCACAGCGGCTCTAGTCCGTTTGGTCGTACCAATAAATACCTACTTTATAATTATTTTCACAATTTTACTGGCACCTAGAACCGCACAGCGGCTCTAGCCCGTTTGGTCGTACCAATAAATAGTTTTAAATTATTTTCAACATGTAAGTGGCACCTAGAATCACACAGCGGCTCTAAACCGTTTGTTCGTACCAATAAATCTGTACTTCGCTTAGAAAAGTAATCAAGGTGAACTGTTCGTCTTAATAGTTAACTACTCGTAAATGTTAGCACCTAAAATCAAACCTTCACATGACAGTCCAGAGACTATGGCGTACACTTCAACAATGACTCGAGTAGCGAATCAGGTCATACAACAGTCAATTTAAGTACAGTATTTACAAAAAAGGTTCCGTATGTAGGCATAATTAGAATTAATCATCACCAAACTTACGATTTACTATCTGAACGATTATATTAACATGTTTTTGTAATTATAAATTGCATCATACTTTAAAAGGAGTATTTCCTAAAAGTATTGTCTATTACTATATTTACTATAAGATATTGATTTTTAACCAACTAAAAAGGAGAGCTTCTCATCTCAAATATATTTATTATAAGTCCAAAGATATGCATTTATGTCAAGTTTTTATACGTCATAATATTACCTATATTATGTCAGGTGACGTATAAAATTATATTAGTATATATTAGTATTATTGTAGTAATTTTATCGAATATATTAATAAAATAAAAATAAAAATAGAATATGTGATGTTGCACATACATTGCTCTGATCGTGTGGTAAGTACCGAATTATCTTGAGTTACAGAAATCAGAAACAACGATGGTACTATAACACCCTAACCCGAGACAATATAAAAAAAGTTCGTTTTCCACATTGACCGGACCAGGAATCGAACTAAATGTTTAAATAATTAATTCAAGTGTATAATAATGTTTTTAAATACTCTCTCAGCAATTTAACTAAGGCGATAAAATGGTTTGAAATTGTAAGGGACCCTAATCTTATAAGTCATAATGCAAGTATAAAGTTACTGCTGAAACCACAGTTTTGAGCATGTAAGTACCGTCAGTAGTAAAAATTACTTAACAAACGTTGAAACACTATACTTTTATTTTGCTAATGAGCAATCATGTTAATAATTGACTCTATACTATAAAATCATTAGAAACCCGGTAGCATCAGGGGTAAGTTTATCTTAACCTTACTCATGAATCTATCTATTAAAACCTATGGTGTAGTTTTTGGGTTTAACGCAAACATACGAGCGCGGCGGAGGACTTTGTTTTATGATATTGTGAGAATAATGTTAAACGTTATCGTTTCTATGAACAAACAATGAAAAACACGAAATAATGCAAATAGTTATTAACATCATAGCTCCTCACACGATCGGTTAATATGATCACTTGTACCTTTACATAGAATGTTTAAACGGTCATCATGCTACAAAAACTAGACACAATAGTTTTTCTATTGTTATATCCGCTGGTAGGACGGTTGACGCTTGACAAGTTAAGAAATAATATAAGTTATGTAGGTAACTAGAAAAGTATCATAATATGAAAAGAAATAAATTTCATCATAATAATATAATTTTTACGTTGACTGTACAGCAATTATGCGGACGTCTGTGGTAAATCGAAACTTTTGTTTTTCACAAATTTTAAGGTGGAACATTTTGTAATCGCTGATTCTACAAAATATTAGGCCAGTGATCGTGAACCCAATTTTTGATGGTTACTTTTGTAACTATGCGTTATATTTTACTCGTTTACTAAGCGGTACAAAAGGAAAAATGTTGACTACCTCTTTTGCTGATCTTGCATTATTTTTGGATAAATTAAGAGGTCTAAATCGATAAAATTTAAATTCTTCAGTACTGCCACATAGTGCTCATCAACCTTCAAGGTATTCTTCAGCTTCAAGAACAATCTACAGCAACGAAATAATGTTCGTAGGTTTTTTTTTTTTCACTTTTTCGTTGTACCGATATTTTATGAGAATTAGAGAGTAGATTTGTATGAATATGTTTCAAGCATAGGTATATGAAACGTTGCAGTACCTATCTTCGTTATTTTTGTTACCTGTTTAACGTTATTGTATGTTGAATACATTTAGTACCTACCTACATCATAATAACTTCGTCTTATAACTATTATCTGTTTTAAATATTACAGGTCGGACATTGAGTATTATTGCGATACAAAAGCAGCTGCCAAGCGGTACGGAAATAAACGCGAAGACATAGATTCTGAAGAGGAAAAATCTTGTAAAAGGTGAGATTTCATATACAAAGTAACATTTTCAATAAAACCGATTTAGTTTTGTTTGAAACAAGTGAAATTAAATGATTACCAAACTGATTTGATTATTTGTTGACAGGTCGAACCAGAGACCTCGAAAAGCAGCTAAAAATTTAGTCTACGAGTCTGAAGACGAATCATCAGTAAATAAACCGTAAGTTTTTATTAACTTTCATGTCGATTGAGGTATTATTTACCTACTTTGGGTTTGAATGTACCTATCTACTTTAAATGCGCGGGAGTCACTTCTGTTTTTAAACAATGTTTATTAATTTATGCGAGCACGGACATACTTAGAAATTCTGGTTTTGTATTCCGGCAGGAGTTTTATAATTTTAACAGTTTATATTTGCAGTATTTTTTTTATCACTCGTTCCAACTAAAATAATTGAAACTGTTTATGTAATAATATTTAATGTAAAAAGTGAGATTTCATACACAAAGTAATATTCCAGTTAGTATTGAAACAAGTGAAAATATCTACCTTTCCTAAAAAGAAATTAGTCATAAACAATTTCAAACCGAAATTCAGTGACTGGGCTACTGCTGGTATATATATCAGTAGGAGGAAAATGTTTGATCTATATAATCAAAAAGTGTATAGGAATAATGACCTAATATTTGAAGAGTATGTTAAAAAATACTCAAAGTTATTTAAGAAGGTCTGTATGGTAGCTAAGTCTAATTATATACGTGAAAAAATTAATAAATCGAGTAATAAAATTAAAGAGACTTGGAATATTATAAACAAAGAAACTTGTAAAACACAACATCGCGATCACACATTTACACTAAAAATTGATAATAAGCATATTAAATCCGATGATGAGGTGGCAGGCGCTTTCGAAAATTACTTCTCTAATATACCTGTCGAAACCACAAAACAACTTAATTCATCTGCTCTGCGTGCAAAATCACTGCTTGTGTCCAGTGTTGACGGGTGCAACTCCTCATTTGATTTCACTCATATTAATCCTGTAATGGTAGTCAAAACTTTTATGGAATTGAAACAGAAAAAAACTGAGGATATGTGGGGCATATCAACTGACACAATAAAACCCATTATACCTCTCGTAGCATCTCACTTAGCACATTTATTCAATGAATGTATTGATCAAGGTCAATTCCCTACTTTAATGAAATATAGTAAGATTATACCTTTGTTCAAATCAGGAGAAAAAAGTGACCCAAGCAATTTTAGGCCAATTTCCATTCTACCTGCTTTTAGAAAAATTTTTGAAAAAGTTATATTTAGTCAATTACTCTCCCATTTTAAACTTAACAATTTACTGCACGAGAAACAGTTTGGTTTTTCTAAAGGTAGAAATACAACAGATGCTGGGGTGGCACTTGTCAAACACATCTTGGATGCGTATGAAGATAAACATGATGCGATAGGTGTGTTCTGTGATTTATCGAAGGCGTTTGATTGTGTCGATCACCAAACACTTATTATGAAGCTAAAACATTACGGTGTATCTAATAACGCATCAAAATTGTTAAATTCTTACCTCTCAGGCAGATTACAAACAGTAAACGTTAATGGTACTAACTCTTCTGGCGCCCCGCTTCAAATGGGAGTGCCCCAGGGCTCAATATTGGGACCGTTGCTATTTTTGATCTATATTAACGATCTCCCTTTCTATTCTAAAGACTCCTGTGAGATAGTTCTGTTTGCTGATGATACTTCTTTAATCTTCAAATTAAAAAGAGGCGAAGAGGTATTTGACGATGTAAGCAGAGCTCTCTCTAAGGTATTAAATTGGTTCACAAGTAACAACTTACTTCTTAATACAAAAAAAACCAAATGTATTAAATTTACTATGCCTAACGTGAAACAAGCTAACACAGTAATTTTACTAAATGGTGAAAAACTTGATCTATCAAACTCCACTGTTTTTCTGGGCATTACATTGGATTCGAAGTTGCAATGGGGACCACATGTTGACACTCTGGCTGGGAGACTTGCTTCAGCTGCCTTTGCGGTTAGAAAAATTAGACATCTAACTGACGTTGTAACGGCAAGGCTGGTGTATTTCAGTTACTTTCATAGTATTATGTCTTATGGTCTTCTCTTGTGGGGTTCTGCTGCGGACATCGATACCATCTTTATTTTACAGAAAAGAGCCATTCGTGCTATATACAAACTTAGTCCGCGCGAATCCCTGAGAGATTTCTTTAAAGAAATTAACATACTCACTGTGGCCTCTCAATACATATTTGACAATATCATGTACGTACGCAAAAACTTTGATCTTTTTATAAAGAAAAGTGATATTCATTCATATAACACCAGAAACAAAAACAAACTTGTGGTCCCAAACTTTAGATTGGCCAAAACAAGTAATTCATTCTTGGGAAATTGTATTAAATTTTTCAATAATATACCTCACAATGTTACCAAACTTCCTATTAATAAATTTAAGTCACATGTCAAAACTACACTGATGTCTAAGGGGTATTATAAAATTCAAGACTATCTTGATGACAAGAATGTATGGTCAGTCCAGCCTGCACTAAACTGATGTACCTACCTGTTTATTTTGATTTATATTTTTTGTGTGGCAGCTAGTGGTGACTGAGTTTGTTCCGGCGTTTCTTCTCAGCACTTGCCAGATTGTCTGTGTCTTGTCTCGAAGCGCTAGTAGGGCCCAAAAAATAAGGAGACATGTTCTGGCCCCCTAAGGGCCTATAATGTTATTATTGACGTTCATAAGTGGCAATTTTGTCCTGAATTGAATAAATGATTTTTGACTTTGACTTTTGACTACCGTTTTAAACTAATTTGTTGTTTGTGTAATAATGTTGGCAGACCTAATAAATAAATAATTTCATTGTTTGTTGGCAGGTTGAAACCGAGACATCGAAAAGCAGCCAAAAATTTAGTCTACGAGTCTGAAGACGAATCAATTAATAAACCGTAAGTTTTTAATGACTTTTATATGACTGAGGTATTTACTTTGCGTTGTAATGTACTCGTACCTATCTATTTTAAATGCGCGGGAATCATTTATATTTTAAAACAAATATTTATACATTTATACGAGCAAAGATATACTTACATAGAATTTCTGCTATTGTATTCCGGTCGGAGTTTTATAATTTTACGAGTTTATATATTCGCAGAATGATGTTTTTTCATTTAATCTCTTGTTCCAACTAATATAACTAAAACTGTTTCAAAATATTTAAATCCAAATGTTGTTTTTTTTTCAGAACTAAATCATCCGTGAAAAAGTCTACATCTACCAAACGCAAGTCAGCAGAGAGCTCGAGTGGAGAAAAACGAACTCGAACCTCAGGGTGGAAGCTGGACTTGGACGACGACGTGGACATCGAGAGCAGTCGCGCGCGCACCCAGCCCAACCGCCTGCAGTCCGTGCTGACGCGTCGAGTGGCCGACGGGCTCCTGCGCCGCACCGCCACTCTACCTGGTGATCTCTTCGTGGAGTTGCGCCTCTACAACACGAACGAGATACGACCTGTGGAGCCGAAAGATCGTTGGGAGAAAGCGGTCCTATCGCTTAAGTACCAGACCAATTCCGACGCCGAACAACCTACTGCGGCAATTCATCAAACGAGCGCGAGAGGCATTCGAAGAGGACGGTACATTTTTCCCGAATAAAAAAAATAGTCCTCGATAATTTGTAATTAGTTATTTAAGGTAATAAAATAAAATAGTGAAATACTTTTATATATCTTAGTTTTCACCCAGTCTATTTAATTTCACTCAAAGTAGGTAGGTAGATAAATTTTAACTTTTTTAGAATGTCGAAAAGAACGATATATTGCACAGTGTGCGATTTATCAGTTAGAAGTAATAGTTTCTCAGCTCATCTTAAAAGTAATACACATAAAAATAATTCAGCAATAGAGTTAGGAGACGACATTAATAAAATAAGTAGCGCTTTCCGTAGTCGAATAGCTACATATCGATTGCGCATTAGGGATGAAGGAGTACAGACGCCAGCCGAGTTCATGCGCAGCATGCGTGCGCGCGTGCGCCAACTTATACAAGCGCGACAACTAGCATTTAACAGCCTTAAAGTCAACTTCGAATTATTTGCAGAATTTTCTCTTAGAACTAATGACTCTAACAAATCCGAGCTAAAATCATTTGCTACAGAGAACTTTATCATACATAAGAACTACGTATTTGACGAAATATTCTCTCAAGCAATAGCTATTATTTCAACTAAAATTGACGAAATGCAAGAAAGAGACAGCGGTTGGTCTTTTCTTCGTAATTCGTACTTAGAAATTAACATTAATAAATATAATCCTTTAAAAGCATCCAAATTTATAGATTTACCAAAAGCTTTAAAACTAAAACGAGCTTGCATTAACGTTCAAAATAGTGATAAATTTTGTTTTTTGTGGAGCATAATGGCAGCATTGTTTCCTGCTAAGAGCAATGCTCACCGTACTTCTTCATATCCTCGCTTTGAGAACGTTCTCAATACAAAAAACATGTCGTTTCCTGTAAATTTTTCAGATATAAAAACCTTTGAAAAGAATAATCCCGGTATAAGTGTTAATGTTTATGGAGTTAAAAACAACACTAATATTGTTGGCCCATTATACCGCACTCAAAATAAGAAAAAGAACCATATAAATTTATTATTTTTAGAAAAGGGAAATCGAACTCATTATTGCTGGATAAAAAATTTAAGTCGTTTGTTCAGGTCACAAATAACAAAAAACCACAGAAAAATATTTTTTTGTGATGATTGTATGGTATTCTTTAAAAACGAAATTAAATTTAATACTCATATATGCGGTGGCGTTGCTACTGTTTTACCAAAACCCGGCACACTTATACAGTTTAAAAACTATGAAAAAATGCAAGACATGCCGTTCGTTATTTACGCGGATTTCGAATCGTTATTACAGCCAAGTACAGACGGACCGACTTCAACTTTTACGAACGTCTTCCAAAAACATGTTCCGGCTGCATTTGCATATTACGTAGTTTGTTCATATGACAGTTCCTTGAATCGGTACGTATCTTATCTTGGGCAAAATTGTGTTGAAATATTTATTGAGAATCTTAAGAAAGACATATCTGAAATATTAAAACTATATAAAAACAAAATACCAATGAAAAAGGTAACGGTAGAAGAATCAGAATCATTTTCTAAATCAAAGCAATGTTATCTTTGCAATCAGTTGTTATTTGACGATAGAGTAAGGGACCACTGTCACTTAACCGGCAGGTACCGCGGTCCCGCACATTCTTACTGTAATCTCAAATATCGCTTACCACAATTCGTACCTGTATTTTTTCATAATTTATCCGGCTACGATAGTCATCTATTTATAAGGCAATTGGGAGAAATATCGGGACCAATAAAGGTTATAGCCAAAAATAAAGAAAATTATATATCGTTCACTAAGTTTTTTACAACAGACGATAATAATTACATGGCAGTTCGCTTCGTTGACTCGTTTAAATTTTTAGGGACAAGCCTTGAAAAACTGGTTTCTAATTTAAATACACAGGATTTTACACATTTATCAAAAAGTTTTTCTGAAAAAAATCAGTTTGAGTTATTAAGACGCAAAGGGGTATACCCTTATGAATACATGACTAACTGGGAATCGTATAAAGAAAAACAGTTACCTCCGCGCCAGTGTTTTTACAGTAGTTTGAATGAGTGTACTATTTCAGAATCTGACTATCAACATGCCGAGCGTGTTTGGAAAACATTTAATTTAAATAATCTAGGAGATTATACAAAGTTATATTTAAAATCAGACGTCCTTTTACTGGCCGATGTATTTGAAAAATTTCGGTATACTTGTAAAACGAATTATAATTTAGATCCTTCGTTTTATCTTACGGCTCCGAGTTTAAGCTTCGATGCTATGCTACTTTTGACCAAAGTTAAACTTGAACTAATTGAAGACTTGGAAATAATTCGGTTAATCCAAAAGGGTATCCGCGGTGGTGTTTGTCAAGTTTCCACTAGATATGCAAAGGCAAATAATAAATACTTGTCTGATTACGACCCATCTTCTCCAGATAATTACTTATTTTATATAGACTGCAACAATTTATACGGATATGCAATGTGCTCGTATTTACCTTATTCTGATTTTCGCTTGTTAAATGCGTCAGAATTTAATGTCGACGAAATTATAAACACGCCTGACAATGCTGAAGAGGGCTATATTTTAGAAATAGATTTAGAATATCCGGAACAGTTGCATGATTTACACAATGAACTCCCTTTTTGTCCGCAAAAATTTACTCCACCTGGCTCTAAAACATCAAAGTTAATACCAAATTTGTACGATAAATTTAACTATGTTATTCACTATGTGCATTTAAAAGCATGCCTTTCTTATGGTTTGAAACTAAAAAAAATCCACAGAGTAATAAAATTCAAACAAAGCCCATATCTAAAGCAATACATTGATCTTAATACCGACTTGCGACAAAAGGCAACGTCTGCATTTGAACAAGATTTTTTCAAACTTTTGAATAATAGCATTTTCGGCAAAACACTAGAAGATCCGGAAAAACGACTTGATGTAAAATTAGTAAATCAATGGGTTGATACTAGAAATAAAACAAAAAAACAGTACACTGCTCAGCAATTAATAGCAAGACCCAATTATCACAGCTCAACTGTGTTTTCTGAGAATTTTGTTGCAGTGCAAATGAAACCGGAGTCGATATTACTGGATAAACCAATTTATATAGGATTTACGGTTTTAGAAATTTCTAAAAGCCATATGTATAAATTTCATTATTCCATTATGAAACCATTCTACGGTGACAATTTAAAACTTTGTTACACAGATACGGATAGCTTTTTGTACTCCATACACACCAAGGATGTGTATAGAGATTTGAAACGTCAATTTGAATCTTACTTTGACACAAGCAATTACGATGAAAATAATTTGTATAACATTAAACGACAAAATAAAAAGGTTCCTGGTTTGTTTAAAGACGAACTAGGTGGAAAACTCATAACGGAATTTGTTGGTTTAAGATCAAAATTATACTGTATAAAAACTGAAAATAAAGAAATCAAAAAAGCCAAAGGTGTAAAAAAACCAGCTGTTAAGCAGTTACTTTTTAAAGATTACAATAATGTCCTATTGCACAACAAAGTTATTAAAAAAACTAATGTAGTATTTAAATCGTTGAAGCATGAAATATTTACTCAATCGGTAAATAAAGTAGCTTTATCATCTAACGATGACAAACGTATCATATTAAAAAATAATATAAGTACATTGGCTTGGGGACATAAATCCAGCTTCTTTTAATTTGTCGATAATTTAAGTTCTGACCTGTATTATAATAACTTGTTATATTCTTTTTGATAAGTGAGTCTTAGTCTTGTACCGTATCATAATTTGATGATATTAAATAGTCTGGGTTGAAATAATTAGTTCTTATGTTTAGATTATAAAATGTTATAGAAGTTGTAATTCTCTCGTTTGAAAGAGTTAGTTAACTAATTCATTGGAATCTCTTTACTTTTTTATTTAGGTAAATACCTACTTTTGACTAACCTTCTACTCTTAAGCCGCGACTAACACTTACCTACTGTATTTTAAACTATGTTTTGTACAATTAAAAAAAACATGATTATAAAATGTATTTGTTAAATAAGTATTAAATAAATTTTAAACTACCAATGATTTGTTGTTTCATTGTACACAACTGTGAAAACATACATTAATAGTTTCGCAACATTTGCGATATTTAGATTTTAGGTCGTATAATTTGATGATACTACAAATTTAGGCGAGGATGTTTATTTAATAAATTGCATGAAACACGCACATGCTTATTTGCTGACACTACAATTAATGCACTCTCAAAACTTTCTTTACCTAGTAAACTTGCATTTGAGTCATTATTCAAACAGCTTTGTTAAGAGATACACACAGCGAGAATAATTACTTGGTAAGTTTCAATATTTATTATTAGATTTACATAAATCATAACAAAATCTTTACTTCTACAAAATTAATGCGTACTTTAACATAATGTATTTTTTTTTCACAGATAATGGCAGACCGTTCTGATATACTTTTATCTCAGTGTGCTCAAGACCCGTTGGAGAACTCCGATGACACGCCTATTATGTTATCACAATTCAACTATGATCCATGGGAAGGATTAACACAGGCTTGTCAGGATATACTGGACAAGAACCAAATTGAAAAGCCTCAAACAACTCAAAGATTACGGGAAAAAAAGCTGAAGAAAAAGACTGAACCAGTAAAAAAGAAGACAAGATGTGTTAAATCCTACGTCATCAACAAAGAACGAGCTAAAGGCTTAAAATTGATACAAATACGAATAATCGACCTCACGAGCGAACCTTCTTGTTCGATGATACGGGAAGCTAACCAAAACGAAGAAGACACGGACGTGCTGCTCAGCGCGCAATACATCGTTACCGAACCAGTGGATGAAATTTCCGACATGACAGAGACATTAATAAGAAAAATCTCGAAAACTCTATGTAATGAATATTTATAGTTAAGTATAATTGTATTTTTTGATATGTAGTTAATAGAAATGTATTGTAAGATAGTCTACTCAGTGTCAAATAAAGACATTATGTGGTGAAACATTCGGTTTTTTGATTTTTCGTCCTACCTGTTTATGAACTTATGAAATACTTATGAAAATCTTAGGTTAGGGTATAAGTAAAACAAAATAATTCAGTAGGTACATTGTTTAATTTAAAAACTATAAATTTGCTTTATTATCGACACACCATTTTCGTATACACAAAACATTTTTTAAAGCACAAATTTTCTTATGTGTAAAACAATTATAAACTAACATATTTTTACAATAATTATTACAAAGAGTGACTAAATTAGGGACACCTAAATAACTTATATCAGTAATATTATTGTGACCACATAAATCATGAATCCATTTTATCTTTTCCTCGCCCTTTACTATAATTTTTCTGTCATTTAAATAAGGTTTAATAGTTCTCCGAAATTCTCTGTAATCAATATATCCTTCACTCCACCGATAACCCCTATTCTTTTCAACCCAAAAGACATGTTTCCTTTCTTTTTCAGTTAGTGTAGTAAACGGGTAGGGAGGTTTTATTAAAAATACATGAGTATGTTCTTCGGTAGCTATAGCTAGTTCTTTTACAATAAAATTATTTTTGCAATCTTTAAATCCTTGAAGATCTACAAAAATTGTTTGGCTGTTCATGATAGTTTCTTTACAATATTACTCAAAGGTTTGTATTCGAATATACAATCGTTTAAAATCAAGCAATAAGCAGCTGTTTGATCCGGTATTTCATAGTCTGTTTCGATTTCAACTCTCACATCGATCGAACCTTTTAAAGTTTCATGTTGTCGCGAACAGTCGATAACAAATAAAGGAGCTATGTCTCTGAATTCCTTCAAACTCATCAACGGCTCTGATCGACGTCCGTGATAAGACTGTTGAAATCTCACATACTGTTCGTATAATAAGGTAAATTTGTCATCCGCAAAACTGACATTTAATCCTTCGTACGGATAATATGATGAATTTAAAAATACCCTTACATCTCGTACGTGACAATGATCAAATTCAGCCATGGACAATTGACTGTTATGTTTTCGATTTGTTTGTAAGGCAACTACAACAAATCGTGGTTTCTCTATTTGGGATGAAGTTTTAATAGACCAAGTATGCTTTCGTGTTTTAGGTAGTAATGGATATTCATAGAGATCCCAACTACGAAACGCTAATGGAATAGGTCTATCTTTTTCTAAGAACTTTAATAAATTTATTCTTTCACGATCGGACACTTTAACGTGAGGCACTCTCCAAATAATTTTAGTAATTTTAATATCATCCAGTACTTCTCCCGAGTTTAATTTAATTGCATTCAGATTCGTATTGCTTCTTAAAAGCACTAATTCATGTTTACAATTAATTATAATTTTTTCGTAGTCTTCAGCAAACCCTAATATCTTGTTCAGCGGAATGGAGACAGAAAATGCTCCACCACCTGCATTTTTTATGCCTTCAGTGGACCATCCCCAAACTCGAGCATATTTTGATTCGTTTTCATTTAAGGATAGATAAGACTTGATTGTTGTAGTTACACCTGCATTTTTAATTTTATCTATTTCAATGCCATTCAATTCGTATCGAATATCTTGAAATAGGAATAATGCTGGATTATTAATAAAATGTACATTCGATACTCTTTCTTTAGTAGTGCTATCATACACATTCACGTCCCCTTCGATATACAAACTGCTGAGCGACGGAAGCACGTACAGGTCTTGTTGATTGATAGGAATTCTTATTTCATCATTCTTGTTGAAACTTGTTACGTATGGTTTGTACGAGTGATACTCAAAACTTTCGATGCTGTTATCGTATGACATTTGTTGAGATATATTTAAGATATTCATTTTATCAAACCAATTAGTTTCAGGAAATCCTTGTTAGTTTTGGTAAGCTTTCTTTTTAAATGAAGTGGTGCGCTCTTGGGAGATGTCCTTTTAGAAATGATTTGTGAACACGATGTGGTCGGGTTTTTATTAAAATTTATCATTTTTGCTTAAAATGTAAATATAGTTGCACTTCTTCACCTCGTAAATTTATCTCTTTATTATCAGCATCCAGCAGTCTTATATTAATGGCGTTAATAGAATTTTGATTAACCGGAAAATAAATCAGATTTTTGGGAATTTCAATTATTCTATAACCAGGTGGTACGTTTGGCACAAATTCATAAATTATATGACTTGATTTTCCATTAACAAATGAACCACTAACTACATCGCATTCGATCCGCACAATGGTAGTTGATAGAATGTTTACAGGATACTCTGAATCAGTACTTATATTAGCATTTATTGTTTTCGTTCCAAAACCTAAAATTTTACCCAGTGACTTCCCTTTGTTGAAATGAACATCTTTGGAACAAAAAATACGTGTTTTCAATGTATTGTTATTGCAAGTAAGTTTAAGTACAGTGTTCTTGATGTTGCTTTTTAAATAATCACAAATATCTTGAAGCTCGTAAGAACCTTCAGGTATTTCGATTATTTCATTATCACCATAATAAAACTTATTGTTTCGTTCATCTATATTGGGAATTGAGTTAAACGTTGAAAAATATAAAAGACCGCACTCATAGTCTCCTTGAAGTTCCAAAGTTGGGGAATAGTTTGTTGTCAAGGAAGCTCCGCTTCCAGTTATGGACACAGTGAAAGACATTTTTATACTAACACATTTATTTCTTCTTTTCATTATATAAATGCATTTTCCAATAATTTCTTAAGAATTTCAGACATAAATGACCACAGTTAGTGGTACCAAAGGCTTGATGTCTCATATAATTATAGTTTATAAGTAAAGCATGCATATATTTTACAAATTCTAATGGTGGTTTCAAATTACCAAAACTATCATAATATTCTACGTAATTGTTATGCTTAACAAAGGCTACCCAATGCGTGCCAGGATTTTTGTTGCTATCCAAATTTAGTATTCCGCATTCTATCTTTTTAGGTCTTGATGGTAACGTATCTCTCATGTAAACACCTCGGAAGTGAGGAATATCACTAGCATATTTTAAAATGTCAAGATTAGTAAGCGCACGTTTAGGTAACCTTTTTATTAGTTTTTTGATGGGTTTAAATATAAACCTGCTCCCTTTTTATGAGATTTGATATATAATCCTTTTCCAAGAGCTACTGCTTCCATCATTCTGTTATGTCTTTCAGATTCCTGAAGACTCTTTTGTGCCACCTTAGAATCATTTACGGCTTTGGCTATACCCGCTGCACCTCCGGCAAGCGAACCTAATGCTGACAATCCCGCAAAAATAGGTATGAGTGGTAAAAATCCACCACACTTAGGGAGAGGAATAAAACGTGGTAAACGTATTCCTTTCTTGTTATTGAATAGCTTCTTTGCCGCTGCATAAGCATACTTTATTGCAGAGGTATGGTCTTTGGATTTTAGTGTTTTTAGTTGAGTGTGTATTTTCTTAATTCCTTTCTTAAATGATTGAATACTACTGCCTGCTCGAATTTTTGCTTTCATAGCATTTTTTACTATCCACGATGCAAGTTTTTCTCCTTTGCTCGCATCTTTTGAAGTCGATCTCCTTTTGGCCATGTTTAAAAGTTCTAAGTCTGCTTTACGTCGAGTTTCTGAATCTTTATTAATATAAGCAATATCGTGGTGCATGCAAGCTTTGTCTAATTGATTTATACCGCGTTCACCTTTTAGTATACGTTTTCGAAGTTTTGTACCGGGACCACAAAATTGGTACCCAGGTAAATGTAACTCGAACGGTAAACGATCTATTAAGTTATTTATTATACCACTGCCTTCTTTCATTGATATTAATAAAGTGTGATAAACCAGTGATCATACGATATTTATATAAAAATCTAAACCAATTCGCTTTTGTTTACCCAACTATTTTCCTTATCACTTAATCCTAACCATTTGACAAACAATTTGTTTCCTTTTTTTCTGATAACTTTTTCAATTAGGTATAGGTCTGGAAACTTAGTTTTTAATAGTTCACACCCGTAAAAAGACCCGAGAATGTTTTGATTTTGTTTATCTGCTATTTGGTATGTTATGGGATTGGTTTTATTAATTTTTACGATGCGAAATATTTCTGTAGACCAATTAGGGGTATAGCTTTTATAGAAATCTCCTTTGTATTTACTTATACGCACAAAGTCGTCTACTCTGAATTTAGATTTTTGACAAATTTTTATTTTTGTTTGTTGGGTTTTGATAATGTTAGATCGTACTAAAATTTCATTCGGAATTACAACGGAATCCAAATTATTTTGACACCATTGATACCGTCCGCATAAACTAAATTTTTTGTAAAGGTTTGATTTAATGGTTCTTATAACTCTTTCTACTATAGATGCTTTTTTGACAGAGTAGGTGGAATAATGGTTTATTTTGTAACTTTTCATTAACTGATTGAAAGAATCGTTATAAAACTCTTTACCTAGATCTGTTTGTACATTTTTAGGCTTTCGTTTTGATTCAGATAATATACTATGCATTGCATGGGCAACACATGTTTTAGATTTTGACTTCAAAGGCTTGATCCAAACGTATTTAGAAAAAGTATCAATCACTACCAGAACATAATTATATCCTTTATTCAGCGATGAATATTTTTGAAAGTCCATAAGATCAGCTTGCCATAAATCATCTATTCCTTTAGTCAATGTATGCCGCCGAAAGAAATTTCTTCTCGCTGTTTTGTGCAACTCATCAACTATATCTTGCTTACTCATTTTTGGATGTTTTTGCTGCTAACATAAAATCAATTTCGTTTTTTGAATAATACACTGTACTTAAATTACTCGAAGTTATTTTTTCTAAATTATTAAGATAATTTTTTATATTGCTCTGAACTGTTTTTATTTCTTCTTTTAATTTTTGAACACAGTTATCAACATATTCTTTGTTCACAGCTTCACTGTCTTGTTCAGGAATTTGTAATCCTTTTAACCTTGATGATTTTAAATCAAATTCACCTGCGTCTGTTCGTAATAATGCATCGGTAAAGATATCAGTGAATTCAGGTTGACGTAAACGCTTATGAACATGATGACCAAATTTATCTATATTCATCGCCGTCTTATCGACTTCTGAAGCTCAATGATACTGCTCAATTTTCCTGATGGTAGCTTTATATATTTCATTTCTTTTATAATACCAGCTTCATACAATTCTTCAATTATTGCATAAATTTCATTTCGTACCCCATTATTACCAGCTGCCCATGATGCACACAGTAGTTTTAATCTTTCCACTAACTCGTTTGGATCATTCCAGTAAACCAAATCGGTATCCTTTTTAACAGCTTTTAAAATATCAACACCTTTACCTTGTGACAGACTTTCCATACTACTTGTGTGACTTCTAGAGAACTTAAACAGTGGTTTAATTATATGCATATATTTAAACCCTTTGTTACTGTTTATGTGTTTAGATGGATCATAGTTCCGTTTATGCGCATTAGTATCCATAAGTAATAATTTATAATTTTGTAGGTCTTCTTCTGTTATAGAATCTAAGTCTGGTGTTTTTTTATATAATAATTCTTTTAAGCCCGGAGTCTTTTTCAAGCTACGGTTTCCAATTTTTTGAATTCGATTATCATCATTAACACGGGTATTGCCAAGCAAAAGTTTTCCCTTCACATGTCTAACACCATAAGGTATATCTTTCATAGCTTCAGATGATAAAGACCAGGATAAAGAATCATTGGCAATACTTGGCGATGACTGAAGAGATTTGAAGGAGTTGTCATTAACTTCATTATTCTCTGGGGAAGACGTAGTAAGAGTTTTATTAGGTGTTTTACAAACATTATTATCAGAGGTTTCACCATCATCCATATTTTTAAAATAGGAATAATCTTCATTTGAAGTACTTGATGCTTCGCTTTCCCTGCGCTTAATTATTTTCACTAATTGTGGCTGCTCCATTTCATCGTCTATTTGACGTTGATCTCCAGTTTTACTACTCAACTCTTTAAGTGGGTTTACAATAGGTTTAAACAAAGTTTCTAGAGCCTGGTCACTGGTATTTTTTAAATCTTTTATCAGTTCTACCTTTCTTTTTACAGCAGTTGCAGATTTTACAATTTGTTCTTTCAGATTTCGCTCCATTATTCAAGATTCCACTCTGTTGGACTTCTCAAATTCAACTGATTCAAGGAAACGTATGCTGCAGCTTTATAAAAAATATATTTAATCTACTACTATGAATGTATCGAACTTCATTCTGTAACAGCCTTTGTTTCGATCACAATCCTTATCAATGACAACATAACTGTACGGCTTACTCCACACAGTTGAACACATTTCACGAAACTGAGACCAAGTCATGTCTGAGCTGGCATGTTCATCGTAAACATGTTTTAAATTAATATCGTCTTGTTTGAACAATATAATAAGGTTAGCATTGTCTCTTACTAATTGTTTCGGAATTTTAGTATATGTTTGATTAATATAAAAACAGTCAATGTTTTTATGACGACCCATTGCGAAATAATCTCGTATATTGTTCTGATTTTCACATGCAACATCGTCAAATATTATAATTGATTCAGGTAAAGCTTCATGTAGACTTAGGACTTCACTGTTCTGATTATATTTGTTATAAGATATGTCAGCAACCTTCTCTAATACTTTTTCTAAAAACAAGTATTTAGGTTGATACAGAGACTTAGAATACACATATAAGTTACGGAAACGTGGTCCATCTTGGTGTAACAACAAACTGATTACTAGATTGGTTTTTCCACAGTTTGAAGGACCGCAAACAATGCTGCGAATTGTGTTTGGTAGTAAGTTCCCATGTCGCTTAACGTTACTCGATGATACAGGACAAATACAGTCCAATTTTAATGATTCTTTCTGTTTTAGAAATTTCATAGCAGCGTTACAAACTCGTCCACTGTAGTGCGTAAATGTCAACAAACTGACTTCTATATTTTGGAGTCATTTCATTTATGTATGATCCACGAATGGTTAAACAATACGTATATGATGCGTTCAACTGAATCGTTAAACAGGTTCTAGATTCCAATTCACTTTTTTTTGTTATAATTGTTCGTTCTAATTAACTTTCTTCGAATGAGCGGACGCAGGAAGCGAATGAGAAGAAAGTGAATTAGAACGAACAATTATAACCTACTAACTATACATAATTGTCTTTAGTGTTAAGTTTTTATATGTAAGTACTACCAATTATTGGCTTATTCTGAAATTAGTACTCGTATTTTTATTATTAAGAGGCTGAATGTAGCCATTGTGCTAACAAAAGAAGGTTTTGTGCAAATCTATAGCTCTTACCATTTTAAAAAGACAAGGCAGTTATAATTGATCGTATTTCTGAACTAATGCTCATTTCCTAAATACTATTCCACAAACTTCACACGATAAAAAACATAAATAAATTTGCCTCTAAAACTACCTAACTTCAAATTTTTTCACTTGTAGGTACTTATAGTAATTTTGATGATCGTAGGCAAAATGGCTTTTATTTTACTAAAGCAATTGGCTACTTTTGATTTTCGATAAAGTGGTTATTTTCATTAAAATCGTGGACATTGTGGTTTGGCACTTTGGCCATTTCATTCCAAGCAGCACTTTCTCTGTCACTCCTACTGAGTTGACATACGTGGTCCTGCTTTATCTAACATTAAATGGGCATGTCTATTGCTCAAGATCATTGGCTCTGGTCAGCGGCAGCACAAAAATTTTCACTATAGTTAATGTACACACAACAGCACGTCAGCCTACCACAAAACGTTAAATTTTTTCAATTGACATTGATCTCTAAATGTTGGACATAAAGTTGAAAATCAATTCAATGACCTTTATGTTTTTGGTTAAGTTGACCTGCCGTTGTCTGTACTGTATCCTTGACTGACTGACTACTTAAATTAATGGGACATTGTGATGTAATTGAATTGTATGGTGTGCAATAAAGTTATCTAGAGTAATAGATACTCAAGGTATAATTACGTTGAAGTTGGTACCATTTAAACGTTATCTTGATTGTTCAATCTCTTTATACAATTCACACCGAAATTAAATTGTTGTTATCGTTTTTCAAGTGCCTACAAAGAGCTGTTCTTATTTTTTTACTGTAATCATTACTCATGTATTGCATTGCATTTCTAATATGCTAAAATGAAAGTCATTCGGACATTATAAATTGTGTAAAACCGGACAAGTGCGAGTTGGACTTGCCCACGAGTCCGAGAGGGTTCCGTAAAAAAAATTTTTAATTTCAGTTCTAAGTATACCCAAAAATTTTGTTTTTTTTTCTATTTTTGGGTGAAAATCTTAATGCGGTTCACAGAATACATCTACTTATCAATTTTCGACAGTATAGTTCTTATAGTTTCGGAAAAAAGTGGCTGTGACATACGGACGGACAGACAGACAGACATGACGAATCCATAAGGGTTCCGTTTTTTGCCATTTGGCTACGGAACCTTAACAACCGTCTGGCACCATATCAAAAAAGATATACTTAGTCTGGCCATAAATACTGTTACAATTAAAAATAAACAAAATATTACATTTGAATTTGGAATCTCTCATTTTTATATGATTGTTCATTGAGATTTCTCATTTTGGCGCCAATACATTGTACAATATTTTTCGATATTAAAATGGAGTGGGGTGATAAAGAGAACCGAATCGCTGTGATTGCATTACATAAAGTAGGTATGGAGCCAAATGCAATTTTTAAAACTCCCCAAACGCTTGGTATTAGTTAAATGTTTGTGTACCGGGCTAATGATAGGTACAATGAGACCTCCTCTGTTTGTGACAGAAAAAGATCTGGCCGTCCACGCAGTGTTCGTACGAAAAAGGTGGTGGAAAGAATTCGAATAAATCCAGTCCGAAAGCAAAAGATTTTATTTAGGGAGATGAAGATAGCACCTAGAACCATGTCACGTATTTTAAAAGATGACTTAGGACTTGCAGCCTATAAGAGACGTACTAGTCATTTCTTAACTGATTATTTAAAAAGGATAGGGTGGTAAAATCGAAACAACTACTGAAGCGGTACGCAAAGGGAGGTCACAGAAAATGTTTGTTTACGGATGAGATTTTTTTTACAATTGAGCCACATTTAACAAACAAAATGACCGTATTTATGCTCAAAGCTTTAAGGAAACTTCCCAATTAGTTGACAGAGTGCAACGTGGGTACTATCCGACTTCAGTGATGGTTTGGTGGGGTATTAGCTATGAAGGAGTGACTGAGCCATACTTTTGTGAAAAAGGTATCAAAACATCGGCACAACTGTATCAAGATACCATTCTTGAGAAGGTAGTGAAGCCCCGTAACCAAGAATGGTCCTTCCAGCAAGATTTGGCGCCGGGTCATAAAGCTCGGTCTACGCAGTCTTGGTTGGAAACGAACGTTTCGGCTTTCATCAGAGCTGAAGACTGGCCGTCGTCTAGTCCCGATCTTAATCCACTGGATTATGATTTATGGTCAGTTTTGGAGAGTACGGCTTGCTCTAAACACAATGATAATTTAGAGTCCCTAAACAATCCATACAATTGGCAGTGAAGAATTTTTCCACAAAGAGGGCGCGCTTCTATTGATAACTGGCCTTAACGTTTAAAGGACTGTATTGCAGCCAATGGAGATCACTTCGAATAAGCTTTTTATATTTTAAATTGTTTTATATTTATGTATTAAACTAACACACTGTAAAAGTAATAAATGTTATTTGCAATAGAATTTTTTTTTCTTTGTTTCAGTATTTATGGCAAGACTAGGTAATTCAAGTACTTATCTAAGTATAACTCTAAATAAAAAACTCCATTGAAACGGGCACAAACCACAGCATAGATTAATGAAAAGAAAGATAATATAAAAGATTTAATACCATGTTTTGCAAATAAACAATGTATTTATTATTTACTTAAATCTGTCGCAGAACTAACGAAAGGTGGCGTAAACGGGTTCTAAACTGGAGAGCCTAGGAAAACGTAGTGTAGGACGCCCCTCCACTCGATGGACCGACGACCTTAGGAAGATAGCTGGCAGTGGATGGTAGCAAAAAGGGGGAGATCCTCCCCTTTGGCGCTCTTTACTTATGTCCATAAGTGGATTGCAATAGGCTGATATTATAATAAAAAATCTGACTTTATATTTTTGTATTAATTACATTATTTGTATTAAATAATTATTGTACCTTTGTATTGTAGTTAATTACATTCTTTGCATGTAGTACATACCCAGAGTCGAAATGTCACCGTAACATTATTAATTAAATTAAGATATTAATTGCCTAAAAGTTTTTTAACATAATTAAATAAATAAATAAATATTGGACAACATCACATACATTGCTCTGATCCTGTGGTAAGTAGCTTAAGCACTTGTGTTAGAGAAATCAGAAACAACGACGGTACCACAACACCCAGACCCGAGACAATATGGAAAAGTTATTTTTCTACATTGACCGACCGGGAATCGAACTTGGGATCTCAGAGATAGCGAAACCAAGTCCGGTATACTCGCCTCTCGGCTACGGAGGTCGTCAAATTTATTTATTATTAATAAAATTGTACTTGTTAATTAGGATTGAAATTAAGAAAAATCAAATTTAAAATAATTTATTTTAGAACCAGTGTTGGTGATACATTAAGACTTAAAAATTAGGATAAGTATGGAGAGAACAGAATAAAACCTATAAATAAGTTTCTACCAAATGTGGAGCTTCATTCACTTAGTGTGGTAACAGAATTTAATACTTTGTAACCTTATTTTAACAAACTATTTAGGTTCATACTCATAGAGGATCAAATGTGACCATCAACCATTTTTGGTGCTTATGTAACTTAGGTATTGCGGTTACGTTCATAAGAAAATAAACCAATTTTATCGAAATATTATTCTTTGTATCTAAGTTGGAACAGTAATAGTCACCCAAATAAAATACGTGGATATGAAGCAGTTAGTTTTACTGGAAGCCAGCCAAGATCAGAGATTCTCGTCCTGTGTAAGAATTGTTTACTGTATCTTTTCCTTCTTACTGGTCATCTTCTTAAATATCCTCCAGAATACTGCTCTTATTGCCAGCACAACGAATACTATCAAGGCGAGGAGGTCAAGGTACATCTTCTGGTAGAAGGGCACAGCCAGCGCGGGCGAGCGGAGGTGCGGGGCGCCCCTAGTCTTGACGACGTGCTCTGCCCAGTGCACGAGCTCAGCGCCGGGAGACACTGGCCGGTCGTGGTACACAAATGAGAGTTCTTTCACGGTGTTTGAGTATCTGAAATAAAAATGATATTAAAATGTTATATGTTTTTAACCAACTTCAAAAAAGGAGGAGGTTCTCAATTCGTCGTTTTTTTTTTTAATGTATGTTTAGCGATCATTCGTTACCAGGTTAACCGATTTCGATAGTTCTTTTTTTATTTGAAAGGGAATACTTTCGGAATGGTCCCATATTAATTTGATCAAGTTCTAATGATGGAATCTATAAGAAAATTATCAAACATTGCATGCCGCGCCAACTGATTTTGTTGTACCTATGTTGCCCAATATCTTTGGAAAAATAAGGGATGAAATCGGTGTTCAGCCGTTAACTTATGTTTGCACTCAAATGATTCGTTTTGTTGAGGATGAATCACTAAAAATAGATGAATTAAGTAAATTTTAGAAAAAAAAAGTAAACCGACTTCAAAAAACTGAAAAGCTAAAAATAATATCAACACATAAGGACCTAATCAGTAACTTTTGGAGTCGGTGCAAACGAAATCATTCAAACTCTCATCGGATGGCACCGACTCCGACACCGAGGTACTTATGTGCTGATATTATTTTTAGCTTTTCAGTTTTTTGATGTCAGTATACTTTTTTTTTTATAAAATTTAAATGAAAAAGTTTTACTAGTAGTCTTTGAAGAGTTCCATCCACTTTCCGGCTACATCATTAGATCAGCACGATGGTGTGAAATTATTGTATTGACATTGGAATATCAAATACTTACAAAGTTTTAAATCGATACGTCAGTTAGAAATAGGTTAACAGATACTCCTGTTTTGATTACATAGTAAGTTACAACAAGTGAAGCTAATGAAAGTATGTTAAAAACTAGTGTTGCCGAAAAATCTATAGTTTTGGAATCGATAGTTGAACTCTAAAATAATCTATATGATCGATAGTATCGATACAATAAATAGGATCGATAGTATCGACGTCTCTGTTAGTGCAATACCATCGGTAACCAGCAATACTATCGATCGTATCGATAGTTTCGATCGCTGCCAACTAATGAACTATCGATACTATCGATAGTATTACTGTTACAGAAAGTATTGCAGTAAAAAAATGAAAATGAAAAATGAAAAATCTTTATTCGTTGCAAAGACATATAACAATATTAAATGTAGACTCGTTCTTTTGTGTGTGTGTGTGTGTGTGTGTGTGTGTGTTACCACACGCACACACACACACACGCTACAACCACTTACTAAGGTTAATTTTGCATTCCCTATATGTCATTGGGTAGATTTGTTTGTTTGGTTTGTTTATTTGGGTATATAAATACGACGCTAAGCTATTAAATGGTTTTGAGCGAAACTTGTGTGTGTGCTTTGAGTTTCCATGACATTATGCTTTCTTCTTTTCTTAGTTATGTTTTTGTTATAATTTGAGGCCTTATGTTTCTTTAGGATGGTTCGAAGAATATAAAGTTTTCTAATTGTTAGGACATCCGCTATGTTATACAGTGACTGAGTTGAAAATTTTCGTTCTTTAAACAGCATTACTTTTAATAAACTTCTTTGAGCTCGTTCTACGTCAAGGAATTTGGTTTTGAGTGCACCACCCCATATTATAATAGAATACGTTATGATAGACTCAACTAACGCAACATAAACTAGGTTAAGCAGTTTTTTAGTGGTTATATGTCTTAGAGATTTAAAAATCCATATCATCTTTCTTATCCTGCTTGCAACCAATTCTATATGAGCATGCCACGAGAGTCGCTGGTCCACCACAACTCCAAGGTATTTTACGCACCGTACCCTATCTATAATAGGGCAGCTGCATGCGTCAAAAGAGATATTGATACTATCGATGATATTGATAGTATCGACAGAATCGATAGACTATCGATTTTATCGTTTTTTCTTCAACTATCGATAGACAATCGATATTGGCCTATCGAGCGACAACACTATTTAGAACTACATCAACTTTATATATAAGGTGCTTCATAAATATCTGCAAAGGCTGAAATGGGTAAAAGTATTGCTTAATAGATTACGATAGTGAAGGAATTACGTGCCCCGGATCGATAATTAATTATTTGCGAAAAGACAGTAAATAAATGGTTACTTGCTTCAATTTGCATAACACACTTCGTCATCCGCCCTTGACACTGCGCGGGAGCGGTATAATGTGAAACGTTAGAATTTTTGTACAGATGTGGACGGTTTGAGACAGAATAAAGCCTAATCTTTATTGAATTTTTTTTTAATGAAAAAAATAATGATGTTCTGGACATAAAATTTCTTTACTATCGTAATCTATATAAGCAATACTTTTACCCATTTCAGCCGTTGCAGATATTTATGAAGCACCTTATATACATGGCAATGTTTTTTTCTGACATTTCAAACTTTTTTAGCGTCTTCCTTTTAAAATGCGAATTCTTTAACTGTACTATAAGAAAGAGTCCGCTTTAAGTGATAATACCGTCTTATTTGTGCAGCTTTTAATTGTATTTACTTTATTTGTTTGTATTTGAATACGAGTATCTTTCAATCTAAAACAAAAATATTACGACTTACTTAGGATCCTGAACAATGTCAATGATAGCTGCTTTTAGTTCATCTGCCATATTCACCGACAGGTCCACTTTCTTGGCAAAGCCTTTTGCTACGGCCCTTTCCACGTTGATAAATTGGTCACCAAAGACAGGTATCCCGATGATTGGCTTAGCATAGTGAATGGTCTCAGTGGTGGAGAGAAGGCCGCCGTGGGTGATGAACAGAATGCAGTTGTCGTGAGCTGAACAGTACAAGTTTTAAACTATTTTTATGAGACCATTATGATATATCGTATGTTTTATAACACAGAAGTAAAATAAAATTTATTTTTTATAATTTTTTTTCACAATCACACCAATTATCAAGCCCAAACTAAGCAAAGCTTGTACTTTAGCGACTAGATAACGGATAAACATTCTTAAATACTTTTATAAACATCCGTGACTTATGTACAAATGCTCGTGCTTATCACACAAACATTTGCCCCTTGCGGGAATTGAACCCGCAACTGCTCGCTTCGTAGTCCGGAGAATCATTTTGACATGGTTTGCCATTTTATCCAAGGGGTTTTAAGCTTAAGCCTATAGGTGAAAAAAAAGGTTAAAGTTTTACAAAACTTTAGAAAAAAATTATTCAACTTAGCCACAGTCTCAAATGTTACGTTTGATGGTAAGAGACTGCATAAAGAAAACAAATGAATATCAAAAAACGGCAACGGTTTAATAGCAAGAGAAAATACCTAGGATACTCGGTTGTGGGGCCCATTGCATAATGTGTACATTGCTGGGTACTCTTTGCAATGCTTCCTCAAACTTCCAAATCACCGTCTGTTCCAACTCTCCAAACATCTTCAATAGACTGATCTTGATTTCCTCAGGCAGATCCTTACTCTTGACGTTCGAGCCCATACTAAAGTATATTACGCCATGTTTAGCGTTGTCCAACAGTTTTTGCAAGTCCTGTAAGAAGAATATTTAATACTTAAGTCTCATATTTGGCTTGTAAGTGAAATCTTTAAAAAAAAAAAAACCAAGATACAAATAGCCGATTCAATCATGTGGCTCTACCAATGAGATGTTAGGGAAATTTACCATTCTTCTCAGTATTCAAATATTTTAGCCAAAAAAAAACAAACAAATTTCCCAGACCAACCTCGGGAAGTGGTGCCATTTTTGAATCTATATGGTATCCACCAATGGCCTTGTAGCTCTGTGGTAATCTAGTTGGTTGGCCCAAGGACACGTGGGAGTTGCCCAACATCAAAGAGGCGTTGAATGCAGCCTCGTGGAATAATGGTGGTTCTCGGCCTCTCACCTTGAAAAATGGAGTGAGGCTAGAATATACGTCACTTTTAAAACCATCTATAAACCTGGAAAATGAAAATGTTGTTAGTGTTCTAAAATGACTTACATTAAGTTAAGGTTATGCCTTGAGTTTGATCTCATTGGCTTTACAAACTAAGTTTAAGGACTTTCTCCTTCTTGACTGCTAGCAAGCAGTAAAACGTAAAACGAATTTAAAAACTTTATCTTTGCCAATTGTAGTAAGTTTTTTTGAGTGTTATCTTTAATGGGAATTTCTTAACTCTCTGAACTGGTAAGATTACCAGTTATAAGAAGTGAAGCATCTGCTTACGACTTACTTTTCACTTCTTAGTAACAACGAAAAGAAAACAGAGAGAATATTCTGTCTAGCCGTGAATTGAATTATCATTATTAATATTCTAGTCTATCATCATCATCATCATCATTTCAGCCATAGGACGTCCACTGCTGAACATAGGCCTCATGTTCTAGTCGATAGTCTTAATTATTAAGGGCTATCCCGCACCTTTTGACAGAAGATGTTAAATAACTATACGTATAGATAATAATAAAAACAATTTTAAAATAACTCTACCATAAAATATATTGCCCCAAGCACCTAAAATTCAGAAAAATAATATTACTTTTAAATTAAAACGATACACACCATTTTTGCAAAACGATCACCGATAGTTGGTTCCAGAGTTGCACAACCCGCTCCCTAAAAGTGAAAGGGGGAATGCTGGAACTCATGTCATCTGTGTTGTAAGCTGGATTACAGGCTTCGTCGATAAGGCGCAACGCCATCCAATGTGGCTCCGTGGTCAACACCCAGATCAGAGGGGCGTTAAAAATGCCAGCAAATCTGGAATTAATCACAATGGGCTAGTTTCCTAAAAAAATCTAATTAATCCGTCAGTTGGATTAACAGAAAATATTGGACACGTATTTTTTCTTTTCACAATCAAACAAAAATGATGAAGATATAGCCCGTTAAAGTTCCGCGTTACGTCACGCCTTGATGCGTCACTTGATGCGCTTTGTCTTCGTCATTTTTTGTTTGATTGGCAAAAGACAAAATATGGTTCCAATATTTTTTGATAATCTAACTGACGGACTAAATAGAATAATCTTTTTTTGACCCAGGAAACTGGCCTATTGGTCTAAAATCATGATGCTGTAGCTATATATTATAAGTGTGCCTAGAATAGTTGTTTTTAAATATTTTAATTTATGTATTGTCTTCACTATCGCATTGGGGTAACCTGTAATGATGGTTGGTATAAATAAATAAAATAAATCTATTAGGGGCATCATTATCAGCCTTTGAAAATCTACTGCTAAAAATTGCCCCCCCTAAAGATAATTACAGTGAGGGCCCTTTGCATCCATCGGCTGCCCTTAACCTTAACTACGTCGATAGTCCATCGCGTAGGAGGCCTGCCTACGCTTATTCTTCCAATTCGTGGTCGCCACTCGAGAACCTGTCTTCCCTAGCAGTTGTCAGTGCTGCGAGCGATGTGGCCTGCCCATTGCCCCTTTAGCTTTGTAATTCGAATAGCTTTTTCCATAGCATAGTAACTATATTCTTGGAAATGAATGTTTATACTTGATATACAGGGTTACATTGCAAAGGGGTGCCATATATAAAAAATAAGATCAAGGGAACAATACAAATAGGCGTCTTAATCGTTATTATTTTTAATAATCGTATGTTACGAAAAAATAACTTTAAAATATTCGAAAATATAGTTAATAGAGAGACTACGAAAGCTGCGCGGTCATTCATCAAGGGCGTAGTTACGGCGAGCCTACAAGGACCTTACAAACATTATTACAAACAAACATTTTTCATGAACGAGATAAGTTATCCACGCATCCAATTTTTAACAGCAGATACTCGTAGAAATAATTAAATGTAAAAAAAAAGGTTTTGTTATTTGCATAGTTCGATTAAGTTACTGATTTTGAGCCACTCCTAAAGATTTGGCACCCTTTTGCAATGTAACAATGAAAGCGCTCAGAGCGCGCTGAGACACGGCGCTGTAAACACAATATCTATGGCGCGCTATAAATACGTGGCGTATGAGTTTTGTCATTAAAATTACAAAAGGTGTTTTAAAGGAACCATTAAAAAAAGGAATAGATAATCATTTACGAGTAAAAAATAAAACGGTTGCAAATCGGCAATTTATTACGGTATTTCCAGCAAAATCTGTTGTTCTTACTCTTGCTGGACTTGGTGTCGCTATCTCTGAGGTCCGGGGTTCGATTCCCGGTCGGTGAATGTAGAAAAATAACCTTTCTATATTGTCTCGGTTCGTTGTTTCTGATTCCTGTAACACCAGTGCTATGGCTTCTTACCTTATGATCAGAGCAATGTATGTGGCTGTTGGCCGATGTTACTGATCAAGCATGCGTAAACGAGACAAAATAGATATTCCATTGTTATGCGGTCCCATAAGACCGCTTAGATGTTAACGGGTTAATTTATGTATTTATTACCTACCTGTTAGATAATTAAAAATACTCGCATCTTACCCAGCATATGTTTCGCTAAACATCCATTCTGCGATGACCAGGTCGAAATGCTGGTTCGGATCCGAGAGCACTTTCACTACATTCGGATTGTGGTATGTTTCGTTTTGCAAATTCAACATTACTTTAAACAGGTACAGGTTCATATTTATGTCTATCTCCTTATTCATTAGTGCTTTTATGTTAAGCGCTTCCACTGTAAATTTTTAAAACTTGATTTAATTTTTGACAATTATTTAAAAAAAAAATCAACTCACTGTATGTAAAATACAGGGTTACATTTCACGGTAGTGACAATTTTTCAGGGACCACTCAGAGTCAGTAACTAAATCAATCTACGTGAAAAACAAATTAATATTTTTTCATTTTTAATTTCTCCATTCTGCATTTGAAAAATTGAATACGTATAAAATTTACGATTACTCGATTAAATTGCACCGTATGTGCACTGCATGAGGTTCTTGTTGGAGCGGCGACGGCGTACGCCTGTGATCTCTGATGAATGACAGCGCATATCGCGTTTTCTTTTTTTTCTTTAGATTTTTTTAAATACATCTTACTCCAGAAATACGACACCTGAAATTAATTAGGTACGTTAAATTGGTATTTATGTACTGTTCTAAAGACCTTATTTTTAAAATTCGGCACTACCTTAAAATGTAACCCTGTATAAGTAAAATAAAATCTTGCCTGACACCAAATCATTTGTTATTTAATAAAACAGAACCTAATGTTATGGATACTATAATAAACAAGATAATGTTAGGACCTTACTTGGAAGAGAATTGAAATTATTGCTAACATCTAGTTGCTGTACATTTTTCGTAGAAGTCTTCTTTGGGAAAGGAGTTATGTACGTAATCTGAAAAAGAAAACACAATACTATACCTTTTAAGTACAATTAATTGCCTAATTTGCTTAATTTATTAGTGTGTTTTTATATACCGCTTGGGTTTATTTATTTATACTCGTACATCAGCTTTCAAAGTTTCCAAAGCTTGCTAATATTAAGTTGTTAAAGTTACAAGTGCGTAAGCGCAAAGAAAAAGAAACAAGATGAATTAATTCGACTAGACGTACATCGTGATTTGCAAGAAGTTTTTTTGTTATATATAGGGTGTTCGGTAACTCAAGAATAGATATCAACTCTTTTTCTATGACTTTTGCAAAGTATGTAAATGTATCATCCTCCCATTCAGAGTGGGCTAGTTTCCTAAAAAAATCTAATTAGTCCGTCAGGTAGATTAACAGAAAATATTGGACACGTATTTTTTCTTTTCTAAATCAAACAAAAAATGATAAAGATATCATAGCCCGTTAAATTTCCGCGTAACGTCACGCCTTGCAACACTTTTAAGCAAGGCGTGACGTCACGTACTCACTTTGATGCGCTTTATCTTCGTTATTTTTAGTTTGATTGAACAGAGACAAAATATGGGTCCAATTTTTTTTGATAATCTAACTGACGGACAAAGTAGAATAATCTTTTTTTGACCCAGGAAACTAGCCTATTACCACAGAGCCGATTGAATTTGTATGAAGACAAAAAAAAATCTTAAAAGTCATAAAACAAAACATATTATTCACTTGAGTTACCGAACGCCCTGTATATAATATTAATCTTATCGTGATAATAATGTGAAGTGAACATATAAAACAATTGACTGTCTAGACTAAACAAAAGGAACCGTCAGAAAAATTACGAAAATCCACGAAAAACATTGCGTTTGATTATTATAATTAAATATTAATACTTGTTTACACAATAATATTTGAGGTTTTATGTTATCTCAATAATTTTGCAAAAAACTGGTAGCAATGGAGTCGTACTGATGACGCAGCATAACTATGAAACTGCTGGATAACTAACTCTTCTCAAAGTACGGTAGACCACGATTCTGTTTGCGGACTCATTAAAATGGTCTCAGTAGGTTATTTTACTATTAAAAACATGAGATAAAAGTAAATTTTAAAGCCAATTTCCAAAAAACCAGCTAAGTGTGAGTCAGACTCGCGCACCGAGGGTTCCGTACAGACCTGTTAGTTTTATTTTCACAGCTTAAAGGCAATTAGGGCTAAGTATTTGATATGAGTTTCAACTTGATATCTCTACGCGTTCATGAGGAAAAGGGTAATATGTTTATAATTGTTTTAAAAAAAGGTGATTAACTAAAAATTTAAGGTTTTCGGAATTTTCACATTCCTTTATGCCAAATTTCAAGATTCTAGGTCGACTGGAAGTAGTTACCCTGTAGGTTTTGATTCCTTTGCGAGTGTCGAAATTTTGCGGCTGTATCTTTGTATTGCGATGGCTTAGAAGTTAGATTTTTTCACAATTACAAGGGACAGTAGACCTGAGTATTTGATATAAATTCCAGCTTGATACCTTTACGCGTTCCTGAGAAAAAGGGTTTTGACAGACAAACAGACGGACGGACGGACGGACAACAAAGTGATCCTATAAGGGTTCCGTTTTTTCCTTTTGAGTTACGGAACCATTAAAATCACCGAAAAAACTAGTCATCGTCATCATCATTCCAGCCATAGGAGGTCCACTGCTGAACAAAGGCCTCCCCCATTGACTGATCATCGGGGGGGATTGCCGATACTCGCCACGCTTGGCAGGCGGGTTGGCGAGCGCAGTTTTTTTATAGGATTTCGCACGAAGACGCTGCTGCCCGTCTCGTGCTACAGGAATTAGTCGACTCTTACGATACGTCTCCTGTTAGCGGTGGGGAAGTGTATTCTTTACGGCCGTCCCCACACGGCACTAAAACGGCGGAAAAAACTAGTACGTTTTGTAAATACGAGCGTAATCTTGTGAATTGAGTTGTAAGTGCCGTTTTTAAAGTCGTTGTAGTGTAATTTCTGCTGCACTCTGTTTTCTGTGATGTCCAGTTTAGGCTACATGATGACGCAAAATGAGTCATCAATTTACATTAATTGTTTATTACGCTACTCAAAAACATAACGTACCAGCCAGTGGCCAGCTTATTAGGTAAAATAACTTATTATCATACGTCATGTCCAGCCGCCGCCAAATGCCGGACCACAGCATCTCCAAGGATTGAGTGACTTTTCCCCGGAAGAGGGAATATTACTAGGATCCTGTAGGCGTCTCCTATGTGCAAGCATGCCGTGGCCAGCAATAACGCCGCTGATAACTTCTAAAAGGAAGGGAATTCTCTTTGTGTATAAACAAGTTTTTTTTACCCTGTCATATCCCACTCACTGCTCTCCCCAAATCTCTCTCAAGTTTCTTTCATACTTCTCTGTTGAGACCTAAGTCTGACAGTCCTTAGTGTGGCTCTTCGAATCGTGATGTAATTATATAGACATCAATACTTATGAATACCTTCAAACTAGTTGACATTTGAAGTTTTATTACGATAGAGCAAACACTAAAGAAATGTTGCCAGAAAAAGTTATTTGTAGTTAATATTTGGTCGTCGCTTTGTGGCGAATATCAAGGTGTTGAAAAGCAGCAATGAGTAATAGAGACTGAATTCAACGGCTCAAATACAAAAATTGTGCCTATGGGATTTCACGGTCCCGAAAAGCATAATACAGAATCTCTGGCCGGCTTTCGAACTGCCGGTTCTTGTATGACTTACCATAGTAAATTATATTAATCAACACTTTCACACAGCACACTACTCACTCAATAGTCAAGTACAAACTAATTATAAAGGGAAAATAAGTTGCTTTTTATAACTTACATCAAATGATTTATCATAGTTGTGATGAGATAAGTGCGCCTACACATGAAAATAATTTATAGCGCTGTTTTATTGGTGACTTAGACACGCAGTGCTGTGCTGCGTGAAACAAAATTTATGTATAAAGTGTACACACAGTGTGTCCTGTAAAGACCACGTCTCCTTGTCACTACACATTAAATGTAATTATATAAATAAATATTGGACAACATCACATACATTGCTCTGATCCTATGATAAGTAGCTTAAGCACTTGTGTTACAGAAATCAGAAACAACGACGGTACCACAACACCCAGACCCGAAACAATATATATATATATATTTTTTTTTTCTACATTGACCGACCGGGAATCGAACCCGGAACCTCAGAGATAGCGACACCAAGTCCTGGTATGCTCGTCTCTCGGCTACGGAGGTCGTCGACATTGTGCACAACATTTAAATTGAACAACTTGTTGTATGACTTTTTTATGTTGATAAATATCATTCAGTTCTTTAGTAATTTTGTAGAAGTAAATGGTCAAATGGATTTTACGCATACGAGTTATTGTATACGTATTAATAGGGTTTCGTACTTCAATAGGTGTACTTATACTCAGGTCGTCAGTCCCTTAAAGTTAAAAAAAAAATTTATTAACCTAAAAACATATTTATTCGATTCCTGAACTATTTATAATATGTTCTCGTATTTTCAAAAAAGTCATAGATGTAAAGTTGTTTAGAATGTTGTGTAAGTATCGCTTAATAAAATTGTGACCGCGTACGTTCATACGGTAGGTACGTTTACCTTATCTGCTGGTCCGCGAATTTTGATTCCCTTATGAGTTTAGCAACTATCATCATCATCATCATCTTCATCATTTGAAGACCTCCGTAGCCGAGAGGCGAGTATACCGGACTTGGTGTCGCTATCTCTGAGGTTCCGGGTTCGAATCCCGGTTGGGTCAATGTAGAAAAATATCTTTTCAATATTGTCTCGGGTCTGATTGTTGTGGTACCGTCGTTGTTTCTGATTTCTGTAACACAAGTGCTTTGGCTACTTACCACAGGATCAGAGCAATGTATGTGATGTTGTCCAATATTTTTTATTATTATTTTATTATTATCATCATTTCAGCCATAGGACGTCCACTGCTGAACATAGGCCTCCCCCAGTGACTTCCAGATTGGCCGGTTGGAAGCGGCCCGCATCCAGCGGCTTCCTGCAACCTTTACCAGGTCGTCTGTCCACCTTGTTGGTTAGCTACTACACGTCCCAAAATATACCTAGTTTTTCTTTAGAACCGCTTGGGGACTACATATAGGCTGGATGAGAAGAAACGGTGCAACTACCTCAGTCACCTTTATCAGCCTTTTTTACAGGGAATACAGTTACATGTTAGGTTTAAGGTCCTTGCACTCTTGTCGTTTAAATAATCGTCTACTTAAAATACCTTTTTATAAGTCTTAATGTGGATTTTGAACTCATGGATAGGTAGTTCAAGAAGTCTGTAGTACTTGATTGAAAAAATTTTACACATTTATCATTATCAACTGGAATGAATTATCAACTTTGTGTAGTCTGAAGCTCGGAACGGCAAATTTATTTTAATTTTAAGTAAATTAATGAAAATTTTGTTAGAAACTTTAATGACATGAGTCACACTAAAAATATATTATTGTCATTGTTATTAAGCAATTTAAAAGTAATCAGGTATTGTACACGTTACTAAAATGAAAGTCATCAATAGCAGACATATTTAAAATAGGACCACCGACTGTCGCCATATTTATCGAGAAAGATAAAAATAATGCGAGTACTTATCAACAAGGGTTTAAATCTAAAAACAAAACTCCTATAACCAAGGGCTCCGTAGTACTATTTTCACTTAGTTAGGATCTTATTTTATTTTATTTTATTTTATTTTATTTTATTTTATTTTATTTTTATTAACAACACAGTTTACACAATTACATGTCAAATGTAATGCGGTGCAATAATAACATTTAGGGTTCTCTATTTTGTTCCCTAACTTTTTTATCCATAATCTAACGTGTAATAATTTTTTTTGTCCTAATCATCATTTGTCCGAATGATAACTTGCCCGAACTTAATGTCACATAATATTACATGCAATAAAATTGAAAGCCCTAAATATAATATGCCCTAAATTTATTTGTCATAAATATTACAATCAATAATAAACGAAAGACATAAAACCGTTTTCTATAAAAGTTGTCAGTCCTACAATCAAATTATATGATGTTTATTTGTCCTAATAATAATAAAAGCGTAGTGCAAGCTAGCAGCAAGCATTATGCATGCAGGCAATCAGCATGCACCATGCCTGAATGCAAACATCATACAAACATCATGCATGCAAGCATTCAGCATGCGCCATGCATGCTACCATGCATGCAGGTGTATGCAGGCAAGCAATCAGTATGCTTGCATGCGAACATCATCCATGCAAGCAATCAGCATGCACCATGCATGCACGCAAGCAGCAAGTACAATGCATGCAGGCAAGCAGCATATACCATGTATGCATGCAAACATCATGCATGCAAACATCATGCATGCAAGCAATCAGCATGCACCATGCATACACGCTAGCAGCATGCACCATGCATGCTGGCAAGCAGCACGCACCATGATGCAAGCAAGCAGCATGCACTATGCATGCAAGCAAGCAGCATGCACCATGCATGCAAGCAAGCAGCATGCACCATGCATGCAGGCAAGCAATCAGCATGCAAGGCTTCTGTCACAGCTCCGGCGCTGCGTGTCTCTATAGCGATCCCACGCGTGCTAATCGTCGCAGACGGCTTTCGCTCACCACCGCGGCTGAGGCTGGCCGGCTTGGCCGGCCAGCAAGCCGAAGCTGCGGTGGCTCGCTGCCAGCCTCCTGCTCCTCAGCCCGCGGGCCGCCTCGCCCCTCCGCGCCTACGCGATTTTGAATTACACTCTAGGGGTAGGGCAGACAAGACTGCGTGGAGTCGGATTTACGGCAATTCGTTTCTGTCACTAAAAACCTAATTTTTAGCTATTGTTTTAGGACTAACAATAATAAATAAGTAAATGAACATTCGGAATAATACACAGTATATAATACAATACTTAGGACATTTGACTTTATTTCATGTAAAATTAGTAGATTCAATTATTATAGTAATCGAAATTATGACAGAATAGTTTTAGGACTAAAGATAATTATATAACACAAAATTTAGAATTTTTGAACATTATGGTTACTGAAGTTTATTGCAAACGTGTTATGGATAATGATTTTCGGACAAACAATGTTAGGAGAAAAAAGGGAGTACCAACATTTAGTTCATTGTGAAACCCACACCGTTATCCACAAGTTATTTTATCAGTTTTACTCGATATAAAGCAAAGCAACAAAACGACGACGACGACGAAAGATGGAGCCACAAGGTGTTATTCTGGAGACCCCGCACAGGAAGACGAAGTGTGGGCAGACCACCAGCAAGATGGTCGGACGATATTACAAAGAAGGCAGGACCAACCTGGACAAGAATCGCCGCACTAAGAGCTAGCTGGAGAGAGCTACAAGAGGCATTTGTCCAACAATGGACGAAAAACTTATGCTGAAGAAGAAGAAGAAGAAAAACAAAACAATAATGATCATCTTAATCTGTACTTTAATGACATATCAAGCAGTATCTAATTAAGTGAGCTGTGAAACAATGTAAGTTGGTATTTGTAATTGCCTATCCTCAAGTTGTTAACGTTTCTATTAAAATCTGATGATGGAATCTATAAACAAGTAGTGTTTGTTAGCTTTTAAAAACGTATTCAAGTGTTTGCGCCTGCGAGTCATGAGCTGATGATGAAAGCCAGAGAACCCCTTAACGATTAGCAGTTAGTGGATAATAATGCGATTGGTCGACAGAACATATTTATTAATGTCTTGTACGCACTTGTTTCTTAGGAGGTACCAGACAGCAACTTTATTTACTGAAGGCGTAAACCAGCGCACCCAGAAACGAGAATTTTTTTTCTTCTTAATTTGACTTAGGTATTGAACACAAGACTTACTTTCAACCCGCCTTTATCATCATTACAGCCATAGGACGTCCACTGCTGAACAAAGGCCTCCCCCGATGACTTCTATCATTGGGGATTGATATTTATTTATTTATTTAGACTTTATTGCACAGATTAAAAATCATACAAAAGGTGGACTTAATGCCATGAGGCATTCTCTACTAGTCGACCATTAGGCTAAACAGAGACGTTTTGTGGGCGGTGCGGTATAGGCCATACAAATTCAAATGAAAGGTCCGTGTAAATTATTTTTAAAAGCGTATACTACATACAGTAAATAACGAAATACATAAACTAAATACTATCATATATAGATTACATAGACAAAATACATACGTAAATAAATATGACGACGATCATGAGACTACAATACCTAAGGGTTCAGGATGATGATTTCAATTTATAAAGAAAAGATATGGATTGCCAACACTCACCACGCTTGGCAGGCGGGTTGGCAAGCGCAGTTTTTTTACAGGAATTCGCACGCAGACGCTGCTGCCTGTCTCGTGCTACAGGAATTAGTCGCCTTTTACGACACGCCTTCTGTTGGCGGTGGGGAAGTGTATTCTTTACAGCCGTCCCCACAAGGCACTCACGGCCGTCCCCATACGGCAACTCTTTATAATAATAATTTATCTTTTCAAACAACTTCACTACAGAGAGATTCTCAATTGGATTCAAATGATCACGTATATAATGTATTTTAAAAAAAATAAATCTGAACACATACCTGTAAACATAACATAACATTATGATCTGTGTAACAAAACACAAATTTTTGTTTTCTAGATAGAAAATTTAAAATACTTAAAATTGGGAGAAAAACTTTACTTTATTGATAATTTCAGACAGTAAAATACGAACTTCTGTTTCTATAGCGTGCCGTGCGGGGTGAAGGAAGCGATGCTAAAGGTCATTTCGGGGAACCCCCTAACCCATCCAGTTATTCGTCTAACTTCTCCATATACAGGGTTATATGTAAAACATCAACAACATCCTAGGGGCTCATTCTGGTGCTCAAATACAACAACTTTTTCTAAGGGACCAACATCGAAATCGCAAAAAAAAACTTCCATATACAAAGTCGCCACCAGCTGACATATCAGTTTGTATTATTTAATATGTAATATTTGACTTTGACTTTGACTATTGAGAAGTAAAATTTTTTTTAGATTTCAATGTTGGTCTCTTAGAAAAAGTTGTTGTATTTGAGGGCCATAATCAGCCCTTAGGAGGTTGTTAGTGGTTTACAAATAACCCTGTATAGTTTACAATCTTAGATACTAATTTCGGCGGAACTCGCTAGTTATAAATGAAACTATATCAACCGTATTATTTACATTTGTATTCATTGTTATTTACCACACAGCACGTGTTAACCGAAGTTTTTTACGAGCGCGTCTGACTGCTCTCATAAATCTAGCGACGCAATTATTAATACGGCCCCGGCCATATGCGCCAGAGACGTAACTTCATACTCAATTCATTGTTTGTTTAGTGACTGGAAACGGGTTTTCTGTAGTAAGAGAGTTTATACAGGGCTACTTTGAAATCACTCATAACTTGGTTAAGACGAGCAGTGCCCCCTGAATTAGCGACTCGACGAATGTTTGTACGAATATTGCACGAAAAAACATTGAAATACGGTTCATATCAGCGCCAAATAAAACGTGGCTGTTACGATAGTCACTTTTTCACTTTAGGTAGCGAAAATTGAGGAAAATAATACTTTTCGCATGGATGCAATATTGTTCGGTTAAATAATCCTATGCTCAATTTGTAGCTATTATGTTGGCCTATCAATCGACGTTTAAACGAATTCATTCGGTCAAGCGTTCAAAAAGACGAAAGACATTGAGCATCTTTGTTTTTTTCTCATCTTTTTTTTTTATTGTTTTTTTCAATTATTTAATTTGTTTATCTTCTGAAGTATAGATAGATAGATAGATAGATACTCTTTATTGCACACCACACAAGGTGCAACAGTACAGAGAAACAATAAATTTAGAATGGTACAATTTAGGCGGTCTTATCGCTAAGAGCGATCTCTTCCAGACAACCTTCAGGTAGAGGAAAGTTGGAAAAAAAAAACGTTATGTGGGGAAGGCGGTGAAGAGTTTAAAGTAATTTTATATTTAATATATTACATAATATATTATATATTTATTACATAGATACTAAAAAATAAAATAATATACATACTTACACATCGTTATAAATAATGATCATACATAATATAAATACATATAAGTACTTACACTAACTAATAACCCTATTAATATGAATATGGATTTTGATACCAAAAGTGTTAGGAAAAGTAAAGAAAGAAGTAAATCAAAGAAAAACATAGGAGAAAACTAAAGTCCAAGGAGATATGTTTTAAGTCTAGTTTTGAAGATTTGTAGTGTTTCAGACTGCCGAATAGACATCGGTAAGGAGTTCCACAGGCGGATGGATTGCACAGTAAAGGACTGTGAAGAATTTAGGGGAGAGGTAAGTCGGAGATTATTGGAAGACCGCATTTCGTGACCCAGGGCAGACTGCAAAAATTTAAAGCGCTCCTTTAGATATGGCGGTGACTTTGGATTGAAGTACATATATGTGTTAGAAAGAAATTCTATGCTCAGAATGTTGTGTATGTAGGTTTTAATAATTCTGAGCATATTTTTTAAATATTTTTCGGACAAACTGGGCTTAAATAGTAGGCCTTTGAAATCACACACTAGTTTACATTTGACGACTATCTCGCCTTAAAATATGTTGGTCAATAGCAAAGTTACTGTCTTTAAAACCGCTTATAATTGTATTTATTGTAAATTTGTCTTTGCTGTCGAATCATCATCATCATCATCATTTTAGCCATAGAACGTCCACTGCTGAACAAAGGCCTCCCCCAATGACTGATCATCGGGGAGGGTTGCCAATACTCGCCACGCTTGGCAGGCGGGTTGGCGAGCGCAGTTTTTTTATAAGATTTCGTACGAAGACGCTGCTGCCCGTCTCGTGCTACAGGAATAAGTCGACTCTTACGACACGCCTCCTGTTGGCGGTGGGGAAATGTATTCTTTACGGCCGTCTCCACACGCCGCTTGTCGAATATTGTAAACAATTTTTACATTTCCTTTGAATTAAATTATTTATTTAAAAATAAGAAAGACAAAAATAATAACTTACTATTGCAAAAAATCATTAAACATAAAATCCTTTAAAATCTCATAGTTTATTATATCAAGAGAAATATTTTCACTTGAAAAAATAATGTTCTCAACTGCATCTGTTGGTAATTTTTTATCAAGTAAAAATGTTTTCCTTGTTAAAATAAACTAGCATTATTGTGAATGCAAAAAGAATAAAAAAAGTTTAAATGTTATAGTATGTATTCATCTAGTCTGTGTTTGTGTTGCAAAAACACTAATTACTGTTTTGTTGCACCGCCTCTACCATCTCTGTCTGGCCCAATGGTTGACTGGTAGAGAATGCTTTTGGCATTATGTCCGCCATAGGTACTACTTATTTTTAGGTATGTGCAATAAAGTATAAATAAATAAATAAATAGTTCATTGATTTTATGCACTGATATTTTTTGTAGAAAAAGTCATGCCAAGATTGTTTACAATAATCAACAAACGAAAAAAACAGTGGCTATAAGTACTTACGTATTTACTTACGTACGTTGAGAAAGTAGTGCAAGTATAAGTTAAAGATATTATGAAGAATCACACATTACTTATCAAAATAAATTCATCCAATAATCACAATAATAGTCTAGCCCTAAACCAAGCAAACCTTATACTTTAGCGACTGGGTAGCGGATGACGTCGTAAATACATTTTTGAACATCCATGACATTAATACAAATAATAAATAAATAAATATATTGGACAACATCACATACATTGCTCTGATCCTATGATAAGTAGCTTAAGCACTTGCGTTACAGAAATCAGAAACAACGACGGTACCACAACACCCAGAGCCGAGACAATATAGAAAAGTTATTTTTCTACATTGACCGACTGGGAATCGAACCGTGCCTATCACACAAACATTCGCCCCTTGTGGGATTTGAAACTGCGACTGCTTTGCTCTGTAGTTCAGAGCGAAAACCAGAAGACCAGAGGAACGTTAGGTAAATTCTGCGTTTCTGCGACAAAAAAATCTCGCGCCTAGCCTAATAATGCATTCTTTATTTATTTATTTAGACTTTATTGCACAGATTAAAAAAACATACCAAAGGTGGACTTAATGCCATGAGGTATTCTCTACCAGTGGACCATTAGGCTAAACAGAGATGTTGAGATGTTAATACGTATTACTAAGTAAACATAGTTATTTCCCACCTCAATTTACTTGTCAACGTAAAGCGATGAAAGCCCCCAGCCTCCCCTGTGTGCTGTTCAGTGCGCACAGGAACGACCCTTTAGGCTGTATCTACAGTTTGACGTATGTGTTACTGATCTGTCACCACAGAGCAGGTAATACAGTGGCTAAATAAATTTGTGATTTCAGTTTATTCATTCAAAAAATATTTTCAAATTATTTGAAAATAAAAAAATACTGCAATAAATATTACGTCTTTATTTTTTTAAATTATTTTTTGACTGTTTCTCATTATCGTCTATTTTTTGGTTTTTGATCGATCTTCTGACATAAAAATACAATTTATCGTTTTACCATAGGTCTAGGTACCTATGGTAAAACGATAAATTGTATTTTTAACCTATACCTATACCTATAAATCCTTAGTTGTATCGGGATCTTTTGAAAAGTAAGTAAGGTTTTAATTATTTTTTGTAATAATAGTTTATTCTAACATGAAAACATTGAAAGCATTTTTTTAACATTACTAGGTATTGATTCGGATTTGTATTATTCTCAATTTATTATAAATATATGTCTACCATAAATGGTAAAACTTTAGTGCTATAACTTCGTTACTTAGTTTAGCAACATGGCAACATCATGTTTTTAGTAAATAAAATTACATTTAATTTTTATTTGTCAATACATTTCGAAGACACGAAGACAATTGAATAATATAGTTCATTTTAAGTACCTCATAAAACACAAATATTTTATTATATGTAAGAAAAACCTACGCTACGGTACGAACGTCTTGCAATTTAGAAATATATTAAAATAAATTTATCTAGAATGATAATTTTATCACACTGATAAATATTAAAACTTATGATTGTTACGCTCTAAAATGAGTCGTAAAGAAAAAATCCGTTAAAAATATTGCCAAAGTTTTGCTGTCAGTAACTTTTCTTTGGAGACCAATTATTGTAACATCTTAACAGGTAAACTTGCAACTATTTCTTAACTATCCTCTTGATAGACGTAAAAGTTTTCTGCCAGTCGTAAGCAAAATTTGTATTTCATTTTTATTTCTACACTTCTGTTAGTGCAACAAACAATTTGTGTTTTGGAGTAATTAGAGCAAGACGATATAATTCTAATATTAATAATTCTTCGTCATTCGTTATGCTTAAGATTTCTAATAGTGCCAATGTGTTTTTTTTATGTTTTACGCAAAAAAAACAGTACAGTACCTCAGTGGTAGCAACGCATTGCTAGTTATTACCAACCCCCAACATACTCAGTGACATTTATCACAAGCATCTTGGTGCTTCGGAAGGCACGTTAAAAGTTGGTCCCGGCTAATATCGCTTGATACTAGTTGTGAAGCCTAATCGAAGGCCTTAGACTGGCTTAATTAAATCTGACAGTAAGGTTTAGTCACTGACCTTACAACACCCCCTTTTTTTTCGCAGGAGAAAATTCCTTTATTCACTAGCCTGCTAGAGGTTGTGATGACGGGCGTAATGCCTCCGCCTTCTCCCCCTCCTTCTTCTACGGATCGGGTCAGCATGAGGATCGCCTTCCCTGACCCACTCCGCAGCCTTATTTTGCGACACCACGTCCTCGCAAAAGGAGACCATACCCTCCCATGCCCTCTCGCTTCCCAACATAGCTCGTACTATGCTGGGAAGCGAGAGGTTATCCCCAACCACTGAAGTCAGAATACGGCGCTGCTGGACCCATGCTGAGCACACCTGAAGGGTGTGATCAACAGTTTCCTCCGCGGCACCGCATTCGTGACACTCAGGGGTCGGCTCTCTCATCGCTATGTGGTGCAGGTACCAACCAACGCAGCCATGCCCGGTTAGGACCTGCACCAGACGGAAAGTAAGAGAGCCATGACGCCTTGTCATCCAGTCTTCGAGCACCGGACGGATCGCATTAATCGTGCGGTCCGCCAGGCCCCCGAAGCGACCGGATTCCAATCTAAGAGCCCAGCGCCGCATCAGATGCCGCTGAGCGCAGATTCTGATGCGGGCTGACTTTTCCAGGGTAGGGCGTTCACCCGTCGACCTCACTTCCCTTCGCCACTCGTACATCGTGGCCAGAATCTCCGCCTCAAGGTCCCACGGAGGGAGACCGGCAATGAGCCACGCCGCATCCAGGGACACAGTGTGGTATGCCCTAATGGCACGCAGTACAAGAGGGCGCTGCGGCCTATTGAGCAGACCCCTCGCATCTCCACGGAGCGGGCGCCGTACAGGGCCATGCTTTTTGTAACCCCAGCATACAGCCTGCGACAGCTGATGCTGGGGCCGCCGATGTTAGGCAGCATACGACTTAGAGCCGCTGCTGTCCGGACCAGCCGGGAGCTGGGGGGCTGCAGACGCTCAAAATGTGCGGCAAAACTCCATCTGCCATCGAGAGTGAGACCCAGATACTTCATCTGGGTCCCAATCCCGACGGCAACTCCGTCGACCATTATCCGAGCTCCAGGTGGTGGGCCCTGTCGAGGGCCGTGGAAGAGCAGGGCGTCAGTCTTTCCAATATTGACCGTCAGGCCGAGACGTCGGGTGGCATCAACTACCGCCAAGACAGCAGCCTCGCTGCGACGACACACCTCGCTAAGGCGGGAGACTTAGCTGGCGTTGATGATACCGTTGTTGTGGCTCGGGGGGCGGGGGGGACCTCCCCCCAAGCCACAACAAGGGTGTCATCAGCGTAGCATAGTACACGGGTGCGCGGGAGAGGCCGGTTCCGGATAACAAAGTCAAATCCGATGTTCTACAGGGTCGGCTCTAGGACCGACCCCTGCGGCAAACCGCACCGCATCACTCTCCGCTCTAGCATCCCCCCCCCCCCCCCGCAACCGTGTAACCTTACAACACCCCTCTACCAATCCGCACTGAGCCCGCGTGATGGAGTACTCGTATGGCCCAAATAATTTATGTGAATCCTTTGCCCAGCTTTGAGACGTATATAGTCATGTTTTACCTTTATAAACGCAAAAAAAAAAACAAAAAAATATATACTGAGTGTTGATGTCAGTTTTTGAGTGGTTACTTGGAGTGAGTCAACTGATCTACTAAATTACTCTATGTCAAAACACACAAACGGTGCGGGGCGATATGTCTTGCGCTGTGACGTGTCCACGACGGGAATGTTTCGGGACCTATTTCGGTAACATGTTTAATGTATTGATCCAATATTCAATTTACAGGAAATACCTACGTTCATAATTTTTTACTAGTCTTAAAAGTAGCTGGGGTTTAAGTTACACAACGTTACAATGATCATTTAAATCATACAAAACAACACCTAAAATATCCTAGGTAGGCTAGGTACTGATTTTGGTAATTAAATACAATAAATTTTATGGGAACTACACATCAAAATATTAAAATATGTAGGTTTAATTAGGTGCTTTTTCAGGTAGCATTATAGTACACCTGCAACTCTCAATACGCAAAAGTCTTAGGGGCTGATTCTGGTGGTCAAATACAACAACTTTTTCTATGGGACCAACATTAAAATCGCAAAAAAAACACTTCTCCATACTAAGCCGTAGACTAGCTGACATCAGTTTGTATGGAACAGTGAAGAAAAAGAAAGATATTCCATACTAACTTTTTGGTAACGTGATATGTATAAAGCTTTTTTAAATTATATGTTGATCCCATATAAAAAGTTGTACCTATTTGTGTTGCTTAATCTACCACCTAAGATGTTCTGCTTTGGAGTTACAATTTGTATATGAATGCAAATATGTCATATATGTGTTTATTGCATCATGCTGACACAGCAAAGATCGTGATGGGTTCAGCATTCCACCTCCTAAGTACCATTTCTCGCCGTACAAGTTCTAAAGACCAAAGAGTTACGACACCTATCCAGCTCCAAACAAGATTTATTCGAGTTGAATTCGTTAAATTTTCAACGCGACCGCGTTTTATATCCTAACTTCGACAATTAAACAAACTTTGACAAAGAAGTAGGAGAAAAAAGGAAAATAATTACTTTCTTTAATGACTACGGGGGTGGGGAGGCCAGTACAAAGTAAAAAACACAATGCGATTTGGTGCAGCAGAACTACTCCTAACACCGAGTGTGAAGAGAGTCACGCATGGTTTAGGCAAGAGTAGTCGGTGACCTTCGTAGTTAATATTAAGTAAGCAAAAAATACTTATTTACCCGTTAACCGGTCTGGTCCGGTCCGGTATTTACCCGGTCTCATGAGACCGCATAACAATGGAATTTCTATTGTGTCTCGTTTACATATGCTTGATCAGTTAAAAAAGGTACGTTTACCTATACCACTCCATAGTTGAGGTGGGGCTTGTAACACACGGGGCACAACTGCATCCTTTACTTTTTTACGTCTTGGCAAACGTAGTGTAGGACACCCCCCCAGCTCGATGGACCGAGGACCTTAGGCAGATGGCTGGCAGTGGATGGATTGAAAAAGCGGGAGATCGTGCTCTTTGGCGCTCTTTAGGGGAGGCTTACGTCCAGCAGTGGACTGTAATAGGCTAACAAGATACTTGAAGTTCGAACTGACAACCATTTAGAAGTTGGTTATTTCTTGTGATGGCCACGGTTGCCTGCAAGCACCTGTCAAATGTTCATCATCATCATCATCATTTCAGCCATAGGACGTCCACTGCTGAACATAGGCCTCCCCCATTGACTTCCAGATTGGCCGGTTGGAAGCGGCCTGCATCCAGCGTCTTCCTGCGACCTTTACCAGGTCGTCTGACCACCTTGTGAGTGGACGTCCTACGCTGCGCTTGCCGGTACGCGGCCTCCATTCTAGAACCTTTCTGCCCCATCGGCCATCAGTTCTACGTGTTATGTGCCCCGCCCACTGCCACTTCAGCTTGCTAATCCGTTGGGCTATGTCAGCGACTTTTGTTCGTTTACGGATCTCTTCATTTCTGATTCGATCTCGCAAGGAAACACCAAGCATAGCCCTTTCCATAGCACGCTGTGCGACCTCAAATGTTCACTGTCACCTATTGGCATACTTGCAGCAATCGGCGCCATCTTAAAAGAGATATAATATAGAAATTAAGCGATAGTTGAAAGTGGGTGTTTTGAATGTATTTCCACTGTGGCACAAAGTAAAAAGTTACATAAAGACCAGTGGCTCGTGAAAGGCCTTTACAAGTTGAATGCTTGAATTCGTACCTCGTTTATGGCACGTATACATCGGGGATGAATGAGCAAAGAAATATTAAATTGTTATTTTTATTCGAGGTTTCTTTACAGCTTTAGAATTTTGGTGGTGACAGTCCTTACCGAGGCTTATAATGAAACGCATTAATTAATTTCCAGCGATTTACTTTAAAAAAAATCGTTTTGTTGAATGGTAAATTCATTTTATAAATAATAAATAAATAAATATTGGACAACATCACATACATTGCTCTAATCCTAATCCTATGATAAGTAGCTTAAACACTTGTGTTACAGAAATCAGAAACGACGACGGTACCACAACACCCAGACCCGAGATAATATAGAAAATTTATTTTTCTACATTGACCGACCGGGAATCGAACCCGGAACCTCAGAGATAGCAAAACACAGTCAGGTATGTTCGCCTCTCGGCTACGGAGGTCGTCATTTGGTCAAACTAGGACCATTAACCAGCTTCCAGCTCACTCAACTTTATGCGCTGCTATCACTGCCTATGATGTTGTGATGGATGTTCTGTTGGATGTTACATCATTGACATTTTAGCAATTAAGCATTGGTTATGTAGTAATGATATTTTTTCAAACATACTTAAACAAGTTATCCGAAACAATGGGCTAGTTTCCTAAAAAAATATAATCAGTCCGTCAGTTGGATTAACAGAAAATATTAGACACGTATTTTTTCCTTTCTCAATCAAACAAAAAATGATGAAGTTATAGCCCTATAAAGTTCCGCGTAACGTCACGCCTTGCGACACTTTTTAGCAAGGCGTGATGTCACGTGCTTACTTTGATGCGCTTATTTTCGTCATTCTTTGTTTGATTGACAAAAGACAAAATATGGGTCATATTTTTTGATAATCTAGCTGACGATCTAAATAGAATAATCTTTTTTTGACCAAGGAAACTTGCCTATTGTGGAAAACGAAAGTACAGAGATAGTGCAGTGATTGTGCAGTCATAGAACAAAAGTTGTTCACCATGATATTGTATAGAATATGTGGTTACAAGGTTATCATCATCATCATCATCATTTCAGCCATAGGACGTCCACTGCTGAACATAGGCCTCCCCCAATGATTTTCATTGGGGAGGGATTGCCAATACTAGCCACGCTTGGCAGGCGGGTTGGCGAGCGCAGTTTTTATAAGATTTCGGACGCAGACGCTGCTGCCCGTCTCGTGCTAGAGGAATTAGTCGCCTCATACGACACGCCTCCTGTTTGCGGTGGGGAAGTGTATTCTTTACGGCCTGCCCCACACGACACACACACAATGTTATCCTACATGCAAATTATTTGTTCAAACGGTACAATACAGAGTGAACGCCCCTCTAAGTCTAAAGCTGAAGTAGTGGAACTCAGATTATTAAGTGTACAATATTATTACTACCTACCTAATAAAATATTAATACCTACCTACTTTAATTTGCTATGCCCGACAGGGTCCATATGTCACCTGTACCTAAAAACTAAGACCTCTGTAACTAAACATATGGTTATGCAATAAAGAGTTGAATTGAATTGAATTGAATTGAATTGAATTGAATTAAAACGTTACCAAAGATCCCTTTATATTTTCTTTGCCGTTACTGAACAACATGTTCGATGGGGCGAGCGAACGCGACCGGCTTGTTGTTAATGTTGTTATAGAATTCAACTTGAGAAGAAACTAAACTGAGATTCACACCGTTGACGACCGACTGGTGTAGTGTGTTCACGCTCCGGACTACAAAGCCAGCGGTTGCGGGTTCGAATCCCGCAAGGGGCAAATGTTTGTGTGATGAGCACGATCATTTGTACCTAAGTCATGGATGTTTATAAACGTATTTATGTATGTTTATACGTTAACTAGTCGCCATAGGACAAGCTTTGCTTAGTTTGGGGCTAGCTAATTGGTGTAACTGTGTTTAAAAAAATAACACCAATTATCGAGTGTCGTGTGAAATCTTATAAAAACTGCGCTAACCAACCCGCCCATCAAGTATGGCGAGTATTGGCAACCAACTTTCATGGGGGGGGGGGGGGGTATGTTCAGCAGTGGACGTCGTATGGCTCAAATGATGGTGATGATGAATCATGTGGGTCGATGGTAACAGATTTTTGGCAAAAGTAGTCGGTGGCAACGGATATTTGATGTCATGAATCGCGTAAATGTCGTCATGCCAATTATCTGAATGTTTGATGTTCTTATAATAAAAGCAGGAAATTAATTATCTCATCGGTGATACATCTGAATAAAACATACAACAACATAAACATAACTTCGAATTTTCGAAAGGTAAGGGGTTTTTAAAAACACTATAATATATTTTAACATAATAGCAAACTGCAGCACTGCCCAATCGGGACTTCGGCCAAGAAAATTTTACTCCTGGTATCTCGCTTGACTGGAGTCAGTTTGGCAAGACTTGGCCCTACTGGAGCTGAAGTGCCACAGCAAATAATAATAAATAAATTGTTTCCACAATCACACCAATTGTCTAGCCCTAAAATAAGCAAAGCGGCGACTAGATAACGGATAAATATACTTGAATACTTTTATAAACATCCAAGGTACAAAATAATGTTCGTGCTCATCACACAAACATTTGCCACTTGCGGGATTCGAACCCGCAACCGCTGGCTTTGTAGTCCGGAGCGCGAACCACTACACCAGACGATCGTCGCTTTATATATAAAACACATGTAGGTACTACATGACCTTCTATAGTTACGCAGATTTGGTGCTTTCACCTCGCCTGTATGTCCAAACTTCATATACTCGCGCGTACTACTCTCCCGTAGTGATTTATTACGTCTTTAGATGATTCCGTTTTTCCAATGACGTCTAGCTGTCAAGTGCCTCAATTGTTTTGGTTACATAGAAAAATATATCCATTCATTCATAGGCAGGTACTTTTGGTTAAGCGCGGTCAAATTCAATCCAATCGGAGAAAATGGTTTGCGGAAGCTTTTTTGAGAAAAAACTAAAACACGTTGCGATGTGATGGATGCCACCTCAGCACACAAGTAAGTGTAAACAACATAAGATTGTGTGATGCATGTTGTGTCCACACTCTTCACTCACTGTTTTTAGCAGCTCCATTTTTGAGATTGGATTGAAGACGTGTTTATTTTGAAAATAGGACACAAAAACTTTAACAAGTCGATTTTGGTTTCAAGTACAATTATTTTTGTTAAGAGACAAACATCGACGAACTAGTAGATGGTGAGTGGCTCTGGGCAGCGTCGATTGCATCCAACGGCTTCCCTCAACTTTGACTATCTCGTCAGTGTACCGGGTTGGAGACCTGCCCACGCTGCGTCTTCCAATTCAAGTCGCCACTAGAGAACTTTTTTTAAAAATAGGACACAAAATCTTGAACGGGTCGATTCTACTCTCAAGTGATTACTTTTGTTAAGAGACGAACATAAAAACCTTTTCACTGCTGGATATAGGTCTTCTCGTAGATGGTGAGTGGCCCTGGGCGGCGTCGATTGCATCCAGCGGCTTTACGTTACCTTGACTAGGTCGTCAGTCCATCGGGCAGTAGCCCTGCCCACGCTGCATCTTCAAGTTTCTGGTCGCTACTCAAAAACATTTTCCCCACGGTTCTCAGTTCTGCGAGCGATGTGGCCTGCCCGTTGCCACTTTAGCTTTGCAATTCGCATTGCTATGTCGATGACTTTGGTTCCTTCACGGATATCAAATCAAATCAAATCAAATCAAATCATTTATTTACTCACAGACACGGTATAATAAGATGGATACATATTTGAGAATGAATCCTCATTTTGGATCATATCTCGTGAATTCTCGTGAAAAAAAAGCCAAGCATAGCTCTGTCCAAGTGACCAATAACACGCTGGGTGACTGGAGTTTGTTTAAGAAACCAAAGAACACGTACAATGCCGTAAGCTAACCCTGGGAACACACATGCACTAAAACTTTAGTCTGCTCTAGAGCCCTAACGTGGAAATATAATCAATGTTAAATGCGGAATAATTGTAAACCTCTTTAGATATAATTTAACACCACATGAATGCAATATACTCGTACAGTTTGAGTTAAACTGTAATAAATAGTAATACCTAATGAAATCTTCCAACAAAAACCTAGCCCCAAATTATTAAAACTTGTATTATACTGTCTAAATAATGAGTAAACCATACTTACTTAAATACATACATCATATTGCCTTTTGCGAGATTCGAATTTGCAACAGATTTACTTTGTAGTCCGGAGTATGAACCACTAGACTGTCGACAATTATTAATGTAACCTGTTATTATGACTTGAAAAAAAAAAATATCTGAGGTATTTATTTTTTTATTATTTCATTATAAAAAATAAATTTGAATCTTCTTCTTCTTCTTCGTTTATACGGTCAATCCCGGTTGCGTCCAAAGCCATTGCTTTGGAGCCCAGGGTCCACTTTCCTTGATTTACTGCTCCACTTCGCGCGGTATTGAGCGTCTCTAGTAGTGAGATCATTGGCACGCATGTCAGCCCTCACGACGTCAAGCCAGCATTTCTTGGGTCTACCCCTTTTGCCACGACCTGGCGGTGGCGGCATGGTCAGACATTTGTTTCCTACGTAGTTTGCCGGTTTCCGCAAAACATGGCCGTACCAGCGTAGGCGACTCTCCTGCAGTTTGTCTGCAATATCACGGACACGAAGGCTACCGCGGATGCGCGAGTTCCTCACGCGGTCCTTACGCGTGACTCCGCACATCCACCGCAGCATATTTAAAATAATTTTAAATGTAATGAATTAAATGAAATTAAACAAAATTATTTGCTTAGAAACATGGTACAGATGATGTAAATTGTTACTAATAGGTACTAAATACAGATATCGTTGATTTGCCACTTTGTACAGTCATGCTGATGTCACGATTTCGCTAGATAATAATTGTTATTGCTAAAAAGGATGGTTCTAACAAACAGTTTTGTACAACCTACGTTAACAAAATAAATTGTAGAACTATAAAACCAATAAAACCAATAAAACCAATAAAACCAATAAAACCCATAAAACCAATTTATTTCTGTAAATAGGCCTAAATTAAGCTCTTTTACACGTCCCAATATATTTTTTTACCCTACCACTGCTCCGGGACAATATTGTGGGCTAGTGCCGAGAAGAAGCAGCGCAAGAAACTCGGTCACTATTGTCAGCCTCTTTTTAAATAGTGTGTTTACATTACAAGATAAAATGAACCTGTGCGAGCACGGCAGTATTTAATTCCATACATATTATCATTTAAATAGTCATTTACAGTGTAATAACCTTTTTTCATTAAAATCATCTTGACATGCGATTTAAATTCATACATAGGCAGTTCAGCAATGGACTGTGGTAATTTGTTAAAAAAGCGAATACATTTTCCCATAAACGAATTACCCACTTTATGCAGTCTGAAATTTGGAACGGCAGGTTTATCTTTATTCCGGGTATTAATATTATGCATGTCACTCTTTTTAGGAAATAGATGCAGGTTTTTGCGAATATACATGATATTTTCATAAATGAATTGAGAAGCCAACTAACGACCTTTTGGTGTAATTAAATTAAATTAACATTCATTTATTTCAGGCTTAGCCCATAAAGTTGGTAGTAACAATTATCTTAACCTATCATGTTAGTAAATATGTTTAAAAATTTTAAAAAAAAAATTGCAATAAGAACAACATTTTTAAAAGCGGATGTTCTGGGCAGCCTGTGTAAGATGCACCTTTACCCAGTGCCGCAACATGGAGCTCTCCTCTCTCAAGCCACGGCATTAAGGATGCTGTTGGGGCCGCCCCGCACCCGTCGCAATAGGGATGCATTATCGCGAGGAAACCGTCCACTCGCGCTTCTGCGAACATCTCCGAAACGCTGCAGTAGCGTGGCAGCCCCATCAACAATGGGTAATGGGTCGCCTCGGACTTCAAAACAAGGCAATCGCGGATTTGAATCCTGCATCTGTTATCGGGCATAATAAATAATTAATAAATAAATATCAGACAACATCAGCAACACCAACATAGCACGTAGAACTGATGGCCGATGGGGCAGAAATGTTCTAGAATGGAGGCCGCGTACCGGCAAGCGCAACGTAGGACGTCCACTCACAAGGTGGTCAGACGTCGTGGTAAGGGTCACAGGAAGGCGCTGGAGGCCGCTTCCAACCGACCAATTTGGAAGTCAATGGGGGGGGGGGCTATGTTCAGCAGTGGATGTGCTATGGCTGAAATGATGATGAGACATCACATAGAACTTACATTGCTCTAATCATATGATAAATAGCTTAAGCACTTGTCTTACAGAAATCAGAAGCAACGATACCACAACACCCAGAACCGAGACAATATAGATATGATTTTTCTACATTGACCGACCGGGAATTGAACTCAGGACCTCAAAGATAGTGACACCAAGTCCGGTATGCTCGCCTCTTGGCTACAGAGGTTGACGTAATGAACCGGGTATCGAACTCCTTTGTGTTCAAGGCGAATTATTAATAATTATAAGATATAATTATCGCCATACTAAGCCAACGGGATCGTCAGTGTTCCATCTGTAAGCTTATTGTGTCTTGTAGCGTTTCTACAGGGTAACTTTGCAAGATAGTGCTAAATTTTAAAAATAAGGTTAAAAATAAGAAAAGTATAAAAATAATAATTTATCGTAATTAATTTCAGTTGTCACATTTCTGGAGAAAAATATGCTTCAAAATTTCCGAAAAAAAAAAACGCTAGATGCCTCGTCATTCATTAGAGATTACAGGCGTACGCCGACGCCACTCAAACAAGAACCTGATAGAGTGCACATACGGTCCAATTTAATCGTATCGTATTCTATTTTTCAAATGCAGAAAGAAAGAATTAAAAATGAAAAAAAAATATTTGTTTTTTACGTAGATCGATTAAGTTAAGTCACCTCTGAAAATTTGGTACTATGTTGCAAAGTCATCATTTCAGCCATAGGATATCCACTACTGAACAAAGGCCTCCCCCAATAACTATCATCGCTGGGGATAGCCAATACTCGCCACGCTTGGCAGGCGGGTTGGCAAGCGCAGTTTTTTATAAGATTTCACACAAAGACGCTGCTGCCCGTCTCGTGCTACAGGAATTAGTCGCCTCTTACAACACGCCTCCTATTGGCGGTGGGGAAGTGTATTCTTTACGGCCGTCTCCACACGGCACGATGTTGCAAAGTAACCCTGTATATTATCAATATTCTCAACAATATCGATACATCCACTAACTCATTCCCCATAATCGACACACGCCAATAAATCCCGCAAGGAACAACGTTTTCCCTCCTATAGCAATTTATATTTATTTGCGTCCGGCTGTCGCACTATCAATCAGAGGCTAGGCGAAGCGATGGCTGCTTCCTCCTTCTAACGACCCGCTCGTAATGACCAGCTTAATTGCGAATCAGGACCGATAAAAGATTCTGATACGTGGTATTTTTTATTAAGTGAGAATTTTTGATAAAACGTCCTTTGATATCTAAGTCAGCCTCGGTGCAAACAACCACATTCAAACATTCCACAGCTGGCACCGACTCCAATAATAACTGTTTGGTATGATTGTTTAAAAGTTATTTTTAACTTTTTAGTGTTTTTGAAGTCGGTTATTTTTTTTTTAATTGTTTTATTTGTCTGTTTTTTAGTGTTTTTTTACATTCTAAATAGCGATCTATGATGTGATTATAGCTAAATTGCTTATCATGACGATTTAAATAAGTCCAAACACGGCTATGATACATTGTTTTATCACAGAGTTCCGGTGCTTACCTTCCGCCTTCTTCATCAGATCAGTTTGATGGTATCATTCTCACCAGAATCATTTATTAAAAACTGATTTGTCGACTATGCCAAGGCTTAACTGTCTTAATGATAATATCTTATCGCGTGGGTGGGGCGTGCGTACCTTACTCGTGGAAGACTATTGTGGCCAACTATTGTCTCCTACATCAGTTCCACCTCAGCAAATGATACTTTTTGAATGCAAATGCTTGACTTGTTGTTAAATATACTAAAATCAAAGGTCATTAAACCAATTATCAACTATAAGTCTGACACGTAGTGATCAATATAAATTGAGAAAATTTGACGTTTTGTAGTAGATTGACGTGCTGTTGTCTGTACGTCTGTCTGTCAAGGCACTTAATCTCGGGAACGCGTAGGTATCGAGTTGAAGCGGGACACGCGCGTGGTGGCAAGCGTGCGGGTCTGTGTGTAGAAAATTTATGAACAACGCTACACGGCGCTCACGCGTTCCCATTTCTACAAATCAGTGAGCGCTGCCACCGAGCGACGCGTTCGACACGCGCCGTGTGTCTATTGATTCGGAAAAAGCAATGTGGAAGTGCAGTAACGACTGCTATAGGATACCAGCACAGAAATATATCGAGATAGAAGAAAAGAGTGTATGTACCTCGCGTTCAGTTATTTGTAGGCAGACCGAGCCACAGAATATATAATACCGAGCGAGTAACATTTTGCGTAGGCAGGAGAAGACTAAAGTTGGCGGCAAGCGTCGAGCCGTCAAGGCGACTATTCTCTACGCGAGGTACATACACTTTTTTCTTCTATCCCGATGAATTTCTGTGGATACCAGTCTCTAATACAATTCAATGTAAACTAGCTTATAGTTTAAAAAGCCTATAACAAAAGCCCAAATTGTCAGAAAAACATTTCAAAAATGTAGTAAGAATCGTTGAAACCTATACAACATTACTATAGCTACTTCAAGAGAAAAAATAATGAAATCATCGTAGAAACAAAAAAAAAGATACTGTTGGTTCTTCTTTTTTTTAACCGCTTGACCGATTTAATTCGTTTATACGTCGATTGATATTCCGACTTGATAGGTGCAAAAAACAAAGGGTGTTTTAATCGAACTGTTGCGTCCATGCGAAAAGTATTATTTTCCCCAATTTTTGTTATTTCAAGACGCAGCGATTGTCGTAACAGCCACGTTTCATTGCGCGCTGCTATGAACCGTATTTTAATGAGTTTTTGTGCGATATTTGTACTAAAACGCGTCGAGTTTCTAATTTAGAGGCTCTACTTGCCTTAAGACAAGACGTTGGTGAGCCCGCAGTCTTTTAGCTAGATAGTAAATGAATGTAATCCCTCATAGGAAGGTAGTATGCGATTGTACAGGCGTTACCGGACACCCGCGTACCTGCGGTGAACGTCCGAACGAACGAACGGCGAACTTAATATGATTATTTTTGGGTCTAAATATTCCATGGTTTTCTCATATAAATCAAAAACTGTTATATGTATAAATAAATCTACTAACTAGTACTCACACTGAATTCGAAAGCGTAGCGTGTCATATCTGTTCTGTGAGTACTCATGTAAAAATAATTAAATTGTCAAAAATAATTCAAATGTCGCAGGATTATTGGGTTCATTTAAATAAATAAACTGAAACTAAGTACCTAGCTTCTAAAACACAATTAGTTAATTACTTATCCAAATTCATAGCCTTTTATCTAACTGAATTCTTGATTATTCAAAATTTTCAGTTACCAGGCTTGGTTAAGACACAATCCAGTAAGATGTAGTAGGATCGTTCCATGCTAATTAGCGCGAATTATAACGCATGTGCCATGCGTGAAAACATTCGCGTTCGTCCTGCAGATGACTAGACGACAGGCTATGCGGGACTCGCTTACTGAGCACTCCCACTAGAATACTATGGTGTTCCACCACGCGACCGATACATGTATTGCAGAAGTATGCCAAGGTATAATTTTATCAGTCCAGCCTCTGGTTCTGGTTAGCTGATGCAACGAGAACTACCCTACTTAAGAGAGAATAAATTGTCTTCCTTCTCTGTCTTAAGTGATGGGCTGGGTATACACACCTCACAATGTATCCAAATATCTGGGTTAATCACAAACCTATCTCTTAGTAGTCTCTTGTATCTCTCCTATTGATAAGAGAAGTAACAGCGACTTTAACCCCTACTGGACGAAGGGTAAACTTAAAAGATAAATAATAGATAAAGTAAAATTAGTACCAAGTACTTTTTATGACCAAAAATATGATCAAACTAGAAGCAGCCAAACTCGCGGGAAGATAACACTGAACCACACTCAGTAGGGAGTGAGCCTGCTGCATTCTATATCTGTTATGTCGTTGTCAAGGGATTTGTAAATGGATTACTAAAACGTTTGTTTTTCGTCTGCGAAATAATGTTACCTAATGAACCTTTGTTTATGGATAGAGCCTTAATGATGATAGGGACCTGTGGGGTGATGGAAAAACTATTTTTTTAACTGAGTAATGTTAGATAAGTATGGTTTTAGGGTACCTTACCCAAACGGTAAAATTGAGACCCTATTACTAAGACTTCACTGTCCGTCTGTCTGTCTGTCACTAGGCTGTATTTCATGAACCGTGATAGCTACGCAGTTAAAATTTTTACAGATGATGTATTTTGGTTGCCACTATAGCAACAAATACTAAAAACAAAATGAAATATATATTTAAGGGGGGCACCTATACAACAAAGGTTTTTTTTTTTGCGTGGTAAAACGGAAATAGTTAGACGGTTGAAATATTCACAGAATATTCCGTTGTATTTTTATTTTATTTTATTTAAAAACTTTATTGCACAAAACTTTAAAAAGTGTACAATAGGTGGACTTAATGCTAAAAGCATTCTCTGCCAGCCAACCTTAGGGTCATGCAGAAAAACAAGTAATGGGTGCGGTAAAGGTCCGATATAAGAATTACCTTACATTAACAAATTACGTGGTAAGCTTAATATGATACAAATAATTACCTATATAAATAAAATCAATGCATATTAATCAATAAATTGTATATTCACTTTAAAAATAAATAATTTAATTTAAATAAAATACATTAAGGGCGGCTCCTATACAAAAAACGTGATTTTTTTACCTTTATTTTTTATTTAGAATGTAGTGTATTTCTGTTACCTCCTTCATTATAATAATTAGTGTCTAATGTTGATTATGGTACGGAACCCTTCGTGCGCGAGTCCAACTCGCACTTGGTTGTTTTTTTTTTAAATTATCATCATCATCAACTCACGTCAGTCCACAGACAGCAGGCCTCTCCCAAATACCAGTCACTAAGTCAGTTCCTCAATTCTTTTCTGTTTGCTGCCAGCAACTTTGAGTATACCATCGTTTGCCAAGCCGCAGTCGGTTTTGGAATTGTCGGTTCTAAGAAATATAGTAGCCATCATCATTTTAACCAAAGGACTCTCAACAGAACTGCTGAACATAGGCTTCCCCCAGCAGGGGCGTGCATCTCATATAGGCTATTATGCAGAGCCTACCTACATAAAAAACAGCGACAGAACAGCTAACCATAATTATTAATTACGTATTCAACAATAAACAATAAATATTCTGTAACTCCAGTGATATATCCAGAAATAAATGTATCTAGCATTTATTTAACCGTTTATTATGAATTACGGTTTAGACTTTCGTTGTTCACTGACTTGAAATGTGTATTGCATTGGTTTCAGATGGGGGTCCAGTCCTGTCCCCCAGTGACTTCCAGATTGGCCGGTTGGAAGTGGCCCTTCATCCAGCGTCTTCCTGCAATCTTTACCAGGTCGTCTATCCACCTTGTGGGTGGACGTGCAACAGGAATTAGTCACCTCTTACGACACGCCTCCTGTTGGCGGTGGCAAAGTGTATTCTATATGACAGGGAGAAAATGGATTGTTGCATATTTTAAAAAGTCATAGAACAAAAGTTGTTCACCATGATGAAGAATATTATGTGGTTACAAGATTATCCTTGAATTTAGGACACCCTGTGTATTCCGAAAAGACCAGGACGTCCACGACCAGACGTAGTTGGGAATCGAACTCACGTCTTACGACTTATAAATGAAGGGCGAGATACTGACCACTAAACTATCACCGCTCATGCTATAATATTATGTATGGAATTTCAATGTTAATGGAAAATCTCCAAAAACATGTTAAAAATAATAGTCACCTCTTTCGATATTCACACCAATTATTATTAAAACCAAAACTAAACAAGCTTGTTCTGTGGCCACTAGATACTTAAATACATTATTATCATTATCATTAATGACTTTGGTATAAGTTTTCGTGATTCGCTCCTTGCGGGATTCAAACCCGCAATCGCCTGCTTTGTAGGCCAGAGCGCAAACCACTACACGAAAGGTATATGATACCTTTGATGATGTAAGTACAAGAAAACGCGCACATAATATAAAGTTTCATAAAGCGTTGGTAGTAGGTTGTTGAAATTTCCTGATTTTCGACCAATAAACGTTTTTCTTAATAAGTACCGAACTTATTGCGTAAAACCTAACAATACCGGTAACAAGTGGAAAGTTACCGGAAAATGGGGAAACCGATCAGCGATCAATTTAATAGCAATAAGTCGGCGGCTGCTGACGTTGCGTTTTCACACTTTCAGTGCTTGAAGACATTTAAGATTGACGATTTCGATCGGAACTATAAACCAGAAGCCCAATTCCTAGGAGAAATTAATAGGAGTCGCAAGCCAGTGTCGATTCGGTTCCTCCCAGTAATATTACTATCCAAAACTAATTTTTTAATAATTTAATGTAAAATTAGGTATCAAAACAATCCTAATACGACTGAAAATAGAACAATACAAATCTCATTTTGGTTTCTTCCATTTTCAGTCGCATCATGAACTATAATTGCATTTTTTAGGTTTACGGGAATACCGTTTTAGGTAGTAATGTTACTGGGAGCGGGTCGACACTGGATTGCGACTAATGTTACATTACGGGATTAAGGCCTCTATACATAAATAAAGTAAATTAATTTTGTAGTTGCTGTTCGTAACTTTGTTAATATACGAGTAGAGGATAACATAAGCTTTCGCTACCCTTTGCAGCTTACATGATATCTAGTCCTACGTAAACATACTCGTATTGCAATGTTCTGTAAAAGTTACGTATACCGTAACAAACAAATAAACAATCTTTATTGGCTTTACATGTTTTCTGATCTTGAAACTTATTATGACCAGTGTCTCCTAGTGGTAACACCATCTAGGTACGTTTTGTTCAACGTCCTATCATCATCATCATCTTCATTTCGGCCATACGAGGTCCACTGCTAAACATAGGCCTCCCCCATTGACTACCAGATTGGCCGGTTGAAAGCGGCCTGCATCCAGCGTCTTCCTGCGACTCGTCTGTCCACCTTGTGGGTGGACATCCTACGCTGAGCTTGCCGGTACGCGGCCATCATTCTGCCCCATCGGCCGTCAGTTCTATTGCTATGTGCCCCGCTCACTGCCACTTCAGTTTGCTAATCCGTTGAGCTATGTCAGCGACTTTTGTTTTCTCATTTCTGATTCGATCTTGCTAGGAAACATCGAGCATAGCTCTTTCCATAGCACGCGGCCTTGAGCTTTCTTATGAGGGCCATAGTGAGAGGCCACGTTTCAGTTCCATATGTCATCACTGGTAGCACACACAGGTCGTAGACTTTCGTCTTTAGGCACTGAGGTGGTAAGTATATTGGACGAGAAGACGTTGTGTAGTTTCAACGTCCTAGGAGGGGAATATACTTTAGAAAATCTATTCGTATGCAATGATAAATGCAAGCGGCTTTCAACAAGCCAATCTGGAAGTCAATGCAAACAAAGAAACATGGCCTATGTTCAGCAGTGGACGTCCTATGGCTGAAATGATAAAATTAAAAATCACAAACAACCTTTAAAATTTAGATAGCAAAATTGGCAAATTAATTGATCTAATTTCTCCTAGATACGGTTTATCTTTAGAGGCAGTATCATTCAGCATTAAAACTTAAATTTGAGCATTATAACTAAGTATTGTACTAATCGGAAAGTGTAAAGGCACCCGGTCAGCCGTAAGGTGAGTCAGCATTTCTTTAACAAGAACCTGTTTATTTTCAGTGGCGCCCTCTTTCGCTTGGGCATTTCGAAGCTTGAGGTATTTGTAACGGCTCGAGCATAAGTTACTTGGCTGTACAGGCCGGCTGATTGATCGACATTGCCATAATGGAGGGTAAGGAATCTAGGACTTCATTATTTGATAGTGAAACCATTTTAGGATTCTGTCTGCCCATCATACCTTTAAAGGCTCTATAGTTTAAAGTATAGTACAACGAAGATGGGTATCGCCGTAGAGGATGTCCAAAGAATTGTTGGCGTGACGATTTGGAGAACCATGCTTTTGGATTGGCGGATTTTGGCCCTCAACAAAGAAACATGAGCGAGAAGTTTTGCCCAACAGGGGGATACATAGATTATAGATTATTAAATATAAAAAAACATTATTTTATCAATTACACAATCATCTAGCGAAACTATAACAAAGCTTGTAGGTACTATGGCGACTAAATTCATTAACATCCATGACTTAAGTAGATTTCTCTTTTTCATTACTCTAATGCCCTTTGCGGGATTTGAAATCACAATCAATTTGTAGTCGTGATACGTAGCTTAAGGAAATTTGCACAAATTTTGTAAATTTTCATTTGGTTTTTACTAATTAATATCACAAGGAAGAATTGTGAATAATTTTATAATTTACGAGGCTCTCGCGTGTCGGTAGTAGAGCTTTAAACTTGCCTGCTGTATCTACATGGTTACGAAAGAATACGTTGTTGTGAGTCATTATTACTGTTCTGCTTATAGAATAAGAAGCGGCAGTAGTAGAATTTTCTATGTTATTTTATAACAAAAAGATGCGTGGTATTTGTTAAGAAAAATGACACGTAGCTTCAAACAATAAACCAAACAAAATACATCTGCCTAAAAGACCGAAAATCTATTAAGTATTTTTAGTAATTTGTAAATGTCTGTCAAGATCATTAGACATAATAAAACTTGCACACTGTTGGGTTTTTAATTTCTGTGTCAAACCCAATACAGTGCGGGCGCAACCGCGGGCAAAAGCTAGTATTTTTTTTAACCTATTAAATCCCGCTGCTGGGCAAAGGTTTCCGCCAGACTCTTCCATCGATCTCTATCTAGCGCCAATATCTCCTAATCCCTCGTCAGGTTAACCAAATCGTCACACCATCTTTTCTTGGGTGCCCATTGCATCGGATGCATTCTACACACGTGTCCTGCGTGGGAGTGGTCCCATTTTAGCTTTGCGGTTTTCTATCCCACATCTGCGCCCGCACCAGTTCTTGAGCGTATTGCAGTAATTATAAAAGTAGTTATCAAATACTACGCTGCGCCTGCCGGTACACGGCCTCCATTCTAAAACCTTGCTGCCCCATCGGCCGATATAACGTCCACTTACAAGACGCAGATGACTTTGTAAAGGCCACAGAAAGACGCTGGATGCAATCCGCTTCCAACCGGCCAATTTGGAAGCCAATGGCCTATGTTCAGCAAGGGACGTTCTGTGGCTGAAATGATGATGATAATGATTAACACATTAATGCACAGTACGTTACTTCTCCCATGACACTACAAAACCTCAAGCCGTTATTTGCGTGCGAAAGCATGACGTCTACGACTACGACTAAGCGACTAAATGTATGAAAACACGACGCCCACGGGCGTTGTGTGCAGGGACAGGGTACAAGTGTACGAAAATTCAGTGTGTATATTGACGTCTCATAAAACTGTGTATGATGGATGACAGTACGAAAGGCGCATTACTTTTGCGGTGACACTACAACAAGCCTTTCCTTGTGATAGTATGGAAAATTAAACGTCCATAGGCGTACTGAATTAAAACGTGTGAAAACTGTGACGTCGTGTGTAACGTGTAACCGCCTAGACGGCTGTGAGCGTTACTGTGTTAAATACTAACAGTACGAAGCCAGGGCAAGTCTTTAGACTACACAAGTCAAACGTAAACACAAATCAAAAAACTCCGAAGAGCAAAATATTGATTTTTAAAGAACCATTCACTGAACTTTACCTGTACAATACACAATAACAGTTGTTATTGAGTTAACAGCTACCAAACGCCGTTATCAACAACTTGATTCCAACTCTCCCATCCCAAATGCTCAATCGCGATCGTACCGCTTCGGGAAATTGATAAAGTTTCGACCTAAGGAATTATAGCAACTTTTGCGAGCACAACAAAATTCAATAAGTGACTGTCACTGATTGCGAAGGGCGCGGGGGTTTTTGGAAGGGGAGCGGTGAGCGATTTCACCTGGCAAGTAGTGTTCAAACGTAAACTAGTATGTGATTTCAAAAGCCTACTAATTAAGCCCAGTTTGTCAAAAAAATATTTAAAAAATATGGTAAGAATGGGGAATATGCATGTTTTTTTATTTGGTCCTACAATAAATAGTACTTACAATTAGTAAAACTTTAATAATTTTTGAAAAATATTGATAAATTGTTACTTACAGCCCATTAAAGTCGCGTGTTAGACAAGGAGATCCGATATGTACCATGACGTCACATTACACGCCCGCCATACATTTTTCATACTAAAAGTTGTTTCATAAAGATACCTTAATTTCTAAATAACTATATTACGGTAATTTTTTACCTAAAATAAATTTTGTTTTCACTATTAGCACAATAATTTCATATATTTTCTTATAAATATAGTAGAAACAATATATTTATTTCATGCATATTCCCTATTGTCAAAATCTACACAACATTCTGAGCTAGCATTTAGCAATTTAGATAGAATCGTAAAGCTGTCGGAGCCGATGGAGTCCCAATCGAAGCCTGGAAGGCGATGGGCCCTCTTGGTGTGGACATCCTTACCTACCTTTACAACCGCATACTCTTAAGCGGGCTGATCCCGAGCCAATGGAGAATGAGTATTATTACTCCGGTCTTCAAAGGCAAGGGATCAGTGCAAGAGTGCAGCAACTACCGCGGTATAAAGGTCATGTCCCACACCATGAAGCTCCTTGAGCGGATTGTGGACTCCCGGATCCGACAGGAGTGTGATGTCTCGGGGTGTCAATATGGGTTTCGTCCTGGCAACAGTACTATGGACCCTGTCTTCGCCCTAAGGACCGTCATGGAGAGATACAGGGCGAAGAACACGCCTCTGCACTTGCTCTTTCTTGATCTGCAGAAGGCCTTCGACTGTATCCCTCGAGTGGTGATCTGGTGGGCACTGAGATCCAAAGGGGTCCCCGAGGCATATATTGACATTATTCGGGACATGTACCGCAGCTCCGATTCTATGGTTCGGACCGCTGTTGGCGACACCAAACCGTTCCCCATCACCGTCGGAGTACACCAGGGTTCCGTCCTCAGTCCGTTTCTGTTCAGTGTGATATTAGACGTTGTGTCAGACAGCATCAGAGACTCACATGAGCAGCCACCATGGCTGCTGATGTATGCTGACGATATCGCACTGGTGGACGCGGACAGGGGCAGGCTGGTGAGACGGGTGAACGAGTGGAAGCAGTCGCTTGAGAGCGGTGGTCTGAAACTCAATGTGGCGAAGACCGAGTACCTGGCCTGTAACTCTACAGATCCAACACCCGTTCGCATAGGCGGAGACAAGGTCGAGCGCAAGGACCAGTTCAAATACCTTGGATCTGTACTTCGCGCGTCCGGAGACATCGATTGCGACGTCAAAGCACGCATTGCTGCTGCGTGGGCCAAATGGCGAGAGGTGACTGGTGTCATTTGTGACCCCAGAATGCCGGTTAAGCTTAAAGGACAGATCTATAAGTCCATCATTAGGCCTGTTCTTTTATATGGCAGCGAAGCATGGCCGCTACTTGAGCGACACAAGCAGGAGCTGCGTGTCACGGAGATGAATATGCTGCGGTGGATGTGCGGAGTCACGCGTAAGGACCGCGTGAGGAACTCGCGCATCCGCGGTAGCCTCCGTGTCCGTGATATTGCAGACAAACTGCAGGAGAGTCGCCTACGCTGGTACGGCCATGTTTTGCGGAAACCGGCAAGCTACGTAGGAAACAAATGTCTGGCCATGCCGCCACCGCCAGGTCCTGGCAAAAGGGGTAGACCCAAGAAATGCTGGCTTGACGTTGTGAGGGCTGACATGCGTGCCAATGATCTCACAACTAGAGACGCTCAAGACCGCGCGAAGTGGAGGAGCAAATCAAGGAAAGCGGACCCTGGGCTCCAAAGCAACGGCTTTGGACGCAACCGGGATTGACCGTATAGATGATGATGATTCTGAGCTAGCATTTGTTTCTAATACTTATACTTCAGGAAAAAAAAATTATTGAAATCTTTGAAAAAACCAACAAGAAGTGTAACAATTCTCTTTCCTCTTCGATTAAATTCGTTTATACGTCGATTGATAAGCCAACATTAGCTACAAACTAAGCAAAGGATTTTTTAGGGTTAGTTACACCATTTATAACTCGAGAACGGCTGGACCGATTTTTATTATTTTTGATTTGTTGAATTTGTCACCGCCTGGAATAGCAGAATAACAAAAAAAAACAAGGAAATATTAACAAAAAATAATGTATGTAGGTAGGGGCGGTACGAAGCTCGCTGGGACAGCTAGTGGTAGATAAAGTATAGATTGCCAACCTCCGGCAGGGGATGGATGCCGCGACTATAGTTGGGTCGAAGCAACTGTTTTGTTTATCAAAATAATTTAGTTTAAGTTTGTCTCTTTCACTCATTGATTAGGAATAGAGAAGTGCGTTTTACTTTTATAGGTTAAAAATACATTGTTATTTTATAATAATAACTAGCTTTTGCCCGAGATTTCATTAAAAAGGTATGTATTAATTCAGGTCATGGTCTATCTTTACGCTATATTTCATTAAAATCTGTGTAGTAGTTTTTGCGTGAAATAGTAACAAATATCCAAACATACAAACTTTCGCTATCAGTAAGGATTAAATGAAATATCCAGATGTAGGACCAAAACTATCAAAATCTTAATATTATGTTTAATTAATTTATTTGTTATCATACATACAGCTACCATTACAGAAAAATAACCTAATTCGATAGTTGCAGCTTCCTAATATCTACTACAAAATAACCTTATTACAAAATTATTTCCAATACAAATAAAATAAAATAAAATACCTACTTATATTTTACTTGTAATGAATAACATATAATTACAATGTCACTTTTCTAAATTCACTCCGTGAACAGAAAAAAAAATCTAATTTGCTGGCCGCCAGGTTCAGTGTGTTGATTGCACGCGCGAGCGGGGTACTTTTAAAGAGTTTAGTTCTGTAGTTGTAGTTGATGATAGCGTTTTGTTTACTTACATTCTTCATCCATCGTGACCTGACTACAGTGCCTGCATCTAGGCGAGACGCTAGGAGAAAAGAAGTAGTACACAAGACGCAACCACTGCCGGCTTGGCGACCTCACTAGGCTCATGAAGCCACTGACCTATAATAAACTGGACAGGCTGCTGTCAAATTAAGTTCATGCCTATTTTATTATAGCCATTTTGGCGAAGTATTTACATACCACTAAATTCAAAATCAGCGCCGTGATAAATCCGTGATTGTCACGATAAATGCTGAGCGCATTGACTTATATATTACTTCGTAAGGACAGGGCGGACCGCATGTTAAGCTGTTGCCACTAACGTGGCCCTAAAGTGATCCTTTTTAGGCCGAAGTGACGTAGTCGGCTGTCGGCTGTCGTCGAGAGCGAAGGTACGTTAAAATTAGGAAAATGATAAGTTTTGTCGTGTTTACTACAACAAAAGCACAACTAACATAAAGTATGATATTTAGTATCACATGTAAATCGAAAATATGTTAATTATGAAACTGAATTACATTGTTTTAGAAATTTTGTTTCCGAATTCGCAACGTTTGGCATAACAGAACACATGGTGTTTGGCAACGCATGGTGTGTTGCTGTTTAATCGTTTACGACACAGTTCAGGGTAGTTCTAATAGATGGCGCTAGTGTGTCATGTGTGGGAAACGTGTAGAGTGATTTGTTCTGTAAGCCGTATCTTTACTATTTAAATCAATGGCTGAGCGGGAAATTTTTTGACACACCAGATGCCCTTGATTGTTTTATTGTTGTGTATTTTAGTTGGGTGTCAAATAAACGTTTCTATTTCTATTAAATTAGTTATGGCTGCAAGCAGTCATATACAGTATACGTCAAAATTTGTTCTTGATAATCTCACTTGTAGCGGTTTAATTAGGCACACAATATTTGATGCCATTGATATGATACAGCCCGTCCAGTGGTTATTGTGGGTTAGAACTGAAGTGTGAAAGGAATCGCAGAATTAATGGAAGTATAGTCGCTTGGGAGCCCGCACACTAGCCACATGAGCGGTTTCATTTGTTTTTCCACACATTTCACATGTGCCGTGTGGGGACGGCCGTAAAGAATACACTTCCCCACCGCTAACAGGAGGAGTATCCTAAGAGGCTACTAATTCCTGTAGCACAAGACGGGCAGCAGCGTCTGCGTGCGAAATCTTATAAAAAAAACTGCGCTCGCCAACCCGCCTGCCAAGCGTGGCGAGTATTGGCAATCCCCCCCGATGATAGGTCATTGGGGGAGGCCTGTGTTCAGCAGTGGGCTTCTAATGGCTGAAATGATGATGATGATGACATTTCACATTCTAAAGTGCGGCCGGCCTACTGAAATCATTTTCAACCTATCCGCTCCCGCTAGTACCCCGCACCGTACCACTTGACTTGTTATCGTTTACGACTATTTCTTTCAACTAGAACAACTGTTTGCGCGGGTAGTGAGCGAATTTTTTGCTTTATTACCCGGTTTACTGCCCGAGATAAACGGCTAATGTCTGGCCCTTTGTTTCGGAGGGGTCGTAAACATATTCGGGTGTATGTTGACACGCAGGGGATGACTTTTCTCTGAATGACGCGATCGACGTGTTTTGCACTACGTGTAACCTCAAGTTTTAATTAATAACTAGCTGTACCGGCGAACTTCATATCGCCCCTTCATAAATTATTTTCGTGATGTTTTCCGTTTATAGTTATTCTGCTATTCGGAAAGGCGACAAATTTAACAAATCAAAGATCATAAAAATTGGTCCAGCCGTTCTCGACTTATAAATGGTATTACTAACCCGACTTTGTTTTATGTATACAGAGTGCAACGAAAAGGTGAAATAAAACTTTAAGGGGTTATTCTACGGCTAAATTACATCAACTTTTTCTATGGGACCAACATCGAAATCGCAAAAAAAAACACTTTCCCATACTAAAACGCGACCAGCCGGCATCAGTTTGTATGGAAACGTCAATTTTTTTTTGAGATTTTGATGTTGGTCCCATATAAAAAGTTGATGTAATTTAGCCGTAGAATAACCCCTTAAAGTTTTATTTCACCTTTTCGTTACACACTGTATATATAGATTATAGAACTAAAATGCTTAGTACTAGACATGCCTAAACACATAAAACAGTTACTTAATTTTAAAATTATAGGTAAGAAAACTATAGAAGACGCTTATACCTATTTGATTTGTCAAAACAAATGAAATCAGCCCCAAATTATATGGTTTTACTGGTAACCATTGAAGCATTTCAATATCTAGACCCTGACTTTATAATCAGATTAGTTTTTTGTCATCAATTGTATTCCAGTGTCACATAATTACTTACAAAGTTATTTAGTATATTAACTAGCAAAAGACGCTCCTGTTAGCCCTTAATGCGTTCATACTTAAAAACAAAATATATTCAAATTCAAGTTACATACTTTGCTTCTGCTTGCTTGCCTCTTGGCATTAAGTCCGCCATTTGTACAATTATTTTTAAATGTGCAATAAAGTATAAATAAATAAAAAAATAAATAAATACTTTTCTTTAAGGTTCTCATTACCAGCCGATATTTAGTTCCGAAGCAGTGGTAAGCTTTATTTTTGGGCCGTGTTTAAGTGCCTGGGAGAGTTCTGAATAAATAACTATTACAAAAGGGGCGTCTCGAATTTTATTTTAAAAAAAAAACTATTTTTTTGCTCATTAATATTTTTATTTTAGTCTGTTAATAATGTAAATAAATGGTTGTAAGCAAACGCCTTTTGTCATTTTACATATTTGTCTATATGACAGTTATAATAAGGTTACAAATGACTTACAAGATTTTAAGGAAAGCTCTTAGTTAATAAAAGTGTGTTACATTATAGCAATATGAAAAAGTAAATTATTTTTAAAAAAATATGAAAATGGATTTTTTCTTATTCTTAATTTATTTTATAAATAGAATATGTCACAATTAATTAAAAAAGTAAAGAGACGGAGTATAAAATTGAAAAGAAAAAATACAATTTAGAGAGTACAATATTAGCATCATTGGATCGGACAAGAGGTTGCCGCTACGTTTCGTAAGTAGCCCTGAGGGCTGCAACGTGATAATTCAGAAGAATACAGGGTGTTTCAATTAGGGCGCCATTTATGCGTCTGCACGTTTCGGGCCCTTGTGAGCCGGAGATATGAGTGTGCTTCGTACGTATCTTTTTGTAAAAGGTTTATTAGGATAATATTCATTTTGCATTGTTCCGATTTCGATGTTACTTTAGATTTCAGCGAAGAAACGCTGCCAGCATTATTACCCCCTTGTCTCAAAGACATGCTTTTATTTGTAAGTAGGTAGTTAGTTTTTAGTGTTAAGTTAGTTTGTTTATGTGTAACTGTGCTTAGGTTAGTTTTTCTAGCTTTGATTAATCTTACATATTTGCGACGATAAATGAATTATTAGTTTATTACAACCACATTAGCTAAAAGACCTCCAGTGCTGAACACAGACCTCTCCCAATGACTTCTAGATTGGTCGGTTGGAAGCGGCTTGCATCCAGCGGCAACCTTTACCATGTCGTTTTTCATTTTATTTAATTTCATTTCGTCTTTCCACCTTGTGGACGTCCTACGCTAAGCTTGCTGGTACGTTATATGGTAGATTATATAATAAATTATATATATACTTGCCGTTCCGAGCTTCAGACTACACAAAGTTGGAAATTCATACTTGGAGATATGTATTAAATTTTTCAATAAAGTACCACAGACTTGTTGAACTAACTGTACAAGAGTTCAAAATCCACATCAAATAAATCCTTATAAAAAAGGATGTTATAAGACAGACGATTGGACAACATCACATACATTGCTCTGATCCTATGGTAAGTAGCTTAAGCACTTTTGTTACAGAAATCAGAAACAACAACAGTACCACAACACCCAGACTCGATACAATATAGAAAATAACTTTTTCTACATTGACCGACCGGGAATCGAACCCGGGGCCTCAGAGATAGTGATACCAAGTCCGGTATGCTCGCCTCTCGGCTACGGACGTCGTCATTACTAAATCGACAAAAGTACATAGCTCGCACTTACATGTCTTGTAACTGTATTTCCTGTAAAAAAGGCTGACAAAGGTGATTTTTATTTATTTATTTATTTATTTATTTGATAAGTTCACCAGCATCTATATTACAATAACATTCACTTACAACATGCCATTTTTCTTAAGGCTACGTAAATAACTATATTAAGGTAAACATCGCTTGTACAAAACTTAATAAAATTACTTAGTGGTACTCCTGTTCAACGAAACAATTAAACAGTAAATTGCTTACGCAGACAATTAATAAGTAAGGTGAAATATAAAAATAAGAGACAGACAATCAATAAACAAGTTAGACATCGATAAAACAGATCGAGTTTGCTGCGCCGTTTCTTCTCATCACCAGCCGATCTGTAGTCCCAATGCGGAGCTACATTTTCGCACGTGTACGAGTGCCCGGAAGAAGGCACTTCATTCACTATCAAAATTTCCATTTAAATATGTTACATGTTTTTATACAGTTGTTGGAATCCCCTTTACAGCAAAAAATATGCCTGGGTTAAGAGATTCCACTCTTCCGTAACTATTATTTAGGTTACACTTAATTTGTTCCCTATTCTATTCGTAATCTCACCAGAGCCATGATATAAACATCCATCCAATTGCATCACACGGATATTCACAAATTCAAAATTCAAATTCAAATTCAAAATGTTTATTTGCATATAAATAGGGTACAGTAAATGGTCATCACATCCGCTTAAATACTGAATAAATGAGTATTATTGAGTAAAGTCGGAAATGGTCAAGTTTCCCCGTCTTCGAATTACACTTATGGACGTCTCATGGCAATAGCCTCAAATGTATTAACTAAACCACTGATTTGGTTTACTAAACTAAGACCATGGTTCGGCGTACCCTGACAAAGAAAGGAAAAAAAACTAGAAGGAATCTAATGTTATTAATTAAATGCTTCTCAAATCAAAATTTATACTCCCACTCTTAATTAGCCAGAGCAAAGCTAAGTGGTTTTATTTTATAGAGTACTGAGTAATAAGCATAATAAACACAACTACACATCCCGGATCAAAAGCAGCAAGTTAAAACTAGAGGCGAATACACTTAAGTGAGTTCTCAAGGAAGGAGGGGTGCGAGAGATAACTGAATAGCGTTGCAAATTAATTTTTTATCCATAAAATTTCTACGCTTGGGTTATTTTTCTTTTCTTTTAATGCCCATACTGCTTATGTATTTCTTTATTCGCCCTAAAAACTTTTTTTAATATTATAACCTTTATATAAGGTCAGACTGTTAAATAGTTCATTGAATCAGGCTGGTCATAAAAACCATTACATTTTTCTTCTATTACTTGCTTCACGAATATATAACGGGCATTATTTTAAGGTCAATATTGAAAAAGAAAAACAATAAACCCTATGGACATCCCTAAACAGGAGGGGCAACCACTCATAGAGCAATCATCATCATCATCATTTCAGCCATAGGACGTCCACTGCTGAACATATGCCTCTCCCGATGACTTTTATTGGGTCATTGGGGGGGATAGCCAAAACTTGCCACGCTTGGCAGGCGGGTTGGCGAGCGTAGTTTTTTTAAAGATTTCGCACGTAGATGCTGCTGCCCGTCTTATGCTACAGGAATACATTAGTAAAACATAAGTTATTATTTTAAAAAAATATACTTGGAATAATTATAAACGTTTATCTGGGAGGATGACACATCGAACTGAAACGTGGCGTCTAACTATAGGCCTCATAAGAAAGCTCAAGGTTGCATAGCATGCTATGGAAAGGGTATGCTCGGTGTTTCTTTGCGAGATCCGATAGCCCAACGGGTTAGCAAGCTGAAGTGGCAGTGGGCGGGGCACATAGTAGTACCTGATGGCCGATAGTGCACATAGGTTTTGGAATCACGTACCAGCAAGCGCAGCGTAGGACTTTCATCCACAAAGTGGACCTACCCTGGTTAAGGTTACAGGAAGCCGCTGGATGCAGGCCGCTTCCAAACGGCCAACCGGAAAATCACTAGGGGAGGTCTATGTTCAGCAGTAGACGTCCTTTGGGTTAATGACGATGATGATCAGGAACAGGATTACAAATGTTATTTTGAGACTACTGTGAGTTCACCTGCCATACTTTAAAATGTTTATGAATTTGCTGTTATAAGCAGAAACAGCAAACGAAAAAATACAATCCGCTGCGGTTTTCAGTTTATACCACAATACTAAAGTGCTATACTTAACAATGTTTGGATTGACGGCATAACGACATAAATGCTAGCAAAACATGGCACCCTTTGAAGTAACTTGAAGATAACCCGGAACGGTATAAGAGGGAAAGACTCCATTTATTTTATAAATCAGTTTATTATAAAGTTAAGGTAGTTAGTTACTTAGATCTGAGAGCTTGTAGTTTGAGTGGATTGAAATGATAATGCAAGTTCAGAAACCTTTGCTTTATAATTTTTTTGGATGAGTGGCTACTACTGAAGTTTAGTGCACTTTGGTGATGTCAAGAGTATGTAGTGGACAATGACATAATGTGGTGAGTGAGGTCATTTTGATATGGGCTTTGTGAGACATATAACAATATTATGTATGTGATGTTTACCAATATTTATTTATTATCTTAGGATGGCTGGCAGTGGCTGGATGAAAAAAGCAGGAGATCGTATTCTGTGGCGCTCTTGGAGGAGGCTTACGTCCAACAGTGCACTGCAATAGGCTGACATGATGATTTATTGTTCATGCTAAATTAATGCGTGATTTTTAGTTTATTATATTTAAAAAATAATACAGTTATTAGTCTTTAAAAATTACATTTTTTTGCTTTATATTCTATTTTATTTTGATCTGCATTACTATATCTATACAAGTTACAGTTATGTTGAATGACTCTTAGAGACGAGTTTTTCAGTTGTACTTGTACGAGTAAATTGACGGTCATATGCTATAAGCGTCCGTCATTTATAATAAATGCTTGGTCACATTGGACATTTATTGTCACGATATTTTTTCAACCGACTTTAAAAAAAGGAAGAGGTTCTCAATTCGACTGTAGGTATGTTTTTTTTTTTGTATGTATGTTACGCGATTACTCCGCCAATTATGAATCGATTTTAATGATTCTTTTTTTGTTTGGTATATCATACTTTAGAGGTAGTCCCATATAAATTTTATCGAAATTGATTTAGAACTTTTTGAGAAAATCAACAAATATATACCCAGAGAATATTTTGGTTGTGGTTCTTGTTACCTATCTTCGACAAATATGAGCCGATTTTGATGACTTTTGTTTTATTGAATACTTCAAAGATGCATTGATAAAAGTTTGCAAAATAAAAATCACCCCTAAGGGTAGGAAAATAGGGGATGAAATCGGTGTTCAGCAGTTAGATTAGGATTTATCACTAAAAATAGATGAAATAAGTAAATTTTATTAAAAAAATAAAACCGACTTCAAAACACTAAAATAATCCTAACACTTAAGTAACTAATCAGTTACTTTTGGAGTCGGTGCCAGCCGATGAGAGATTTAATGTTTTTGTTTGCACCAACTCTAAAAGTAACTGATTAGGTACTGATTTGTTAGGATTATTTTTAGCATTTTAGTGTTTTGAAGTCGGTTTTATTTTTTTAAATAAAATTTACTTATTTAGTATAAATTTAAAAAATAAGAATTCTACTAATTTAAGTCTTAAATCAATTGAGAAAACTTGACGTCTTATAGTATAGTAGTAGAGCTGTTGTCTGTACGTAAGGTGAATAAATAAATATGAATAAATTTATCTAAGTGGTTAACCTTAAATAAATAACAATATTTCTGCAAATATTGTATTATATTTCTAAAATCTGCATTTTAGAAATTTCATTTCGTTATAAATCATTATATCATAATGGTCGACTGATAGAGAATGCCTCATGGCAATAAGTCCACCTTTTGTATGATTTTTTAATCTGTGCATCTAAAGTCTAAATAAATAAATAAATTACTACTAAAGCCTTTCTCTTATATTAATGCACTTATTTGTGACCAAATGATTTTTTTAAATAGTTTGTCAATAGAATTGAATGTGCCGTTAGTGACAATAAATGTCCAAAATGTTCGGTCACATTGAGAAAATGTCCAATTTGCTCGGTGATATTGGTCAGACATTTATAACGTGACGGACACTTTACAACTCTAGCTCCGACCTATGCAATCCCAAATAGTCGATCTCAAAATCATTTCCACTAGCCGTTAATCCTCAAGTACCCATACAAACTCCGTTGCACAAATAAGAGGACATCTTCAATACCAAAGGCCCTTTCAGTCCTCCGTTATTCAAAGGCGTCCCCAGGGCAACGGGTTCGATTCCGGCAACTTTGAGAGCACCTGCCATCTAATTTGAGACGTAATCCTCATACATATAAATTCGTGTTGGATTTTTTGGGTTATTTATCTAGCGGTGAGCTTGTAAAGGTTCGAAAGTTTTTAGGATTTGTGAGATAGGACACTTTTGTTATTTTTGCGCCAAAGTCAAAGTTTTATAAATGTCTAATAGACGTTCAAATGACGCCATGTTTGACTTAAACAGGAAATTAATATTATTTTGTTAGAAAGTACCAGAAAATCTGTCTTTAGCTCCTATTATATGAACATCATTAGACCACGACAGTCATCTGCTATAAACAGGGTAATTTCAAAAACATCAACAACCCCCTAGGGGTTGATACTGGTGCTCAAATATACTAAAAAACACTGTTAACTGTAATGAAAGAAAAAAAAGAGTCAAAGCCTAAAAAAAAGAAGATAATATAATATTATCTTCTTTTTTTTAAACTATACTTTAAACTAATGTATGTAATTATTTTTTGGATGTCATGAATTCATACCGACAGTATTTTATTTTTACTTTGCAATAGGGCCCTCGAATTCGTGTGTGCCCCAGGGCCCCGCGATATGTTAAGAAGGCCCTGATAATAACGACAAAGCAAAAAATATCCAATCGGAAAGTATAAGTCAAACGCAAAGAATTTCGAGCACTGTCTTAGATCTTTAGACCTTGTATTTCAACGTCAAAGTGACATTCGCCTAAAAGGCATTGAAAAGGGTTTCAAAGACACCATGTTCCGTTCGCAAGAGACTTCGAGAATAATTATGGCTCTTTGATTTTATATACTTGGATAAAAATTCAATTTATTCTTTTATTTAAATAAAATTGAAGTTTTTAACACTATATATTAACACACCTGTCTGAGTAGAGCATCATTAATTAAATTGGTAATTATGGATTGGTACACTCAAAATTTTCTTTAGTTTCATTTATTCCAACAAAAAAGGTTTATTTACACTGATTATATTTCACTTTTGATGTTAATACCTTAAGAGCGCCAATCTTAGCAACTTTTTGCAAATTGTTTAATTTTGCAAATAATTTGAAAATGAGTAGTTGCTTTATAAAAATGCATGTTTATTGTCAACTAACAAAAATCTGTGCCCATTTGCCTTCTTGCTTGTTTTTCTCAAATAACTCATAAATGGTGATATTCAACGGTTTGAAGTTTTTTTTTGCATAAGTACGGCGCTCTAAACAATGCTAATTACATTACAATCTGTTCATTCTTCCATCATACAAATAACCGAAGTCACAAAGCATGTTATTTAGAAACGCGCAATTGTAATAGTATGCTTTAGTAAGCCATAATTCCTGGACAACAGTCGGTAGGTTTAGAGCTAGACCAACCAATGCGTTCTGAACAATTTCATTTGAACTCTGCAATATCTTCGGTCCAAATGCAATGGAAGGGAACGGGTCTTTAACGAACGCTGACGCTCGAAGATCTTCCGGGTTAACATTGTCACTCCAAGCAACTATAACAGTAATGATTGCTGAATATGTGATGTTAAGATAGTCTTCAACGACCAATGGCTCTTTCCCAACTCTGTCAAAACTAATTATGCCGCGCTGCGTTTCTAGAGTAAGAGCATCAAAGTCCAGAGTCATGACAAGGTTGTTAGTATCCTTGTTTAAATAGAAATCCAAAATTTTGGAACCGAAGAAAGTGATTTTAGGTTCCTTGCAAAGGACAGACGCATTCAGCAAAGGAACGTAAGCGTAGTTGTCTTGAGCTTCGATCGGCACCCCATCCTCATGACTGACTTTTTCACACTGGCCGTTGCTGGCTAGGAAGTCCCGTATGCAATCCCAGTCATCAGTAGACTCGCAGGGATACTCGATGTTCTCTGTCTCCTCACTACTGTCTTCCGCAATGACACCACAACAAAGGCTGACAAACAATACTAACAGTATCTTACTCTCCATCTTGGTCGGTTCGTTGAAGATGTGAGACGACTTGTGAAGTTGTGGCTTTTATACCAAACTATGCTTTTATCTTATATTTGCATATCAGGTAAAATAATTTATTAGATTTTTTAAACTAGTGTAAGTAAATTTGTTTTTTTAATTTAATAAATTTGCAATTTTTTCTCATTTATGTGGAAATGTTTTAGTTTAATAAAGGTTATACCTTGTGGAAAATCCTTCGTATTAGTAAATTAAATACGAAAAAGTGTAAATGACTTCTTATCCCCAGATAAGAAAGAGAATAATGAGATAGTTACGACGCCATTCAAAGTTATATCGACCTTGCTAGCTAAAATATACAAAATGTACTTGTAAAAAGAATTTATTACAACTTCAAACACATAAAATAATAAAATACTGTCTTTTCTACCAACCTTTACTTATTTCAGGTACGGAGTTACATCTTTCAGTACGTGAATAAAGTTCCAGCTTCAATAAAATCATTGTTTTACTTAATCCAACATAGATTTTGATAAAGGGTAATCAACTGATTCTATATCTGGACATAACAAAACAGAGCTACCACGAAAATTCTAATTTCCCTTTATAAATACCTTAATTAGGAAACAACGTTAAAACAATAAAGTATAATAACAAAACTTTAATTAATTCCTGTCGGGAGTCGAACTCCGGACGTCGCTCGCGGCACAGACGGCCCCTCAAATATCCCTTGTTTTGCGAGGACAATTCAAGCAAACAAACAGAAAAGCCAGCCCACATTGGAACAACTTAGTCTTAATTTTTTTTAATTACGCAGCTACATCTAATGTCGTATTTTAGTTAAGGGGCCTATAGTAAATTCTCTTTTTTGGTACGAATTGTAATAAGATTATAGAAGACAAAAAAGGGAAAAATCCCGAATGTTATCTTAGTTTAAGTTTATCAGGAAGCTTTAATAGGGAAACTAAGTGAAAACCGTATAAAAAAACTATTTATTTACTGAATTTAGAATTAAGGCGTTGTGTATACTGCTGATTAAGATAGAAAAATATGACTTTCTATGTAATTTTAATTTTGTAAGATAAATAGGTCTGTTTTATTCCATAACATCTAACATGTTAACCATAATGAATTTCATGCAAATAAATGTCATTATGACAGATATATTTTTTGTCTTTCCTTTGACTGTTGAAGTAATTTTTTTTCTACTTTATACTTTTCTGATTGTACTATTTGGGCTATGGCTCAAGGGTTGTTTGTCTTGGCAGATTTCATTTGGCAGACAGAAAGTGCATCTGAAAAGTAAAAATAAAGGAAGAGGAAACTTCCGAACGGTCTAACTCTCCGTTTCGAGCTTATAGTTCAAGTTCAGGATGTTTGTCTAACATCTCGCTTTGAATATAAATAACTTGAAGCAGAATTATCACGGTTTTCTTTGTTCGATAAAGTTTTGCTTAAGTCTTGAACACGATAAGATATATAAGATAAAATAAATATTACATTTCTTGGAAAATCTTGTTTAAAAAAAACGCAAGTTTAACCAGTCTTCTTTTATGAAAAAAATATCAATCATGTAGCCATAAATATACACTGATTGGGTCTAAGTATGATAATCACATTAATTTAACCCACCAACATCTATCTGCCATTAGTTAAAATACCACAAATCAGTGTTTACCAAAACCCTCCAACCCTCCACAGACATACGCTTACACAAATAAACTTCATCACACCGAACCCCGAATCCAACATAATCTACCACACGCAGAATCTCTGCACAATTTATTTTCGCACATGTACAATATTTACGACGTTGTAATATGCATAACACTGACAGGTTGAGGAAAATCAGACGGTGCGACGAAAAAAGTATTCGGGAAGTCCTTACCTTTAGGGGAGAAGTTACAACGTTAACTGTTCAGCCACCAAAAAATTCGTTTTACGAGAAGAGATCTTAAGGTCTAAGAGATACGGTGTGTCAGGTGGCAAGAGGTTAACCAAATAGCAGTTATATAAATCTAAAATCGCAGTCGAGGTTTGTTCGTGTAGAAAGCGCGTAGTCTTAACGACGATAATTTCGAATCAGACCGCTGGAGTGTGGAGATAAATTTCGGTGTTCTCTTTAGATTTGGTGAAACAGATTTTAATAGGCCATCTAGAAAATGCGTGAGCGAGCACAGGGTTTGATTGTTTGTGAATATAAATTGTTTTTTTGGAAGTTAATGTTAGAGCAGATGGTAGTTCAATGGTTGGAGTCTCGTCTGACATTCTAGAATCGTAAGTTCAAATTCTAGCACGTACCTTTGGTTTTCGTGAATAAACATGAAAACCCGACCCGGTCCTAGGTTTTAATCAATGGCGGAATACTGGTCATCAAACATGTGGCAGAATTGCCATTGATACAAAAAGAAGAATAAGTTCTGATAAGTCTTGCTATGACACTGGAATAATTTCCATCTTACCTCTGTTTAACCTTGGATAGTGGTTGGTTAATGGTTGCACATTATGTATTATCTGGATGTGTAGAGATTTTTTATGGTGTTATAAGTACTCACCGTCGAGCAACTGGTAAAAAAACGTACAAAGATTTAAAAAAAATAAGAAAGATGTGCTGGGACTGAACTGTCGATCAAAGGACTCTCAAGTATCAAACCTCTGAGCTCTTACCATATATTCATAAATAAATTTACCCTTACAATATCGTTTAGTTACATTATTTTTTATTTCAGCACCGATAATGTTTTTCAAAGCTCAGAAAAGCGCATATTTGGCAATTTCCTCAATTTTATTGGCCAAATCGACATGCCATGCAATATCAGCCACTGATGATGATCTAATGGCTACTCGTGACCCGGTTTACCCATGTAAAGGCCGGATAACCAATACCGAATAGATCATAAATCCAGTAGGTTCACATTTTACTGAACGCAAAAGAAAGAAAGAAAAAACAAATTAACTCTAGGCTGAACCTTGTTGTAGATTGTATAGAACTGAAATACTCGTATACTGGTATAAATTTAAATTCAAGATGATTGTAAAAGTTACACTTCTGAATGAGTTATTTTTGTCTGAATTTAACTATATCTAAAAACGATTTGCAGTTAAATCATTGACAGTAAAAATATACAAACAGGCATAACTTATAGTAATTAATATAGAAACTTTATAATTAAACAACACAATAATAGTAATAATCGATCAAGTGTAAACGTCACAAAAGACCAATCTCCTAGTGGCTGAAAGGAAGATTCTGGGGCTAGTGCGAATAGAGAATAGATAATCAATATGGCCACATGGAAAGATTGGGAGAGGATCGTGCGGTCGGTTGTCCGCTAGGAAGCGATTGACTTGCGCGACCTCCACGTTGTTAATCAGCGAGAGGTGGCGCTGGTCAGACTGGAGTTGAGATCCTTATTGTCGGTTGAAAAGACTCATTTCACTTCATTTTATGGAGGCCACGTATCGGCAGGCGCTGCGTAAACCTATAAAGTAGACAGACGACCTGGTAAAGGTTGGAGGAAGCCGATGGTTGCAGGCTACTTCCAACTGGCCAATCTGGAAGTCACTGGAAGTGGCCTATGTACAGCAGTGGAACTGGACGTCCTATGGCTAAAATAGAGACAATGAAGATTCATTTTTGGTCGCTGTGCCATCTTAGTCAGTTGGGGTTAATTGTGTCCTCGGATCGACTCGTACTTAGACGGATTTTTCTCAACAATTAGGCTCTGATTTTAGTGTATGTATTTTAACTTTGTAGGAAATGAACCTACTGGATCCTTTTTTATTAGTCAACACTCCTATCGGGACGTGTTGCGCATTCCATGGGCTTTGAAGAGGTGGTTATAAATTACTTTTAGTATGGGAAATGGTGTGAAGTTGCGTAAGGAATCCGCTATTTCTCTACTATATGTTGAGAGGGTGAAAATATTTTGCAAACGGCTATATACATTTACATATTGCGGCATTTTTTTTTACTAAAGGAATTAATTCTGACCTTAATGACCATAATTGTAACAATTATAGTAGGTTTTAGAGCCTTTAATGATGTATTGTACCTATTTATAACACCTATGTAACATTTCAGAACGCAATAGATATTATTTTGAATTGAATTGAAATGACGCAAAATGTGCACTTCTCGACTGGCGCATTTTTTCCTCGTATAGCAAATAAGATTACAATGATTTTTTGATACATGAAAAAAATACTTACTTGATAGATTTAGCGTCAAATACTGAAAAGACAATAAGCCGCGGAAGATTTAAAACATAGCCCTAAAACAATTTTTTTTCAGTGGCAATTTATTAAATACACACATACACACACTCACACAAACACGCGACGGAATATCAAATCAAATCAATATATTTATTGGCTAAAACACGGTATTAGGGATGTTACAGGTTACAATGTTCACATGTTTTGTTTCGTAAAGAAAGCATGCAAAGGGATAAAAACGAACACACATACAGATACAGATTTTTCCATATTTACTGGATCGTAGGATGTCGACAATTACCAGTCTCTGGGGACATCTGAGTCTAGGATTGTCAGCCTTCTTGATATAGCACTTATCACTTATTATTAGTCTTTCGTAACTTATCTATGTTTTTTTTTGTCTATTTTGGTCTTGTTGACTTAGGTGAGTAGTCAGTCAGCACTTTCACAAAAATCTCTCAAGAGGTCGTCCTAGAAATCATCGTATTTCCGTACATTTTGTTCCCTGATTGTAAAGACGTGAATGATAATTGAAACAAAATAACAAGTGATTTTAAAAGATTAGTTCTTATTCTTGCATGTGACGCGAATGGATTTTTCATGTCATTTCTAAAATAAAGATAAATCACCCAAAGAACTACCCTTATTTCAGAAAAATTACGTTCGAGTTACGTTCGAACATCGGTTTACAAGAGACTGCAACTTATCCTGACAATCCGATTTTAACATTTAATTGAAGATATGGTCTACTTGTACATAGGTTGAATCCTTTTTTTACATATTTACAAAATATAGCAGAAAAAAAATGCTGAACTAACATAGAATTTTAGAAATTTCCATTTAAATATCATTTATTTTTCTATCATTATGAACAACTATTATAAGATTTAAACACTACACAATAATCTTCAGGTATACTTTTAAAATAATATAATTTTTATTTTTTGTGAAAACAAAAAAATGAGTAGTAAACCTAAGTCAAAATTAACTATAAAATCAAGCGCGCAAAAGCGATCATGTTTCAAACCTAGGTAGGACGTCCACTACCTAATAAATTATCAATATTGTCTTGTAAAGGATTAACATTGTTGACGCTTTATCCCGCATCATAGCACACAAGCATAGAACTGTATTTCATTTTTGCACTGAAAAAAGGTGCACGGCCTAATATCAAATAATATTATTTAAATAGTTTAAATTGTTGACTAATTTGATCTTGTTAAGCAGTCAGTCAGCACCATCACAAATAGTTCTAAATAGCATCTGTCGGAAGCAGAGGGGGGGTTTAAAAATCAGTGCGACCCGAGATCTAGTTTCGTGGCAGCGTGGGCAGAACTACAGTATTATGTATATAAACTGTGGCTGAACTTCTTTTCCCTTTGTCTTTTTTTGTATGTTTTCTTTTTGTGCGATCATAACCAAAATACCTTGTAAAATGTCTAATGTTTCGGGAAAAGACAATAAATGATTTTTTATTTATTTTATAATATTACCATGAAGACGCTACTCGTAATACTCGTAGTCACATATCAAATAAAAACCAATAAAACCAATTTATTTCTCCAAATAGGCCTAAATTAAGCACTTTTTCATCCCTCATACTCGGAAAGTAGGTCTGCCTGAGGAGCGGGTTGAAAGTAATACTTTTCAGCCCTAGGAAGAATCGTTTTCAACTTACAGCTGTCAAATTATAAAAAGAAAAAACTAGTTCTATTTTTACATTTCTATTGAACCATGTTGCAACTTTCTATACAGCCACTCAATAACAGCGCGATGTAAAATTGAATTAAGTAACATAAAATTTTAAGTATTATTTACGGAATTTTTTAATGACCTCATTATAAGTTTACTTTCAACTATTTCTTTTAAATAACAGATTTGGGCAAAATATTTACCATTTTTTCAATGATGAAAACGAAAAATAATGGCTGAATAGCTGGCCGGCCCCAGGAAAAAAATAGGCGGGAAAGCAGCAATTCGATCATTAAGTGTTTTTTCGAGTTGTAGAACGTAGTGATTGCATATTCTTTGGTACGGTTTTGTTAAAATTTACTAATTTATTCTTCAGCTGACTCATGTTTTTATTTGTACTTTCCTTGTATTCGTAATGAAAAGTACAGTGTTTACCTCGGGTTAAAGATTTATTTCCCTCGAACTACGAGTATTGGGGCCCTCGCTACTCTTGGGCGCCAAACCCCGTCTCGGGACTTAATAAGTTACTTTCACCCCTAGGTTAACAATGTACTATTTTACACATTCCAATTTTTTAACCTTATTACTGCTTTGGGACAATTTATAGGTTAGCGCCAAGAAAAAGCTAATTGTCATTTCTTTTTAATTAAGTATAGTATGTTTAAAAAAATATTTAAAGATCTGAGACCATGACAGTTTTTAATTTACACATTTACGAGTAAGTATATCATTAAGTAATCATTAACAGTGTAATAGCCTTTTTGCATGACAATCATCTTGACGTGTGATTTAAATTTATTCCTAATTCAACAATAGACTGTCGTAATTTGTTAAAGAAGCGAATAAACCCACGAAAGTATTACTTACGCACTCTGAAATTAATACTATTATGTGAATTCTATTTATTTTACTCGTGGTATTAAAATGATGTTTGTCACTTTTCTAAGGGAATACATGCAAAAAAGTAAATGGATGTATATGTACTTATTATTTTAATTAAAAGAATTGAGAGGCCACCGGCATAATGATAGGTACAGTTCATTCAACGAGTCCCGGGGTGTAAGTTCGTAAATTGCCCGTACAGCTCTTTTTTGTAGTATTAAGATAGTTTAAATATCTGATGCTGAGCACCATTACAATTTTCCTTATATGACATTATACTGTGATAGTAGCTAAAATACACTAATATTGCCGTTCCAACAGTCTATTATTTATCTTTCTCACGACATAAGCAGCTGAACTAAGTCTTCTAAGAGTCTCAATATAAGCACTCCATTGCAGATTCTTACGTCGTCAATTACAAGAAGGTCCAGTACCTTCTTGTAATTGACGTTAAGGTTCCCGTCTGCAATTCCAGAATTGTTAGTATCCATTCGATCATCTTTTACAATGTTAATATAAATACATAAATAAATAAATATTGGACAACATAACATACATTGCTCTGATCCTGTGGTAAGTAGCCAAAGCACTTGTGTTATAGAAATCAGAAACAACGACAGTACCACAACACCTAGACCCGAGACAATATTGAAAAGTTATTTTTCTACATTGACCCGACCGGGATTCGAACCCGGAACCTCAGAGATAGCGACACCAAGTCCGGTATACTCGCCTCTCGGCTACGGATGTCGTCAAATGTGTTGAGACCTGCCTTACATTCCGCGTTGTAAAATCTATGCATTTCGTTTTGTTTTCACTGAGCAAAAGATTGTTACATAGTTCAAAACCAGTGTGATACTTGCGAAAAGACAATGACATCGTCAAATTATATTTGTCCCTTTTGACGTGATAACGTCTTTAAAATCGTTTTAGTCGGGTGACATATTCAGAAACTTGTGTCACACCAAAACCTCACGAGCGCGATCGCAGGTATAATGAGAGAGAGACGGACCGATCTCCCGTCTCATCTCGAGCGCTGCCAGTCATTCCGTGAAACTTGTCACGCGGAATCCTCACGAGCGGAGGCTGGCATAGCGTTCGAGTGAGTGGACCGATCTTCCGTCTCTCTCACTCTAGCGGCATACAAACGAATGGAGATTTTCTCGTGCGGTTAAGTTTGATTTGAGTTAAAAACGATAGATGTAATTTAAAATTTGAAAAAATTGTAATCTTCATTAATTCCTTACTTCCCAAAAACTTATATCACCAATAAGACGTTATCACGTAAACATCTCGATCGTAAACCTACTTTACAAACAACCAATTTTTTTTTATTTAGATTAGTGATGTTTTAAAAGCAATATTCAAATTACCAATTAGGACTCTTTTATTGCTTGTCACAGTATCATGATGTCGCCTGCTAGTTTGCCTCTATACAGGGTTATTTGTACAACATCAACGACCTCCTTGGGGCTGATTCTGATAGGTCCTACAGAAAAAGTTGTTGTATTTGAGCACCAGAATCAGCCCCTAGGAGGTTGTTGATGTTTATTTATTTATTTATTTTATTAGGACAACCAACAAGACAAGCACAATTACATGCAAATATTGGCTATAGACTAAGTGCCGTCTTAATAACAGGTTGCCACGGCATGCAATAATGGACTACATAATTTTTTAGTTACATAAGTGACCTTAATTATATTGTTGCTATATTAGCTATTACTATTTTAGTGCAAAATAAACAATTTATCAATAACCTACAACTCAACAAAATTAGACATTGGCTAAACAGATAAGGATAACAAAACCCTCCTCTTAAAGTTTCCCATGGAGTCAGCAAAGATGTCGATGTCACATTCTCTGCTGAGTTTATTGTATTGTCTTTGGAGTCTATTCATGGTGGCATGGTGACCAAGGTTGCTTTTGGACTAATTTGTTGAAAAAGGAACGTATCTGCTGCGACGTGGTAACTTATAAGGAACATTCAACTTAATAGACTGTAATATCTCGGGACAATCAACTGCGCTGTTAATGACCTTATATAGAAACATTTGATCTAATAACTGCCTGCGCTCACGCAAACTATTTAATTTAAAATAGTCTAGGCGTTCCCTGTAAGAGGGAAGCTTTTTTGCCTTGTTAGCTTGATAGGAGAGATGCCACATAAATCTTTTTTGAATTCGCTCAATCCGCTGTATATGGACTTCGTAATGTGGAGACCAGACCTGGCTACAGTACTCTATACCAGAACGAACTAATGCTAAATATAATAAAATTTTTGGAGATGTTTTAAAAATAACCCTATATAAAAAAGAAATATTTACTATTCTCATCTACATTCATAAACCATTTATCCGATTGCGATGAACTTTTTTTAGTTAGTCTTAGATAGATAGATAGATAAGTTATGGTGAACACGCCTAGAAAGATTTCTGATTTGAATTGAAGACTACGCTCACAGTTAGTTCTTAATAAAAACTCTTTTTCCAACCTAAATCACTATTTTCAGCCTTCACCTCGTAATTTGGCTCACGTATTCCATTCCACCCTGTATGACCATATACAGGTTGTCCGCTATCCCGTGAAGTCATGGGTCTTTTGGGCACAAAACGTGATGCATGCGCCTTATCAGCGCATCGGGGTCGGGCCTTTTCTAACGGGCTTTCTTAAGGTTCCATAAGAGATGTTTTAGGGTTATGTTTTTAAAACATGAATTTGATAATTGTAAATACTACATCATCATCATCATCATTTTAGCTATATGACGCCACTGCTGAACATAGGCCTCCCCCAATGACTTTCATTAATATAAGCAACTCTGAAAATCCGGTGGAGCTGTGGCATGACCCACAGGTGTTAGTTCAGCGTGAAATGTCTAGTTAAAAACATTTATTTAAGGCAAGTATAGTCGCCTAATGTTGAGAAGCTTCCATGTACATTTCCAATGTTGCATTTACAATCGTATGTCATTCAGTTCTAAAAATAAACTTGTATTCTTCTTTACATTTTCGTGTTCACACAAGTCAACAACAAAGAACAACAAGTTAGCTGACGAAATATAATAAAAGATGCTGAAAGCCGAATCGATTAAGGCTACGGGTAAGGCAAGTGACCTTGAGCATTAAGCGTCGACTAATGCGACTTCTATTACGTGCCTAAGATAATGCAAATGCTTCTCGCAGACTAAACATCCATCCGTTGTGCTCCTGTGCAAATAGATTATCATTGCGAGCAAAATATCCGCCCATGGAAAAGTAGGCGCTAAGAGTAAACCATTAAAAATCCTTATAATTCCTAATTGGTTGACTATTTGAAAAAAAAAACTTCATCCTAAAGGGACGAATGTTATAATTGTAAACCAACTTTGAAGCTTAACAAAAACGTCGTTTAAAATATAAATGTGTACAAGCTCGCGATATTTGCTGTACTTCGAAGTATTTTTTAGTGTTTATAAGAAGTAATAACTAGTATTTAGATACAACAGGAAAACCTTCAACATATAAGTTACATGATATATTAATTTCCACATTCTTTAGCCCCTACTTTCGAAAGAAAACTTGTCCAAGAACACCTCTTTCACGTGTATTCTCCTTACCCTGCGCCTTAATCTGGAAGACCCAGCTATAAAAATAAATTCTGCCGACATTCACACTAGTAGCCTTAACTAGAAAGAGCGGAAAGTGATTAGATAATGGATTAAGACAATTAATTAAATGTACATACAAAGAAATCCATCAGTTAGATTATTATAAACGCTCTTGTTGTTTGATGTGTAGTGTGAGGACTGATGACTGGTTGAGGGCGATGCATTTTGAAGGAAACACCACTTTAAACGATATTTTGAATTGACTTTATCTTGGACACAGTCAAAATCTACTAATTTATAGACATCTCCCTACCATGTACGCGGAACAGAACAAGAGCAGCGCGGAACAAAATAAAGCCAGGTTTATTTAGTAATAAGAGATCATGGTAAGTCCTCAGATCATTTCATCACCTCTTAATCTAAGCACAACTATATGTTTTTTCTTTCTTCGAATTCTTCTGATAACTTTGTTTTTTGTGCAAAAAAAAACTTGTTTGTAATTAATTTTTTTGTCTCCACCCAGAACCACATTTAACTGATCCGTCTCACGCTTGACGCGATGATTTCTCAGTTACGTGTGCAAAATATCAGTGGGGGTCTGTCAGTGGTTGATTTGGGTAAATCTCGCCTTCGGCACTGTATCGGGTCTTGGCACGTGAGCTGCGTACGGTTAAGTTAATGGAGTGCACAAAATACGTTGTAAAGTGGGTAGGTAGTTATTCTAGACCACAATAATTGACGACCTCCCCGAGAGGCCAGTACGCTGGACTTGGCGTCTCGCCATCTCTGAGGTCCCGTGAACGATTCTCGGTCGGGTCAATGTAGAATACGATCTTCTCTATCTTGTTTCGGGTCTGGGCAGTGTTTTTGATATCTTTAACACAAGTCGTTTAGCTACGTAAGTAGCTAAACGAGCTTATGGTTCGAACAATGTATGTGATGTTGTCCAATATTTATTTATCTGTTGGTTTCAATTCTGTAGATTTATCTTCCGTGCCGTGTGGGGCAATTCTTTACTGCCGTAAAGAATACAATGCCCCACCGCCAACTGGAGGTGTGTCGTAATTCCTGTACGGCAGCAGCGTCTTTGTGCGAAATCTTATAAAAAACTGCGCTCGGCAACCTGCCTGCCAAACGTGGCGAGTATTGGCAATCCCCCTGATGATAAGTCAAGCCTCCCCGGCTTTTGTTCAGTAGTGGACGTCCTATGACTGAAATGATGATGATAAATGATGAGATTTATCTTAAATCATTACTTAGCAAATTTAATTAAATTTAATTAATTTAAGATTTTATTTTATGTTATTTCGCATACCTATCTCTCGATCAAAAGATCACCTTTATTTATTTATTTTATTAGGACAACCAACAAGACAAGCACAATTACAAGCAAATTGGTAAGACATGCAAATATTGGCTATGGACTAAGTGCCGTCTTAATAACAGGTTGCTTGAGTTATGGGACAACCCTGTATAATGTCTGGTATGGTTGGTATCTACCTGTGTCTGGTATGTGTATCTATAATGTCGACATATAAAATTACAATTATGAACATGGACATGGCCATTTTTACATAGAACTCCTATAACAATTAATGTGCAATCTAGTTCAAATATATTTTTTTGTTATTTTATATTCAACTGTAAACTTGAGATTAGTTTTTCAAATTATTTTTTTATTGCACATAAGTGACCTTTTTTATGGAAGCTGATTTTGAAGTGGTAATTTATATAATTTGTAAACATGTACCATACCAATAGTACATTTTATATTCCGATTTGATAATACGTTCTCATTCTCAAATAGACTCCAATATCATGTTCCCGCTCGGTAAATAAGGAAAACTATCTCTCAAACAGAATGTACCTTTAGAAATATTTCCGCTGTGAAGCCATAGAGTCTCGCAATACCTCGGCCGGGAATCGAATCTCGCACACAATGCGAAGCGGCAAAACGTCGAGATGGGCTCGCGTTACTGACACGTATATTTGTCGATTCGTTTACAGAGATGTTTATCTTTTACAATCATGAAAAACGTATTTACGATGAAGTTGCAATGGGAAAGCACAGACAAACCTTTCTTTTTTATGGACGCAATCCCGCTCTATAAGCAGAGCGGTGATTCTGCCAATATCGAGTGATTCTTGATATAGTGTTCACAATAAATAACGGGTGTTTAGTTTTTATTGCTTTTCTTGGATTCAGTGAAGGCTATTCTTCCCGTAGTAGCAGGACTCAAGATGATATCAGGTCTAAAGCAAGTTGTCTTGAGACAAGTCGCTTGACACTCGATGCGGCGTTGAATACAATGATCATTATTTCAATAGTTTCAAATCTTTATCACATCACCAAACATTAGAACACAAACTACACCAAACTTGCACTCTAAAGCTCTTTAAATGATAAATAAAAACCATTAAAATAGATCAACCATGCATTTCGATAGAAAGCCGGGTCCACCCACCAAATCCAGACAAAGCTTCTTCTTTCTTCTTCTTTTCTTTTTGGTGGCGATAAACGTGTGTTTTATCACCCGTGGGTTACACTGTCCCGCCAATATCACGTGCGCAGCATTTAAACGGTGATATCTCAGATGGTGCTAGCGTGTTTGACCTTGACAACCGTTGTCAACTAATGTCAAGTCAAATGTCAAAATTTCGATTTTTTTTGTGTGCTTGCTAGTATGACGCAAGTTTCACACACGATTGATAACTTATCATAAGCTCTATCGTAGTGATTATTGATCAGTGGCAACAGTGAAAAAACTATTTAATAGTCACACGGGCAAGACCAAACACAATGCGACATCTATCGGAGTAAATGTGCAGTGTGGTTCTCCATTAAAGTTACTCACATCCTTAAGTGTCATTACATAATAATATAATGATAGTTTACCTACGGTAATTACAAAATTTAAGCAACAAAACAGTTTTGTGTGCAAACGTTTACACAAAAGAATAAATTTCCCCACCTCCAACAGGTAGCATGTCGAAATAGGCAACTAATTCCTGTAGCAAGAGACGGGCAGCAGTTTGCGTGCGAAATGTTATAAAGAACTGCGCTCGCCAACCCGCCTGCCAAGCGTGGTGAGGATTGGCAATCCCCACTATGATAGTCATTGGGGGAGGCCTGTGTTAAGCAGTGGACGTCTTATGGCTGAAATGATGACATCCTTTGAATAATGACACATATAATGATAGTTCAGTACCTACGGCAATAAAATTGAAGCAACAAAACAGTTTTGTGTGCAAAGGTTTACACACACACGCACGCCTCTAACATAGTTAATAATAAATAATTTGTTTCCACAATCACTCCAATAAACTTATTCTAGCTATAGGTATAACGGATAGACATACATATATACATCCATGACTTAGGTACAAATAAATATTGGACAACAACACATACATTGATCTGATCTGATCGTGAAGACGTGCAAAAAAGAGAAATATTTCCGATCTGATCCTAAGCTTAAGCACTTGTGTTAAATTTCTATATAGCACAACATTGGATGTGTGTTATAGTGTATTATTATATTGTAACTTGTGTGTAAATAAATAAATAAAAATAAAAAAACATCTAGACCTCCTGAACCAAGAATATAGTTCGTTTTCCACATTGACCCAATCGAAAATAGAACCGGGCACCGAAAGAGATGGAGACGCCAATTCCGGCGTATTTGTTTTTCGGCTATGGAGGTCGTTCTCATCACACAAACATTTGTCCTTTGTGGGATTCGAACCCGCTACTGCCAGGCTTTGTAGCGCACGAACCACTAGACGGTTGTCAAGAAACAAAACGAACGAATGTTTTTTTTGGTTTTAAAACCATTGAAAATTCACAGTTTTTACAGCAAAGACCAATTAATTAAAGACATTTTATTGTGTTAAAACTTTAGAGACTAAATAAATAAGAATTTAGCTACAACAAAAAAAACGTGTTTATCACCTTCGAAGTGCGAGGAAGCCATATAAAGCATAAAATCTTTCCTTAACTTAGAAAAAAGGAAACACAAATAATTCTGTTGAAAGAAACGGACCGCGTGGGCGGTCTGTAATGGAAACGCGCTGATAGCACTGTTGCCATGCTGATATTTTATTACAGCAGCGCACAGGCACTAAACACACACACACAACCGCAAGCAAGCACGCAAGCACGCACGCTTGCACCCACGCACCCACCCACGAAAGTAAGCACGCACGCACGCACGTACGCATGCATGCACGCATGCACATACGTAACGTTAACTCCTATTTGTAAGCTTTTGAAATAAAGATATAGACATAGCTGTCAAATCGAATTTTTTACAATGGACCGAATGAATTATCATTTCGATCACGCAAATTTGTTTTTATTTTTTCTATTTTTGTAGTTTATTTTATTTTAGTGTAGGTTCTGTGCTTAATATTTAAGCTTATTTAAATTGCATGTGGTGTTTTCCTTATAGATTGGTACACTTAGATGACAAATTATTTTTAGAAGATTATTGTAATTTTTGTGTATAGAAACTATAGAAAACCTTATTAAATAAATAAACGAAACGGAAAATAAATTATCGCCGTAAGTTCAAAAACTTTAATAGTATCACGTGGAAAGTGCAAATAAATGCACGTAGCGCATGCGCTTACGATGATCCAGAATTTCGTTTTCAACTAAAGAACTTTAAAATGTCAAAAATAAATACAACCCTCGCTATCCGCCGAAATATTCCGGGAAGATATACGGATAGCGCGCATCCCAGGAAGTGGTAAGTTAGGAATTCCGGCCATATGATTTGTGGCTTGTTTTGTGCTCCGGTTTATTTCGGTTGCCAACGGTTAAGCGAGAAGGTTATCTTTTGGAATTTTCACCAAAACTTGAATACGGGGTTATGAAATGCGCTTCCCGTTTCCACGAAACGTCGGGAGATTGAGGAAAATATTATTTTTTACTTCATTCTCATGATGAGATCGCTGTGCGATGCTGGTAATGTATTAAAGAAAACCTTGATAAAATTACTAAGAGCAAAGTTTGACTTAAAATACTAGAATCATACCTTCACTATCTTGTTTCGCGCTCCGGATTACAAGACCAAATGACCGCGGGTTCAGGGCTTGTGATGAGCACGAGCGTTTGTATCTGAGTCATAGATATCTCATAGTGATACTGAAGAATGGACTGAATAACTCTGAATAGGGTAAAATGAGGAGTGGTAGGTATTGTTTCTATTGTAGGATTCGAACCTGCGACCGCCTTGGCTTTGCAGGGTGTGAACGCGCTATATGCGGATTTCAAAATGAAAATATGTATACTGGATTTACAAAAAAATGCTTGAATGGGGAATACGCATATAATTTTATTTGGTATTAAAATGAATAGTACTTAATTATGATTGTAAAACTTCAAGTACTTTTGAAAAATATTAGTAAAAACTGACTTACAACCCATTAAAGCCGCGTAGTAGACAAGGAGATCCGATATGTACCGTGACGTCACAGTACACGTCCATCATACATTTTGATAGTAAAAGTTGTTTTAGAAAGAGACAGGTATATCTCAATTTCTAATTACTATATCATAGTTATTATTTACCAAAAAATAATTTTTTTTTTACCATAAGCGCTATAATTGTATACAATTTCTTAAAAATATAGTATAAATAATATATTATTTTCGTGAATATTCCCCATTTACGCCGATTTTCTATAGTGAATTCAATAACTGAGCATAAGGGCCTGCGCAGACAAGGGACTTTTGTCCGCGATCTTTTTTGTCCGCCAATATAGATTGCTTACAATTGTATCGAGTACCGCGCCCTACCCAGTATCCGTTGGGAGCTCTACTCTCGAAATTGTTGACAAATATGTCTACTTAGGACAAGTTATCCAGTTGGGTAAATCCAATTTTGAGAAGGAGGTCAATCGTCGAATCCAACTCGGCTGGGCAGCGTTCGGGAAACTACACCACGTCTTCTCGTCCAAAATACCTCAGTGCCTCAAGACGAAAGTCTACAACCAGTGTGTGTTACCAGTGATGACATATGGAACTGAAACTTGGCCTCTCACTATGGGCCTCATAAGAAAGCTCATGGTCGCACAGCGTGCTATGGAAAGGGCTATGCTTGGTGTTTCCTTGCGAGATCGAATCAGAAATGAAGAGATCCGTAAACGAACAAAAGTCGCTGACATAGCCCAACGGATTAGCAAGCTGAAGTGGCAGTGGGCGGGGCACATAGCACGTAGAACTGATGGCCGATGGGGCAGAAAGGTTCTAGAATGGAGGCCGCGTACCGGCAAGCGCAGCGTAGGACGTCCACTCACAAGGTGGTCAGACGACCTGGTAAAGGTCGCAGGAAGACGCTGGATGCAGGCCGCTTCCAACCGGCCAATCTGGAAGTCAATGGGGGAGGCCTATGTTCAGCAGTGGACGTCCTATGGCTGAAATGATGATGATGATGATGTATCGAGTACCGTACACGAGGGATTAAAAGTACCGCATACAAAAAGTCCCCCCAATAACCGAGAACGCCAAGAGATCGGACTGGATAAAAGTACGGGGGAGTCCCCGAAAAAAGTAAAACTCATTTGTCTGAGCGCAGCAACGCACACAGCGAACTTTAGTCATTTAGTCAGTTTAGGTCATTTTTTTCACTGTTTTTTTTAGGGATTTTTATCCTCTGCGGACAAAAGTCCCTCGTTTACGCAGGCCTTAAGGGTCTGAAGTGTTTATTATAATTTACTTTGATTAACAAAAATTTTAACAATTTTATTTACCAGAAAATACTCTGATACAATAAATATTATATTCAGCTCTTGAAACGTGTCAAAAATTATAACGCCGCGCCTCGTAAAAGGAATTCTTATAATTCGAATATTTAGTAACGCAGGCTGTCATTTGCCTAAATTTAATAAAATATAACAGCCGCGGGAGGTATCGGAACGTAATCAAATTGGGTTCGCGTGAAATGGAACGCCGTAGATTTCGGCGAACGAGAAATATCTGTCAGGTTTGGACATTATAGGTGTATCGACGTTTTATTGGTTATATCACAGTCTGAATATCTTTATGAATAACTTATACTGTGAGTGTGAGATTTGAGATACAGTGAGATTTTAACACGAAAAATTTGTTGCGGTTTTTTAAAAATAAGTATTTTTATTTAAACACTTCTATTTTAGAAGTTACAGGGCACATTTTACCACTTTGGAAGTGTCTCTTGCGCAAACTATTCAGTTTAGAAAACAATGATGTTAGAAACCTCAATATCATTTTTGAAGACCTATCCATAGATAACCGTCATGTATGGGTTTAATGAAAAAAAAAAAATGAGTTACGGTTCTAAGTATGGGGAACCCCCAAAATTTTTTGTTATATATTTCTATTTTTGTGTGGAAATCTTAATGCGGTTCACAGAATACGTCTACTTACCAAGTTTCAACAGTATAGTTCTTATAGTTTCGGAAAAATATGGTTGTGACATACGGTCGGACAGACGAACATGACGTACGTCTGTCCGACCGTAGACACGACGAATCCATAAGGGTTCCGTTATTTGCCATATGGCTACGGAACCCTAAAAACGATGGTGTCGATAAATCGGTATATAATATCAAATCAGATAAGATAAGAATCATATCGTCATATCATTGGGTAAAACCAGGATAGTTGCCTCAGTCTGATACATGCCCCGGTTTTGAATACACTATGTTAGAGATGCCTCCAGTGTCTCTCCAATGATCAAAAACGGTACCCCCGTAAGTCTCAATGCCATTCAAACCATAAGAAAAAGTCCATGCGTTTTGTGTGTGTAAGCAAAAATCTTCCACGGCATGACCAACACGAGCGTCAAAATTATATTTGTGAGTCATTTCTATGTAATATTTTTTTACATGGCTATGGATTCAATGAACTTTTTGTTTCTTCGTATACACTGGACTTTAAACTATACGGTCCATTACATTTTATTGATAAAAAGTTTTTTTTTAAATTTAAAAGGGCAAGTATCCGTATTGAAAAGGATAGTCGCCCTATATACTTTTGCGGATAGTTGCCTTAAGGGCAATTATTATTTCTTGAAGATTTCATGTTGCACGTGAGAAAAATGACCAGCAAATATTTGCAAAAATCTAGCGTGGTCCTGCGTCTCATCAGCTGGACTGAAGACAGTTAAGCACTGGGGTTCAACTAAACTAAAAAAACAAAAACTAAAAAATAAATCTAATAAATAAATTGAAGCAATTTTATCGTGGGGCAAGTATCCCGCGAAGCATTTTTAGCGTGAGGCAACTATTCGTCACACTAGGCAACTATCCCTTTTTCGAGGGGTCAAATAAAACAAGATTTCCATATAGACAATATTAATTGTGTTTACAAAAAATGGTGTAGAATAAAAGGTTAAAGACCAATGTTTTATGTACTGTTATGTAATGTTATATTGTAAGTACACTCATAATTTATATCTTATTGAGCATTTTCAAAAAGTGGGGCAACTATCCGGCTTTTACCCTATTATAACATCGTGTTTGATGATTGATGTGATGATGATGATGATGATTGATGATGTTAAGATGTGTTCATGCTAAGGGGGCAGGGTGTTCTGAGATTTCGTGTCTATGTGTGCGTTGCTCTAACGCGCATTGTATGAAGCCTAACTTCTGATACCCATAAATCACTATTATTTTTCTATGTTCTACGTTGGCTTACCGATAGTAGAGCATTGCAGGATCTCGCTTTCAAAAGTAATTAAATCAAATCAAATCATTTATTTGCAGAACAAATGTTACAGTAATACAGGTATTCAGTATTAGAGTCAGTTTCAAAGGTATAATTAATATACCGGGAATTGTGCCGGTGTGAAAATGTCTTTAATAACAACAAATCATTAAATAAAAAGAAAAAAAAAACATTCAAATTTAAATAATCATAATAATATACAATGTCAAATTGTAGTAATAATAAAAATACTTATATAATATTTTTGTCATTATTTTTCATTCAAATAATCATTAATATCATAATAACATTTGTCGAGAAGTCTATTTATTTTCTTCTAAAGATATTAAGAGTCTTTAAAATTTTCAGGCATTTTATTAAATTTCTCTACGGATTGACCAGCTCAATACAACACTATTTATTTGACCATTGTCAAGGTTCTTATCATTTAATCAACCGTGACATCTAAAATCAAACACAACCTTCAACGCTATTACTCTGACAGTAAATAAACGACAATGGCAAAACCATATAATTTACCCCCCCAACCCAATCGCACCAGTAAACAATAAACATCCCTACACAATAAAACGTAAATGATAATTCGCGAGATGGCGCCGCTGAACGCTTCCGGGACACGCGTCTGCCATTAGCGAGCGGTGACGTCACAACCGGCTGAACGCGTATTTGCTATCTTTGGTATGAAGCTAATGAACTGTGGTATGAATATAGATTCGTGGACATACGATTACTGAAATCGAGAAATTGATACTTATATAGTTTTCACCTGCCACTTCTTCGGCAGTCAACATTAGTTGTATGACTTCCACTTTGTTTAGAACTTTGATCAAATTATGTGCAGGTTTCTAAATCAAAGCGATAGTATGGGCTTTTTGGATATCAAGAGGTCGGTGAGCCCCGTGAGGTAAAAACAATTATAATTGTGTATCATTTTGTAAAGTTACCGAGTTACGGATTTGTCTGGAAAAGATCGCTTTTAGCGAAGTGACCGCCTAAATTGTGCATCTTTTTGTAAACACGAATTGTAACTTCTTTCTATAGTGTACAATAAAGAGTATCTATCTATCTATCTAATGTACTGATTTAATGATCTATGTAAGTGTAACATGTACTAATATATGTAGATTGATACCACTTGCTTGGCGGAGAAGGCAAACATCATAAGAAAACTTGCTCATGGAAATAACACGCTATGGTCCGAATTGGTCTGGTCTATCCAAGGATTACAGAGTGATCTGATGACAAATGACAATCGCTCTACTCGTAATTATAATCAGTAGACTTGCCGCATCTAAGACACCTTACGGCAAATTTGAGCGATGATTGGGCTCAGCGGCGTGCATCAAGAAAGACATTAGCCAGCAGAGGACATGACGTGGGCTGATTAAATTGTAAAAATATTTGTGCCTACCTGTACCCGCGGCTTCGCCCGCATGGAACACGGTTTGTCGTATCGTATTTTACTCGCTAACGAGGTCGATTTAAAATAATAGCCTTTGTCCTTCCCTAAGATTCAAGATTTTTTTCGTATAAAATTTCATCAAAATCGATTCAGCTTTCACGACAAAGAGCTTCATCTTTTTTTATAAGATCCTATCTACATCTATACTAAAATTAATCAAAATTAGTTTAGAGGTTTAGGTGTGCAAACGTAACAGACGACAGACAGACAAAGAGACAGCAGAGTTACTTTTGCATTTTTAATATTAGTATCGATAGTATGGATTCATCATCATCATTATTTCAGCTATAGGATGTCCACTGATAAACATAGGCCTTCCCCAGTGACTTCTAGATTGACCGGTTGGAAGCGGCCTGAATTCAACGGCTTCCTGTAACCTTAACCAGGTCGTCTGTCCGCCTTGTAAGTGGACGTCTCTCGCTGCGCCTGCCGGTACGTGGCCTCCATTCCAAAACCTTTCTGTCCCATAGGCCGTCAGTTTTGTGTACTATATTCCCCGCCCCTGCTTTTAGTTTTAGTAAGTCCGAATTTTAGTCAGTTAGTATGGATTGCAAAATAGAAAAATATCCTAGTTATGCCTGGCAGCCACTGAATAGGTGTTTGTAAGTACGCGTCCGCCCAAACCCGGGTGGGTAGTTTGGTCCAGGGCGCGAGCGAACCTGATAAATGCATCAGGTGCAAATGTTGCGCAGATTGTGTTTTGTCTACGTCCAAATGGACCCATTTAGACAGGGACCAACTTGGGTATCCATTTCAGTTCGCTGAAGGATCTTAATAATGGGTTAAGAGTTTCTATAGGGATTCGGGAGTTTGATTCAACAAAACTAGGAAACGGGTTATGAAAGTTTCTGTGATATTGTTACGACGGCTCTGAACTAAAGTGTTCAACTATAAATAGAGGTAGACTAAGGACACTATTCGTAATACTGTTTCTGTCTGAATTCTAATCTATCTACCTATACACACAGGGTAGCCAGAAAAGTGACGTCCAAAAAATTTTTTCAGGTGCCTCGTCGTCGGACGACATCGGACGTCACTTTTCTTGCCACCCTGTATATAAAAATGAATCTCTATTTCCCTTGGTCGCTGCATCACGCGTGAATGGATGATTTTTTGGATGACAATTTCGCTAATTCTTTTTTGTTGTGTTATTTTTTGTCAGGAGAAGGTTCTCTTGAAAAAAAAAGATATTTGTGCAAAAAAAATATTTATGAACTGAAGATCACACGAACGAAGTCGCGGGCAACAGTTAGTTATTAATAAAATGGCTGTCTTCGTAGCTTTGCCTATAGAACCCCTTGCCGTTTTTACTTCGGCAATCTGTATTGCCTCAAAGTTTTAAAACTAGACATAAGACCGCCTAAATTGTGCTATTCATTATGTATATTTACTTTCCTGTGATTTGTTTGTTTTGTGTGGTGTACAATAAAGAGTATCTATCTATCTATCTATCTACTACCTATTTCCTTGGACTGTACTATTTTTTCTTCGTCTATTTTCCTCACGCTTCCCTACATTATTATGGTCACGAGATTCGTTTTAATCGGGTATGTGATTACGTATATGTATTAAAACTAGCTGTTCCTACGCATGTAATTTAGTTTGTCACAGAAATTCGTTAACTAACGTCTAACGTCTAACGAATAAAGAACAAAATATACCTACACCAAACCTTTATGTTTAGGTTTGCTTTAATTGTGACTAAGGTTTTAGGGCGACTTCAATAATGAAGAAGTCCAAGGTGGAACACTCTTATTAATTAAATACGGTCTTTATCAAACCCTCTTATTCGGTACGAAAGTAAGCTTAATTATAATAGAAATTAACAGGATATTGATACCCACGCAGCCTGAAATCTCGCGCCAAGCTTTACAACTGGTACTCCAGAGTTATCTTACACGCATTTCTCAAAAAATGTTATTTTTTGGGAAAAAAGTCTTTATTGTAAGTTGTTTTCCTTACAATATAGACTTTTTTCCCTCTATTTTACTCTTTTGGTATTGTATGAAATTCAACCCATGTCAATGGGTCATCATCCCATCTTTTTGGTAAGCATTCTTGTCACAAATTACAGCTAGTGACTAAATTTTAACTCTCTATCCTAAGCCATTTGGGCAGGATGAAGATTTTATATAAAAAAGGTTACTAAAAGTGCAATATAAAAAAGGTTGTTTTCTACATTGACTTGACGGTGAATCGAACCCGGGACCTCAAAGATAGCGACGCCAAGCCCTGTCGGCTACGGAGGTTGTCATATCGGTCCGGCGTGGTCGTCTCTCGGCTACAGAGGTCAGTGATTAAGTAAAACACTAACAGAGGTCGTCAAATATCGTAATCATTTAAGAAAGAAATAAGGATAAAAAATTGGACATCACGGACAAATAGCTTAAATGACACATAAAACGTTAAAATAAAACAAAATAAAACAACAAACAAGACATTAATACAACAAAAAAAAATTATTCAAAATAAGAAATCAAGCTATGTCATTAAATAATTAACAAAAAAAGATGGATGTTCTCTCACGGTTACATTCTAGTTGTAAAACAATGGTTTATACATTACCTGTAATGTCCAGGATATGGTATCATTGGACAATTTTTCACCCCTCGGGAAAGGTGCAATGCATTTTGCGGGATAGAATGTAGCCTTGTCGATGGACAAGGAGAGTCTGGGTGTTCTGGGGCTCCAAAAAAAAAAAAACACTGTCTAGTACTCTTTACACACATGATATAGATGTTTATTGGTTTCAACTAAACCATAACAGTTTTTGTAATAAGGTTTTTATATAAATAAGTTAGTCTTATTGTACGAACGTTGTAATTTATTCCAACATCACAGGATATTTCCACCATTAAAAATAGTCTTGACATATTTCCTCTGTACATTTTCCTAGTCCTTTGAGGGGTGTAGCGTCGGTTTTAGCCCGTAGACATTACACACAGCAAAGATGCTTTCGGGCTCACAAAGTAGTATTGTCTCAAACAAAATGAACGAATAAAAAGTCGGCAAGAGCGCACAAATATATAGTTTAAGGGTTCTTTAGGTGTTTTTGGTAAAAATGTGGCAATGCTGGACTTGGACGTTGTGACGTGGTGAATCTTCTCTTCTTCTTTATCTATACGGTCAATCCCGGTTGCTTCTAAAGCCATTGCTTTGGAGCCCATGGTCCGCTTTCTTTGATTTACTCCTCCACTTTGCACGGTCTTGAGTGTCTCTAGTTGTGAGATCATTGTGAGAATATATGGCCGTACCAGCATAGGCGACTCTCCTGCAGTTTGTCTGCAATATCACGGACACGAAGGCTACCGCGGATGCGCGAATTCCTCACGCGGTCGTGACTCCGCTGGACTTAGGTGAATGTTATCTTTTCATAAACATGGCAATTATTAACATTAAAGTTAAGTTGTAAAATGTACTTGGAGAATAAAATTACTATCATGATGTTGTTAATTATGTAAAACAGGTAGCAAATACCGCAAAGGTATTATGACAGGCAACAATAATACGTTAAAGCGTGATTTAAGTAATGAATTTTACAAAAATACAAATTGTACATTTTATTACAAAGATAAATGGCCTTTTACGTCGTAAAATATAGCTTTCTCCTACCACCGCTTTAGGGACTATTATGTTGGCTAGATAAAAGGAGGCTTCCTCTTACCACCAGCCAATATGTAAGACCAACGATATTGAATATCGCTGTGTAAGACCAACAAAATGAATTTATTTCTGCAAATAGGCCTGAATTAAGCAATTTTACACCTCCCAATTTTATTTTTTTACCCTACTACTGCTTGGGGACAATATTGTAGGCTAGCGCCGAGAAGAAACGCGGTCAGTGTTATCAGCCTCTTCAAATGTATACTATGAATGTTTACAAGAAAATATACTTATGTCTGTGCGGCTCGCATCCAGTGACTTCCTGCAACCTTTACCACGTAATAGGCCGCTTCGAACCGGCCAATCTGGATGTCACTGGGGGAGGTCTGTGTTCAGCAGTGGACGTCCTATGGCTGAAATGATGATGATGATGATGATATGTCTGTGCAAGCAAAGCAGTTTTTAATTCCATAAAATATTCTTATTTTTCAGTTGTTAACAGTTTATAACCTTACATTTCCACATGAACGAATTTTATGCATTCTAAAATTTGGAACAGCAAGTTTATCTTTATTCCGGGTATTAAAATTATATTTGTCACTTTTCTTAAGGAATAGATGTAGGTTTTTGCGAATGTGTATTATGTTTGAGAGATCACTGTGAGTGTAATAATTTCCTTAAAAAGTCTTTTTAAAGTAGTAGGTATATGTATATATATTATGCATTGATTTTATTTATCTAGGAAATTATTTGTATCTAATTAAGCTTACGTAATTTGTTAATGTGAGGTAATTCTAATATCGGACCTTTACCACACCCATATCTTGTTTTTCTGCATAACCCTAAGGTTGGCTGGCAGAGAATCTTTCTAACATTGCACACTTTTTAAAGATTTGTGCAATAAAGTTTTAAATAAATAAATAACGAGGCTCAGGCTACTTCAATCACCTTAACAAAAAATACAGTTAGATTATTACGGTTTTTAAATCACTGAACCCTAACCACCTTCCGGCTCGCAAGCACGTGAACGTATCCTAGCCTTAATATTTGTATGCGAATGTGCCTTTTTAACATAATCCGGGAAGATCCCGCATTCCCGCATCCATGTTTATTGTCTAATTTATTTATTCAGTTCTGTGTACGGCTTTAGGGGATAAGCACACTTATAGCATTGGTCACTTTTCAAGAGAAGATAGATACTCTTTTTTGCACTACGAGTGTACAAAGATTCGGACCTACGCGATTGAGTAACGCGTTTAGGCGAAATAAGTGCTAAAATATAGTTTGTTCCGGCGTTTCTTCTCAGCACTTGCCAGATTGTCTGTGTCTTGTCTCGAAGCGCTAGTAGGGCCCAAAAAATAAGGAGACATGTTCTGCCCTATATGGGCCAATAATGTTATTATTGACGTTCATAAGTGGCAATTTTGTCCTGAATTGAATAAATGATTTTTGACTTTTGCTTCAAATTAGTTTTCTTGTCTTAAGAAACTTGCGATACAAGCGCAATGGCAGAGTGTTCCGCAAGTAAAAAGAGCGAGTTACACCGTTGCAACTAAGGTTTCGTACAAATGTATTTGCTTTTAATCAGTTTGCGATCTTTAGTGCGAACCCACCTTCTAAAGCGGTTTTTACTATCCAATAACTGGCTACCTATTACAGCTCAAAGCTCAAAGTTATACATAGCCTTTATAAGAAGTAGGAAAGAAAAATTGTTAATACTTGTAAATAATTGAAATGTACTCATTTGTAAATAACAAAACAAAAGTGTAGCCGCCAGGCAAGGAGATGAGGATGTTGGCAGCGTTAACGTTGAATTGAAACTGCTTACTTTTTGAGCGAGAAACGAGTCGTCTTTTATGTTTATCGTAATTAAAAAATTGCCATTGATTGGTACGGTGCCCTAAAATAAATTTTGCCAAAAATACAAACACCATTATAACAAACTTATAATAGCACGAGTTCATGTGCAAAGCAAATCGTATATCAATCGTATTTCTTTTGTAGAACTCTTTCAAGTAAAATTTGGGCTTCTAGACTTTTAATTCAGTGTAATAGCGGAAAGAAATGACATTCGTGACTATTAAAAAAATAATGAAAAAATATTATGAATTTAGTGTGCAAGATCTCTTAGATGTGAATACGGTTTTAGTGGCCACTACACTCTTTACCAACGTCCCCTTTTTATAGCTACCTTTCTGATGTAGATTTGACTATGTTCGGAGAATAATGTGACGCTCTTTTTGTATACCTTTGAATAAGTTTTAGTTCGGTTTTTGTGTTCGCTTGTTTATAGCTTTTTTAGTTGAAGGTATCTTTGTGTTCCGGTTTTAGTGCTTGGTTATAGATTGACCACGAAAACTTGTGACTTCCCAAAAGTATCATTTTTGTGAAATAAAATGGAGCGATGGGTGCTTGAGGCTGGTTACCAATTGACCGGACTTGCCAATAGGTGGCTCTGATTGCAGGTGCTTGCTTTCTTGTATTGTAAAAATGCTTTTGATAGCATTCTTTTAGATTGTTTTAATATTTACTCCCTAAAAAAGGGCGACAAAAAATAATTTAAGCAAGTTTACAAGTGTAAACAATTCAGTAGATCATATTTTATAGTGTTTAAATAATTGCATTTTAAGTCAAAGTCAAAGTCAAAAATCATTAATTCAATTTAGGACAAAAAATTGCCACTTATGAACGTCAATAATAACATTATAGGCCCATACGGGGCCAGAACATGTCTCCGTATTTTGGGCCCTGATAGCACTTCGAGATAAGACACAGACAATCTGGCAAGTGCTGAGAAGAAACGCCGGAACAAACTCAGTCACCACTAGCTGCCACAAAAAAAATATAAATCAAAATAAACAGGTAGGTACATCAGTTTGGTGCAGGCTGGACTGACCATACATTCTTGTCATCAAGATAGTCTTGAATTTTATTAATTAATATGATGACTGTATAAAAAATACTTAACAACATCACATACGGTAACCGATTACTTGTCCGTTATTTGCTTGACAGAATTTCAGTTGGCCGAAAATTATAGACCGACATTTCTTCTGCTATATGTATCATTTGACATAGTTTTAGTCCATCGAAATATCTTTTGACATAAGTATTATTTTATCGAACTAAGTTTCATCGATTTTCAGAATAACTTTTTACTGTTGGCTGAAGTCTCTTTTGAACCTTTTTCATTTACCAGAATACTGCGTATATAAGACTAAATTGGTTAGGCGTATTGGTTAGGCTTGCTTGCTTGTTTGTATGCATGCATAGTTTGCTTGTTTGCATGAATGTATTGCTTGCTTGTTTGTATGCAAGCATGCAGTTATGCGTGCAGACCTGCATGCAGTTATGCAGTATGGTTAGGTTAGGTTAGAACAGTGCCACACACCACATCACCACACACAGCGCAAAGGCGAGCGAACGGAGCGAGCGTGCCGCGGCAGCGGCCGCCGAACGCTAAAAAGCTAAGGATAAATTCTAAGGATAAGGATGAAGGATTCATTATTATAATATTGGAAGCATTTTTTCGGAAACTAAATCTTCTAACATTGGCAAATGTTATATGTAACGTAATAAAATACTTAATACATACTTGAAACATAATACTTCGAAAAAATGTTATTTCGGCCATGCCAAGTTTGGTAATAAGTTTTTCGAACAAATGAAACGTCGGGGTAACAATAAAAAACGAATTGATAATAGGTCAACTGATACAGTGTCAAAGGTCATTTCGATAAAATGAAAAAAGGCGAAACGAAATTAGTCGAAAAGTTTTCGGTAAAATAAAATTCGGTTAACAAGTTTTCGAACATAAGATAGGTAACCCATCACATACATTACTCTGATTCTAAGGTATGTAGCTATAGTACTTGTATTATAGAAATCAAAAACAACGGTATCACAACACCCAGACCCGAACCAACATAAAAGTTAGTTTTCTACTCAACCGAGAATCCAACTCGGGACCTCGGAGATAACGACGCCAAGTCCTGTGTACTTGCCTCTTGGCTATGGAGGTCGTCAATGATTTGATTTGATTTGATTTGATTCAATTCTAAATCATAAATGTCAGCGAGGTATATCTGATCGTGATTAGTTAGGCACAACATTAGGTCTCTGCTCTATGTAGTTCCATTGAAAGTGGAGATCACGGATAATTTACGATGGTCGCTAACCAAAAAAATAATGTTGTACTAAAGATATGAAAAGGTCTATGGCGTAATTTTTTAATTAATATTACACAAACTCTCTCGCTTCCTGGGTATACATCCCATATGGTGGTGGGTCAGCCTTCCGTATCTTTCTTCTCCCTTCGCTTTGTCCTCAGAAATCTCGCACTCCCTCATGTTCTTTAGCACTACACTCTCCCATCTTGTCTTGGGTCTTCCTCTGGATTTTTGACCGGAGGGGGGAAAGCTGCAGTGCTTAATTCTTTACGTAATCTGGGGGCCTTCTCTCTACGTGACCATACCATCGCAGCCTATACGCATCGACATCATACAGAAGCAGTTTAATATCTTACCTTTTTGTTGTTTTGTCTATTTTGACAATACGACAACACTTGATGTGATTTGTTCTTTGATATAATGATTTACTTTGAGAATAGCTGTACTGGGGCATTCTCCCTCTGGTTGAGATAAGGCGTATAACTTACCCTACCGTTCATAAACTGAAGACAGTATTGAATAAATGAGAATTATCATGGTAATGTATTTTTCCTATCAGAATTATTTTTGTTGCCTAAAATTTACTACCTTTTTTTTAAGTTTAACATTTGATGTCTTTTTTCTATTTAAAGTTAATTGCTGAAGTAGGTAGTTAACAACACATTAAAAACATGTTTATTAATTACCTAAATCATTGATTTTAACATTATGCTTATAGGTTTTTTTTTCTGAATGTCATTACAATCTTACTGTATTTTGCCTGAAAAAATCCTACAATATTTCCTATTTCCCCAAAATTTGGAAGAAAAAAAAAAATCTTCTTTATATGTATTTTAAAGCTATTTTATAGAACTTGTGAGAAAAAAACATTCAGTATTACCTCCCCAAGTTTGGCATCGTAACCGCAAACGGGATCCGAACCCGCGACCCTGTGCACGGCAATGACCTCGCTGAACAGTAGTCGTCGGAACTCTATCGGGGCTTCGCCTTTTACGTGTTGACAAGTTATACAGGGTGCTCTACGATAGGAATAGTATATTTTCAATTAAATTGTTCTAAATTAAATCACAATAAAATTATATAGCCCCAATTTATACAAATCTTGTACTATGGCGACTTGATAACGGATAAACCGACCTTTGTACCGACTTAGGTACAAATGCTTGAGCTCATCAGTCGAAAATTAGCCCCTTGCGGCATTCAAGCCCCTAAGGACTCCGGTGGAGAGATTTGGATATTTTTATGTTGTTAGTGTTAGGTACTAAGCAAAATGTTAGTATAGATTTTGAAAATATTTGTCATATTAATTTGAACCTGCATAGCCCGCACTTACTACATCTCAGCTCTTAAATACTCTCATACTCAGGAAGCATTGTTGCAGAAATGCATCATGTATTGTAGTTTTCTAACCCTTATCTCCTCATAATAATATCACATGTATATTAGTTATCAGCGTATATATATCATAGACATTCTTGGGAACTTTTTGTCTATTATTCTTATTTTTTAATTTAAGTAATCTATTGTAATGCCTGTTTCGTGCCAAAATAAACAGAAAAAAAAATCTTGTAACTGTATTTCCTGTAAAAAGACTGATAAAGGTGACTGAGTTTGTTGCACCGTTTCTTCTCATCACTAGGCGATATGTAGTCCCGAAGCGGTGGTAGAACAAAGCTATATTTTTGGGACGTGTATAAGTGCCCGGAAGAGGGCCTACGTACTGAATAAATGACTATTAGTTTGCTTTTAGCGATAAGACCGCCTAAATTGTACATCTTTCTGTGAACACAAATTGTAACTTCTTTGTATGGTTTACAATATAGAGTATCTATCTACATAGCACGTAGAACTGACGGCCGATGGGGCAGAAAGGTTCTAGAATGGAGGCCGCGTACCGGCAAGCGCAGCGTAGGATGTCCACTCACAAGGTGGTCAGACGACCTGGTAAGGGTCGCAGGAAGCCGCTGGATGCAGGCCGCTTCCAACCGGCCAATCTGGAAGTCAATGTGGGAGGCCTATGTTCAGCAGTGGACGTCCTATGGCTGAAATGATGATGATGATGTATCTATCTATCTATTACGACTATAAATTATGAATATTAACTTTAAATCATCTGCCATATAGCCAAGAACTACACAGATAATCTATATACATAGATAGATACTCTTTATTGCACACCACACAAAAAATTCAGTACAGAGAAACAATACATTTAGAATGGTACAATTTAGGCGGTCTTATCGCTAAGAGCGATCTCTTCCAGACAACCTTCAGGTAGAGGAAAGTTTGAAAAAAAAAGTTACGAGGGGAGGCGGTGAAGAGTTTAAAATATAAGAAGAAAAAGTATTTTTTATATTTAATATATTACATAATAATATATATTATATAAGGTGCTTCATAAATATCTGCAACGGCTGAAATGGGTAGAAGTATTGCTTATATAGATTACGATAGTGAAGGAATTACGTGCTCCGGATTAATTATAATTAATTATTTGCGAAAAGACAGTAAATAAATGGTTACCTGCTTCAATTTGCATAACACACAACGTTCATAAGTGGCAATTTTGTCCTGAATTGAATAAATGATTTTTGACTTTGACTTTGACTTTGAATTTGACTTTGACACTTCGTCATCCGCTCTTGACACTGCACGGGAGCGGTATAATGTGAAACGTTATCATTTTTGGACAGATGTGGACGGTTTGAGACAGAATAAAGCCTAATCTTTTTTAATATAATTTTTTTAATGAAAATTTAATTATGTTCTGGACATAAAATTTCTTAGCTATCGTAATCTATATAAGCAATACTTTTACTCATTTCAGCCGTTGCAGATATCTATGAAGCACCTTATATATTTATTACATAGACACTAAAAAATAAAATAATATACATACTTACTTATAAATAATGATCATACGTAATATAAATACATATAAGTACTTACTTATATTTAAAAATGAATCTATATTTCCCTTGGTCGTCGCATCACGTGAGAACGGATGGAACAATTTCGCTAATTCCTTTTTTGTTGTGTTAGTTATTATCAGGAGGTTCTTTTTTTAAAAAAAAACGTAGTTAAGTTGCGCAGAAAATCCTTTGAATAAACTATAGACCACGCGAACAAAGTCACGGGGAACAGGTAGTTTATAGTAAAAATAGGTACCGCATGTTAATGGCGTTACATATAATTTTAAAACTAATCAGAAATTGTAGGTCTATCTGACAAAATCTGCCTGCTTTAAAATTAACCACAGGCTTAAACCAAATAACCATCAGGCCCCCGATTCTAAACCGTTCGATAGAAAATTTTCGACCGAAGAACCACGTGAAACTATCGGATTTATGTTTCGAAAACTAATTTATTTCTGCTAATAACTAATAATCTTAGGTATAATATTGTAATCCTTGCTTTTGATCTTTATTAATTTGAAATTATTACTACTAAATTTATTATACATTTTTCAATATTTAATTAACTATAAATCTTTTAAATAATCAATGTTTTCACAATCACACCAATTATCTAGCCCCCAAACTAAGCAAAGCTTGTATTATGGCGACTAGATAAGGGATAAACATACTTAAATACTTTTATAAACATCCATGACTTAGGTACAAATGTTCGTGCTCATCACACAAACATTTTCCCATTGCGGTACTCGAACACGGAACCGCCAGACGATCGTCAAATAAAAATGTTTTTTTGTAAGTTTAAACTCTACGCATCCTTTATGCTATTCCTTACTATTGATCAGAATGTGATGAAGCGTTGGTAGTCTTCTGAGGACGCTCTTCCGAGGACGAAATTTGTTTTCTTTTACTTTTTTACGTTGCCCATATTTTTTTCCTTTTTACTGCTTTGGGTGAAAACTGTGGGCTCTCAGCAATGATATTACTTATTCATTTTTTTATTTATTAGAAAAGATTCACCAGCAACATATTAGTAAACATTACAATTCAGAGTAATATGAGTAACTTGTGTACAAGATATGTCTTTATAGGTAAATACTTCATTTCATTACACTCTTCGCGTGCTACTTACCCACTGTAGGCCGGAAAAACCATAAGAAAAAAAATATTGCTGCACGCAAGTGATTAATTAGTATTTCCCCTTTCTTCCAATGACGTCTTGGTGTCATGCACCTAATATTTAAATATTGTTAGTTTGTTAAAAGTCGCAAAAGTTAGATCACCCTGTATATCGCGCATATTTAAGGCCCCACATGTCTAAGGCACTAATGAGCTCCGAACACGCCTGCCACGTTCTGAGCTTCGTTTGCATTCCCAAATTGAGTCTTAATAGGTAGTCTTCGGGATGCGATGAAATATGGACGGGTTCTTACTTCAGTAATAAGGGTGAAACATTGACGTTAAAAACCCTAGACTGACTAATTATTCATCCGGGTTCGATTTCTGGTGCGAAAATCAACTTTTATGAATTGTCTCGTACCTATGGGTGAGCAAGCCCCTAGTAAAATGCATTGTCTGTACCTCATAACAAAAGGATTTTAATATATATAAGATATAACATTTTGTGGGTTGTAAGCACCTTTTTGGGATTTGTATAAAGGGCAGCATCACAGACATTGCTCTGATCTTACGGTAAGTAGCCAAAGCACTTGTGTTACAGAAATCAGAAACAACGACGGCACCATTACACCCAGACCTGGAATCGAACCCGGGACCTCAGAGATAGCGACACCAAGTCCGGTATACATGCTTTTTGGCTACGGAGATCGTCTTCAGAATGAGGTTATCTGACAGAAAATTAAATTAATCCATATAGCTCAAAGAATAATAAAACTGGAGTGGCAGTGGGCTGGCCACATTTGCCGTAGAACCAAAAACCGAAATGGTAGATGTGGTATTCAATGGAGACCGCGACTAGGTAAGCGCAGCGTAGGGCTTCCTCTGGCAAGGTGAAGCTATGATATACGCGAAGCTTCTGGCAGTAGATGGAAAAGATAGCTGAGCATCGGGTTTAGTGGCATGAATTGGGAGATAGATCAATAGATAGAAATCTTTATTCACGCCAGATAAAAAGTAACAATATAACAGGAAAAAGTAAGGCGTTCTCTTCCAGACAACCTTCTTGGGAGAGGCCTAGGCTTTCCTAATACATCTGCATAAAGGACTATGAAACTATTACTGATAAATCCTTCTAGTGTATTTAAACCCTAAGTCAGACTACAAACATAATATAATCATCTTCACTTTATCCAATACCTGAAGTCTGTCCAGTGTTGCATAACACAATTACGAGTAATGTCCTGCACGGGCATCGAAGTGGGAACCCATGCCAGTGCCGGGTCGAATTACCGACGCAGCCAGACGGCGCGGCGACAGTTAGGGGAGGGGGGAACCGATGACCTTAGGGCTGTACACACTAATAGGTAAGCGATACTATCTGATTAGATTTGTAATTATTAAAAATACTTTGTTTAATATAGTGAGTGTCGTTTATAGTGGTGTACCTTAAATAATTAGGCAATAGTGACTGAGTTTCCTGCGCTGCTTCTTCTCGGCGCTAGCCCACAATTGTCCCGAAGCGGTGGTAGGGTAATAAGTCGTGTAAAAGAGCTTAGTTTAGGCCTATTTGCAGAAATAAATTGATTTTTATTAATGTAATTTTTGCAAGTCTGACCCGGACAGACCATGCTGAAAAACTTGTACAATGTAATAATTTTCATCATAGTAATTTATTTAGTAGGTATATAGACTTAATACGTCTCAAAAATATAGCCTCCAAAGACATGCTGTCTTTGGAATTTGTTTTAATTATTAGAGTTTATTTAATTCTGTAGTTTACGTAGACTTAGTCACAGGCAGCAATCTTCAGGGATTACATATCGCCTGGTGATGAGAAGAATTCATTTTAATTTATTAAACGTATTTCTTTTTCTTTAACTCTCATAATAATGTCTTTAATAAGGGAAATGAAATTAGACCATTTTCACTTTTTTCTTTAATTTCTTAGTGGATTCAATTTTGAGCATAACCCATGGCATATAGCTTCCAGGTTAGCGCTTCGCACGTTAGTGTAGTTTAGGCTTTAGGATTAAGGCTGAGTGGGTTTGTCTGGGCTTTGAATTATGTAGATGTCAATTAGTTTGTGAAAAGTCTAAGAAGACTATTTCATAACATTACTATAGTGGTAAGAAGACTTTATAGGAAAAAAAAAATGCAAGGCGTTTTTTGCCGTAGATTTGTAATGATAACAAAATTAGTAGCCCCCTAGCATAATAATAAATAAATAAATAATATTTATTTCATAATAATGGGTACATTATATTGCATGACAACCAAAACACGATATGAAATAGCGATTTATCGACATCAACAGTTTTTTTTTAAATATGTCAATAAAGTAATTGCTGGAATAATTGTTCAAATTAATTCAATTATTTGCTCTTCTAATAAAAATCGATAAATATATTTATTAAAAAATAAACTAATTATTAAATATCCTACTAAAATAGTAATTGTAACTAAAATAATACCCCAGGAAATAGAGCATCCTACACTTAACTCGCATTCACACTAACATATTATACTCACACACATCACACGCTTTCACCGGACATACGAGATTCCTTGAAAAGGTATTTTTACTCTTGTTATTAATTATTTTGTTTTGTTGTAACATCTTGGTTATTTTCTCCCTATAGCCCTTTCATGTTCAACCGTCCCTAAATGTTAATTTTAATGTGACAAACTTTTAATTGGCTATGTAAATATTTAATACAAAGTGTTTTTATGTTAAATTTACATGCTGTAAAGTTTGCAATAAATAAATAAAATGACAGATATAGCCGCCATGTTGAATTTTGATCGAAACAGCGATTATAACGTGTGACGTCACTGGCACGGCGATTAAATATGCGGCTATATTTATCATATTTTTACAGTTGGAGTCGATATATCGCTATTCATATCATGTTTTGGTGGTCCTAGGGGAGCAGGTGCCTATGAACAAAAAAGACTCAGCCGAATGCCAAAACAGTTATGCCTTTTAAATTTGAAACTACAATATGAATATAATGAATACCTATAGATAGAGAGATAGATACTCTTTATTGCACACCATACAAGTAAAATACACATGATTTTACAGAAAGATGTACAATTTAGGCGGTCTTATCGCTAATAGCGATCTCTTCCAGACAACCTTTAGGTAGAGGACAACCATTCAAGAAAGGGGAAGGTGTTGAAGAGTTCTTAAAATTCTTACCTGATACAAATAGGATTGCATAAATTGATGGCATAGACGTATACATACAGTAATAAATAAATAAAAATAAAATAAAATAAATACATAACAATAATTATACATACATACTACTTGATATATGCGAGGAGATGTCGAGACTAACAGTGACCAGTAATATTCTAAGATTTAAAGGCAGTTTGTGTCAAGAAGAAAGAAAGTGTGGAACCTATGTTTTTTACTTGACTACGAAATAGCTATGTAAGCATGCATACATAACAAAAAGACGACAATATCAAGCGACAATTAATGCGACAATATCAAGATTCAGATCCCAAGACAAACATTATGTGAACGTCTTGAATGAAATAATATTAGCACATCACCTACAATATGAAGATGAATTGGAATTAACTATGACAAGCTCTCAAAACCGTTTAAGGTACTCTAAGCCAGACTCACATACGTACTTAATAATCGCGAAACAACTCACGAAGAGTGCCTAGAGGGCCCAAGTGCCTCCTTTGTAGGCAATATGGTAATTCGAGTTAACATCGGCAGCCACTGAGACCTAGATTGACTTAGACGTATAGACAGGGTGTTTGTTAAAAGTATAGTAACTGTACGAAATTCAATTTAATATAATTTGCGACTCAACTACGCGTGACTTAGGAAGAACATTCCAAGCCAGTGGTTGCTGTTTCGGATCCCGTAATGGGCAAATGAGCATTTATATCTTAATCATGTATGTTTATAAAAGTATTTAAGTATGTTTATCCGTTATATAGTCGACATAGTACATGCTTAGCTTAGTTCGGAGAAAAAAAAGATTAGTTTTTACAACGTGCGCAGATTTTAAAATATAGTCATAGTCACTCACTGCACTTATACAAGATGTAAATATAAAAAAATATAAAAATGAAATAAAAATCTTTATTCAACTTACAAGTACATTACATTACAAGGGTTGGTACAGCTTCTTTTAAGTTTAGAAAAAAACCGGCCAAGTGCGAGTCGGATTCGCGCACCGAGGGTTCCGTACAAACCTGTAGGTACCGTTATGAGTAAAAGTTCACCCATCACGACAATCGAGTCATAGTTATGGTATTTTTATTGCAAAATGAAATCCATAACATTACGAAAGTTAAATTGCGGTTTACGATTTATGACGTATTAAAAAAAAACTAATTACTTGATCTCGTTCAAACCAATTTTCGCTGGTAGTTTTTATGGTTATGTACATTATATATTTTTTTTAGATTTATCATTCTCTTATTTTAGAAGTTACAGGGGGACACACATTTTACCACTTTGGAAGCGTCTCACACGCAAACTATTCAGTTTAGAAAAAAATTATATTAGAAACCTCAATATCATTTTTAAAGGCCTATCCATTGATACCCCACACGTATGGGTTTGACGAAAAAAAAAAATTCGAGTTTTAGTTCTAAGTATGGGGAGCCCCCAAAATTTATTATTATTTTTCAATTTTTTTGTGAAAATCTTAATGCGGTTCACAGAATGCATCTACTTACCAAGTTTCAACAGTATAGTTCTTATAGTTTCGGAAAAAAGTGGCTGTGACATACGGACGGACGGACAGACGGACAGACAGACAGACAGACATGACGAATCTATGAGGGTTCCGTTTTTTGCCATTTGGCTACGGAACCCTAAAAACCTGTATTAGAAGAGAGTGCCCTCTTCTCTGTGGCATCTAGCAACTTGAAGGTAAACAATGTCTCGAGGCTATAATATAAGCTTAACGAAGCCTTGAACTAGGCATTTTGTACATCAAACCGAGTTGAATGTTAAAAAATAAGTGCGAGGAAAAGACTTTTATTTTTGGATATCAAACATTAGTAACATTATAGAATGCAAGAAATATATTGAATTGAATTGAAAAACCCGCGATGTATAACGCACACGGAACAGACTAAGCCTGTGTGTGCATATGTCGGCAAGTGAATGTGTGCAGGCACAGCGAGCGCGCATACACACTTGAACGAGTAGGTTGTTGTGTGCGTGCGCTTCATACATTGCGAACTGTGCTCTTTAAAGCCTTTTTATGAAAAAAAAAAGAACTGAAATTTTCAACTATGATTCTTAGGACAAAGTGAAGTTGTAAAAAACTGGTAATTTTTGTTAAAATCTTTTAAAAAAAATACTTTGACCGTTATTATCTCAGTTACCTTAGCTTAACCGTGCCGTGTGGGGACGGCCGTAAAGAATACACTTTCCCACCGACAACAGGAGGCGTGTCGTAAGAGGCTACTAATTCTAGCACGAGACGGGCAGCAGCGTCTGCGTGCGTAGTATTATAAAATCACTGCGCTCGCCAATCAGCCTGCCAAGCGTAGCGAGTATTGGCAATCCCCCATGATAGGTCATTGGGGGAGGCCGATGTTCAGCAGTGGACGTCTTATGACTGAAATGATGAACCGCTGACGCTGAGATACCACAGGACAAGCACCAGCCCTGCCCAGCCGAGCATGACCACAAAAGCACGATATGATATGGCGATTTATCGACACAAACGGTATTTTTTTACAAATATTATAAATATAGCCACCATGTTGATTTTTTATTAAAAGAGGGATCGTAAAAATTCAACATGGCGTCTATATCTTTCATATTTTATTAATCGCTATATCATATCATACCATATCGTGTTTTGGTAGTCATGCTAGGGGGGCTCGCTTAGAGAGCACAGTAAGGTCACCGATGCCATCAAACGAGTGACAAGTCTGAATACTATCTACACCAGAAACTGCATTATTTTCTATATAAAATCTCTATAATGTAACCCCATTGCGAGTTGAACTCGCATACCGTTATAAATATTCTCTGAATAAATCTGCAGCGATTTTTGCCACTGGCTTTATTTACATAAGAAACTAAATTACCTCTATCCTGCCTTTTTGCGAGGGCGAGTAGGGTTGTCAACTTTAACATTTAATTTTTGTTGTGTCAAATATAAGTTACTTCTATTCAAATTCAAATTCAAATCTTTTTTGCCTACTAAGTGATGTACTAAAGTCATGCCCTTAACTTTTAAAAATAATCGATATTTATATTAAAATTCATATCACCATTAATTTTGCAATACAGAAGAATAGTATTGTCAGTGGGTAAAATGTTGTTTTTAAGTTACAAAAGTATATTTTTCAAGGCATTGTGAATTTCATAACAACTTAGTGAAACAAATAAGAATTTGTTATTCCAATTACAAACCATAAATCGTTAAATTAAATAAAAAAAAACAAGGTCAAATTTTTTTTTAAGCTGTTATAATAAATAAACTTCAGATTATTATCACTAACTTATTGGGAGCCAAGTAGTTGCATGGAATTTAGTTTGAGACTAGATAATTGATGTACATGTGAAATTTTGAAATTTAAGTCTTCATAATTATTTTATTACGTTACTACTTTTTATCCCAAAATTCAACACCATTCCCTGTGGAGAGTGGATGAAAGTCAAATGAGTACATAGTTGTATTTTATTCACGAGTTGTCCGATTTCTTTATACCTACCACTTATTTTAAAGGTTATGTTTAAATATTTCAAGGTCATTGGTTTTGTAGTTACACGCCCTTTAATATTAGATCCAAATAACATAAAACCCGGAATGTACAGAAAGTCTGGAACCTTGGAACGTATGGCTCATCTTAAGCTGGCATGCGCACTTTATTGTATAGTCTAGTCTTCGATGGATAGGCCTATTGTCAGTCAGGCCATTTGAAAGGAGTCAGATATTGCTAAACTACTTATATTTTCCATTATATGCAGCATTCTGAATTATGTAGAGTCAACTGCTGACCATAGGCCTCCCCCAATGACCTATAATCGGGGGGGGGTGCTGACACTCGCCACGCTCGGCAGGCGGGTTGGCGAGCGCAGTTTTTTTGATAAGATTTCGCACGCAGACGCTGCTGCCCGTCTTGTGCTACAGGAATTAGTCGCCTCTTACGACACGACATTTGTTGGCAGTGAGGAAGTGTTTTCTTTACGGCCGTCCCCACACAAAGTAGAAAGTTTTAATTTGACTTAACTATGAACATTACTTTTGCCACCCCTAGCAAGGGAGATGAGGGTATAAATATATGATGATGATGCAGGTATACCTCTTGATACATCCGCGTATTGGAGGCTGTTATTAAGCTAGGCCTGTTCTCACAAATTGGCATGCTTTTGAGATTTTGGTAGCATTATGATAAAATTGCGTGTGGCATACAGGGTAAGAGACAAATCGCAAAAATTGTGATTTGTCTAGAGAAAAAAAAACTGTTGTTGATGTAAAGTTAACTGTAGGTCATAAAGTTAAAGAGTATTCAACCGATTTTCAACTTAAAGTCCGGCACGTAGATATCAATATCAGTTGAGAAAGTCGTTTTGTGGTAGGTAGACGAGCTGTTGTCTGTACTAATGCGAGTCGGGTTCGTGCCGACGTATTTGTCCTTTTTCTAGGCTTCCAAAAGTCGCAAAAACGGTGATCGCCATTACTAAAAGTCGCAGTGTGGTTAGGCTGAGGACAGAATATGATGAAAAAAAAAATGGGACGTTTAAAATAGCTTAATTTAGGCCTATTTGTAGAAATGAATTGGGTTTATTAGTTTTTATTTATGGACGTAAAAAGTGTATTTTATTTACTGTGTCCAAAGAGATCGCGCACCAAGGGGATTCCTTCAAATTCAAATTTAAAATTTCCTTGCCAACGTAGGTATTTATTTATTTATTTAAAACTTTATTGCACTAATAGTGTACAAAAGGTGGACTTAATGCTAATAGCATTCTCTGCCAGTCAACCGTTGGGTCATTTATCTTCCATTAAATTCGGGATCTTTAGTACCAGACTACGAATCCGACTCAAAATTGATCGGCTTTTATTATTAACATAATAAAGTATGCTTATATACGTTCCACTGGAAGGCACAGGCCTCCTTAACTATGAGGTGGTTTGGGCCACACTCCACCACACGGGCATAGTGCGGTGCGGTGGAGGGGTGTTGTAAGGCCAGTGACTAAATCTTACTGTCAGGTGTAATCAAGCCGCCTTAAGGTCTCTCTGACTATATAGGCTTTACGACTAGTATCAAGCAATATTAGCCGGGACCAATATTTAACGTGCCTTCCGAAGCATGGAGATGCTTTTAATTATAATAATAATATTTTAAAATTTTATTTACTCTTCACATAGGTTTACACAATACATTCAGTGCGTAGCTTAGTATGCATACAGATAATACCTATAATGTGAGAGTCTGGTGCCTGACATAGGTATAAAAATACCTGTATTACAGGTCGCCACAATTACACCAATTATCTAGCCCCAAACTAAGCATAGCTTGTACTATGGCGATTAGATAGATAGATAGATACTCTTTATTGCACACCACACAAAAAAAACAGTACAGAGAAACAATACATTTAGAATGGTACAATTTAGGCGGTCTTATCGCTAAGAGCGATCTCTTCCAGACAACCTTTAGGTAGAGGAAAGTTTGAAAAAAAAAGTTATGAGAGGAGGCGGTGAAGAGTTTAAAATATAAGAAGGAAAAGTAATTTTTATATTTAATATATTACATAATAAATTATATATTTATTACATAGATACTAAAAAATTAAATAATATACATACTTACACATTGTTATAAATAATGATCATATATAATATAAATACATATATGTACTTACACTAATTAATAACCCTATTAATATGAATATGGATTTTGATACCAAAAGTGTTAGGAAAAGTAAAGAATGAAGTACATCAAAGAAAAACATAGGAGAAAACTAAAGTCCAAGGAGATATGTTTTAAGTCTAGTTTTGAAAATTTGTAGTGTTTCAGACTGCCGAATAGACATCGGTAAGGAGTTTCACAGGCGGATGGATTGTGCAGTGAAGGACTGCGAATAGGTGTGTAAAGAATTTAGGGGAAAGGTGAGTCGGAGATTATTGGCGATTAGTTATCGGATAAACATACTTACTTAGATACTTTTTATTAAATCTATGACTTAGGTAAAAATGCTCTTGTTCATCACACAAAAATTCAAACCTGCAACCGCTGGCTTTGTAGTCCGAGGCGCGAACCACTACACCAGACGTTCGTCAAGCTTGTGGCACCTAGATGTCATTAAAATGGTCAGAATGGTCACTATTTCAATCTCGCAATTAGGCTTTTAGTGGACGCAATGTGATGGACGTAAATAGTGGATTTTTTTTATCTATGTCAAAATACGCACAGTAGGAGAATACCATCTTATTTATAGGCAATGCTTACGCTTCAGTGACGTCATTAGATGCTATACATAACCACGAACTAAAGTAAGCTTATTTTAGCTACAAGTCGTGCTTTATATCAAAATAATATCTAATGTAATCACATCTTCAAAACATCCAGTAATGTAAGATCTGAGGGAAGCTCATTTAATTATGTTCATATAGAGGTCGCTAGTTATTATATCGGCAGCAAACACGGCGTTCGTTAGCCCCATATTATTGGCGCGTGGCCTGTAATTGGTACAAAATATACCCCCAGTAGGACCCCCTTTACATGTCACGATTATTTAAATTCTTAGGATAACTAACAAGATAATGTTGATTAGAATCTTAGGACTGACCTATTAGTCCTTTTAAGTAGAGTTTTCAATTCAAATTTGTTTTTTTATAATATTCTCTTATGCAAGCGCCTTCTGAAGCCTACGTCTGACGTCTGTCGAAGAAGCGGGTCCGGCCGTTAGGGTCCCATTTCGGTACGCATTCGGCCGCCACGCACCCACGTGACGTCCACAATGTATTTTTTTTTGCTATTATACTTAATTAAGTACAGCCGAGTACAAAAATGAAATGAAATGAAGACCACAATCATGAAAAATCTGTTATCTATCTAATATCGATCTATAGGTGTGCAACCTACATAGTGGAAAGCGATCGCCTATACTTGTCTCTACAGACAATATTGTACTCAAGTGTTTTATTTAGCTGCAACAAGAAACGTCAAGTTTTATGACGTTGGTGTCAGTATTAGATCAAAATGTCTGAAGGAGAGAATTGCACTTTTGGTAGTACGAGTTTTGTCACGTGGCTGTAGTCACGTGATTGTAGCGAGATTTTGTTGCTGAAGCGTAATATTTAAGTGGCCGTGACCGACGCTATATTAAAAAAAAAAAGCGAAAATAGCGTGAATTTGAGCTAAGCATAGATACACCAAACAGACATAAAAAATTACATTTTCGAGTATATCATAAACTTTTGTGAAGAAAAAAAAAAACAATTTTAATCTCAAAAGTATCGAAGTCAATAATTCAGTTGTAAAAATAAACTGCTATTTTTCTTTACATTTTCACACTCACAAAGTCAACAACAAAAAACAACGAGCTAGCTGACGAAATATGACAAGAGATATTGCAAGCCGGATCGATTAGGTAAAAGTCTTGACCAAATCGGATCGTGATCGTATCTTGCGCACTAAAGTCTCCTACAAACCCCCCTTTACAGTCGCTCGTTAAGACACATTCATGTTTGCTTCTGTAACGGATATTTTTGCCGCGTTCGTTTATTGTAATTATCGTGTTTATTTGAAGAAATACGCGGACTGAGTTTGAAAATAAAATCGGAGCCATGTTTCTCAGTTTTCCTGGTTACAGGACAATTGGTGGCTTTTTTGTGTTAAGGAAAACCTTGCTAAAGGCGGAAACATGAAGGTTCTGTGCCAAAATGGTACCAAGGGGTTCCTTTCAAACAACTTAAGATGTCTACGCTGTAGATAATTTTAACCGGCTAATATATATTGCTATAAAATTCAAGACTATCTTGATGACAAGAATGTATGGTCAGTCCAGCCTGCACTAAACTGATGTACCTACCTGTTTATTTAGATTTTATATTTTTTTGTGGCAGCTAGTGGTGACTGAGTTTGTTCCGGCGTTTCATCTCAGCACTTGCCAGATTGTCTGTGTCTTGTCTCGAAGCGCTAGTAGGGCCCAAAAAATAAGGAGACATGTTCTGGCCCCGTATGGCCTATAATATTATTGACGTTCATACGTGGCAGTTTTCTGTCCTAAATTGAATAAATGATTTTTGACTTTTGACTTTTGAATTTTCTGGAAGTCAATGGGGGAGGCCTATGTTCAGCCGTGGACGTCCTAATAGCTGAAATGATAATGATGATGATGACAGACTAATTGTCCTGAGAACTGACAAGCGTAGAATAAGTAGTATTAGAGATTCAAAGTTTCCGCAGATAATCTGTTCAAACACTTTTGTAGGGCTAAGCATAGCAACTGTAAAAATTGAAATATGTTTTATAATAGGGGAGAACGGGGATAATTGACTATAGGGGTAGGTTGACTTACGATCAAAAACTAAACATATTACTTAGATTTGCGTTGTTTAACTAAGCGCGAGAAACGCAATGCGGCTTTTTTGGTGACTGAACACTGACACTGACACTGACAGTTGAACAATGCAACATTTTCAAAAAGGTTATGCATTTGACAGTTAGTCAACCTAACCCTATTGTCAACTACGAGTATCCCCGGTCTCCCTAAATAATTTACAAAAAAAGTCGGTTCAGTCTAGGAAAAACTAGTTTGGCCTGAAATCGGGTCTGACCAGTAACATAACATAATAATATTACATTTATGTCCTATTCTAGTTTTTAGATAACTTTCTTTCAATCGTTTTTTTAATTTAAAAAAAAATGAGATTTTGATATTGGGGTAACTAAAGTAGTAAGTATTGGGGTAATATTGTATTGTATTTGCACTAGAATCAACCTCCAAAAAGAAGTTACATATCATAATCTTTTTAGACTCACCCTATAAGCTTATATTTTATTATCATGGCGTTCTAAGCAAATCGCAAACAAACAAATTCGTTTTACAAGTCAGCTATTAGAAGGGAGGTTGTGTGCGATGTATTGTCTCTATAATGGTGTTTGCGATCGTTACGGCTGTAGCCTTTAATCTTACAAATGTAACGATACAGGGTAGCAGTGATTCTGCTTGTTATTGGATGGGGTTGAATAATATTGAATGGAAATGCTGTTATAGCTTCTAGTGACACTCGTCGTCATATTTATGTGTTTTATTTTTATCACTTTTTGTGTTGTAGATTTAGTTTATGAAGTTTTGTTACAACTGATTATTATACACACGTTATGTGTGTAGTTAATGCATTATAAAAAACATATTCACGTTTTGTCGAACTTTTTCACCGCCAACAGGAGGCGTCTAATTCCTAAAGCACGAGACGGGCAGCACCGTCTCCTTGCGAAATGTAATTAAAAACTGCGCTCGCCAACCCGCCTGCCAAGCGTGGCGAGTATCCCCCCCGATGATAAGTCATCAGGGGAGGCCTTTGTTCAGCAGTGGACGTCCTATGGCTGAAATGATGAAAAAAAAAGATGATTTACAATTTTACTTAACAATCACACCTATTATTTAGTTATTCTATGTGAATTAGTTAACGAAAATACTTACTTAAATACGTTTATAAACATCAATTACAACACAAACAACTTTTTTAGCGTATTAATTCTCATAGTCAGACACATTGTCTAGTAACGTCCATAATTATATTATCCTTGCACTAAGTTATCGATACTTATCTACAACTCACCACCCAAGGCCACGTCTCTCCCGTCTTAATACGTGTCTAACAATTACCCGAAAACTTCTTCGCCAACAAACACGCCCCACAGATAAAAGTAAAAAGAAGATTTACGCGTTTAAAAAACAATCGTGCCTTTAATTCTTTGGAGTTCGCTAATTTCCGCCTCATTCCAACATTTACCGACACCGTGGCACAGTTTAAAACTTATTCTTTGAACCCCAACCAGTATACACAGCCCCCTCTGACTCCGGCACCTGAGGTATGTAATCTCCGTGATTTCGTTAGCAAGACCGGAGGGTCAGGTTGAAACGGTTAGTGTTTTAAGTAACCGCGTCACGTACAGACGTTCCCCTGATCTCACGTGCTCGCAAAATTGGTGGGAGATAGTGATGTAAGTAATAAAACTATGTAATAGATATCGATAAAGACCTGGAAATCCGAAACTTATAACGCAATAGTTACGTTATTATTAAGTCTTAACTTTGACATTAATTTATTTTTGACATCTTTGCAATTTATCAATACCAGCATTTGTGTTATTCAGTTTAACATAATTTATTGTGACAATTTTTAGTTATTTTTGATATGATTATTATTTTATGTTTTTCCTACTATAACAAAACGAACATCTTTTATACCTTTATTGTGTGGACTACTGTTACTGTATGAAAGTGAATAAATGAATTATGAATTAATTATGAATTATTTTCTTTTATACGAGTATATTCTACTAGCAACCTGCCTCATTTTACTTTTACGTTGTACTTTCTGCGCAGTAATTATTGATAAATTGATTATTTTTAAAAGCATGTTTTGTGTATTTAACTGTAAATAAAAAAAACCGACTTCACAAACTAAAAACCTAAAAATAATATTAACACCTACCCAGTACCTAATCAGTTACTTTTGAAGTCGGTGTCGGTCGATCGGAAAGTAACTTTTTAGTTTGTGAAGTCGTTTTTTTTATAAAATTTACTTATATCATCTATTTTTAGTAATAAATCCTAATAAAAACAAATCCTTAGAGTGCAAACAAAAGTTAACTGCTGAACGACGATTTCTTCCCCTATTTTTCCACTCTTAGGTGATATTGTTTCCGCAATTTTTATTATAGAATCTTTGAAGTATAAGCTATTTTACAAAAAAAAGAATCATCAAAATCGGTTCACATTTATCGAAGATATTGGGTAACATAGATACAAGAACCACCAACCAAAACATAGTTGAGTATATATTTAGTTATTTTCTTAAAAAGAGCTTGATCAATTTCGATAAAATTTATGTGAAACCACCTCGAAAGTATGGTCTACTTAACAAAAAAAAAAAGATCGAAATTGGTTCATAATTGGCGGAGTATTCGCGTAACACCTACACCTACATACAAAAGAAAAACAAAAAACATGCAGTCGAATTGAACACCTCCTCCTTTTTTGAAATTCGTTAATAAATCCATCCATCAATGGAAAAGAATCAAAATCGCTGTAGACTTACTGAACAAAGATAAGATAGACCATCGACCTACAAAGTGAAGGCACTTCAATTTTTAAATAGTAACTACCTATAGGTTTTTACTCCCAATCACAACATATGTGATATCTCTATAATAAAGTGAGTTACCACAGCAAACAGTTTTTTTTAGGTTATTTGAGATCTCAAATACAGAAGCAGCCAGAATTCCAATTCTTGGCTGAGCTCATAAATGGTTTGGCATATGTTCATCCATGTCTACTTAGTTGAATGTACTTGAGTAAATGGCGTGGTCAAGAAACTAGAGGCCGTCATTATGATAATTAGTCCAAAAGTGCAACAGTAATCTATGTTTGCCTTTTATTCCACGGATTATTGCAATTTTTTTAAAAAAAGTACACTGACCTATGGCTGACTTAGACCTGTTTTTCATTTACAGTAACACTAATCACTGCGGACACAAAAGACTACATATTACCATTAAGCAAAAGTGGTGCAAATACTTTTCCTTTTCTCCATACTTTTTACACGATGGTACCTAGTCTGAATGAGATCACTGTTAGCAAAAGAACCGCCTAAATTGTGCATCTTTCTGTAAACAACAACTGTAACTTCTTTGAATAGCGTGAAATAAAAAGTATCAGAGTTAACTTTAATCGACTCGATAGTGGAGCGACAGGTACATCACTAGTTAACTGAGCGGAAGTGTAGCCGGCGCCGAGGTGCGACGAAGCGCCTGGTGCGAGGACCAAATTCTAATGTTTCCACTCTTTTTGGCTTTATTGGGGACAAAAAGTCAAGGGCGCTGCTTACTTAGGAAATGGAATTGGGAAGATAGGAGACATTCAATCATTAACAACTGTGACGTAATGTTTGCTTAATAATACTGTTGGTAGTAGGCTTACTGTCATCATCAATATCATCATTTCAGCCATAGGACGTCCACTGCTGAACATAGGCCTCCCCCAGTGACTTCCAGATTGGCCGGTTTAAGAATTGTTTTGAATTGTTTAAGAATTTGAATTGCGCTTAAGAACCGCTAAAGAAGTAATATCACTGCCTTGCCCGCGCTTCTAGAACTAATACAGCATTTATATATGATATAAATTTAGCGTTATTCGTTTTGATACTTGGGATGTGCTAAAATAAAACGTAACAAAAAAATAACGGCAAACGTACGATTTTTCAACCAAGCCTCCAAGCTTAGTCAGTTTTGGAACTCAATTTTTGCACACTTTTGTGCTATGAAATGTGGCCTCTCCAGTCCATACACAGTCAATCGAGCGTCGTTAAGCCGAAAGTTTTGGCGCGGGAAAATTTGGCGATTTTTTCCTAAAAAATCCCTCTTAAACCAGACAGAGTGGGTTGTTTTATGAAATATCACGGCTGCACCCGCCGATATATCCTGCAGTTGCCGAGCGGGTTCCGCGGCTGGACAGACGGGATGCTTTTTTGTTTATCGAGTAATTGCAAGGTTACGCTAATAAGAAATAAATAAAATTCTTTATTTGCACAATTATTTACAAACACAATAAATAAATCAATATAGGACAACATCATATTATACATTGCTCTAATCCTAGGGTAAGTAGCCAAAGCACTTGTGTTACAGGAATCAGAAGCAACGACGGTAGGTGGTACCTACAGTCGTTGCAACACCTGAGACAATACACTACCTATACATAAATTTAAATCGCATGTCAAGATGGTATTAATGAAAAAAAGGTTATTACACTGTAAATGACTATTTAATTGATAAAAATGTATGGAATTAAATACTGCCCTGCTCGCACAGGTACATATTATCTTGTAATGTAAACATACTATTTAAAAAGAGGCTGACAATAGTGACCGAGTTTCTTCCGCTGCTTCTTCTCGGCGCTAGCCCACAATTGTCCCGAAGCAGTGGTAGGGTAAAAAAAAATTGGGACGTGTGAAAGAGCTTAATTTAGGCCTATTTGCAGAAATAAATTGGTTTTATTGGTTTTTAGTGGTTTATTGGTTTTACATAAAAGTGATTTTTCTACATTGATCGACCAGAGATCGAACCTAGGACCTTAGAGATAGAAACAATATTTATAAGTTCTTAAAAAGTACAATAAAAAGAAAAAACTAAGACACAATAATGCTTTGGTTGAAATCAGTTAAGTCTTACGTTGATCATGTAGAGTGGTTAAGAGTTTTGACTGTGACCTAAACATGTTCTTTGCGTCAGTCAATGGCGGGCGGAGCAAGCAAGCAAACGAACGTAACGTGCATACGTCAAATCATATTATACATTTAACGATTAGCTGTTGATAGCAAGAAATGTCATATCAGTATATCGAGCAACTGGCATGGTAGTTACACTAGAAATAGGAAACGTTTATGTAACACATATGAAGGAAAAACACATAACCATAAAACTATAAAGGGTATCTGATGTGCCAAAAAGGTTCCCGCTTAGCATTTAAATGTATTAAATGTAACTATTATGTATATATGGTCATTATGATTATAGCAATTAAAATACAAAACCCTCATGAAACGTCTTTTTATCAAACGTTAGCTTCCTTCCCAGCAATGGGGAAGCAAACTGTCAAATAGTTCATTGTAGAGGGCGCCAAATGTTTGTTACAGAGTAGCTGTCAATTTCCATACAAATTGTGCAAATTATTACGATTATTTAATTTTATTGTAAAATGGGTCGATGTGTGGCTTTTGAATGTGAAGAAGTAGGTTCACATAAATTTCCTCCTAATCCCAAGCTAAGAAAGAAATGGGAAAGAGCTTTGCGAAGAGTAAATTTTAAAGCAGAACATTTTAAAGAAACTGATTTCGAAACTTTTTCTAAGGAAACAAGTACTTAAGTTTAATAATATACTTGTGTTAAGAAGCATAATATCCAATACTTAATTGTAGCATTGTTAAAGTTTTTAAGCACTTAACACATGTTATACTTGTTCTTCCAGGTTTTCCACTTCAGCGTAAATCAGCGTAAAAATGGAAGTTTCTGTCATATGCCTCCAATCTAAAATAGAAATAAAACTTTAAAATCAAATTACTGTGAGGTTATGTTTGTTTTATGATAACTTGTTAGTTAGTCTCTATGGTCCAAAAAACACTAAATATTACACTAGTTTTCAGTGCTAAAGTATTTTATTTACCACAATAAATACATTAAGTCCTTAGGAATCGTGAAATGGCTTGCAAAATGAATAGCTCCGCTTTCTTTCCTTGACGAGAGGCACCCCTTTTTTTTAATTCTTCCTTTAGTTCTGCGATTCGCCAGGTAGAATACATGTTGTAAAACTTCGTTTGCACTATTTATAAGAAACAGGGCCAAAAAAACGCAAGAAAAACAAGAACGACTTACGTACGGAATTTTTGACATGTAACAAACACACAGCGCCCTCTGCGTAAAAGTTTTGAGTTTTCTTCCCCATTGGTAGTAGGTTCTTTTAATCAATAATAGTCGCTAGTCTGTAAAAGCCGGTATCAAGCATAATGGCTGTGTTCATAAAGGAAAAAAATGTTTTGAAAACGTAATAAAAAGACACATTTTCAGCTGAAAAGTCGCTCGTTTACGTCGGCCCTTATCTAGGATATCGGCAATGGCGATGGATAGGCGTTTTTATGTTCCCCGCTGAGTTATGGCCGGCCTCGGGCCCGCTATATCTTGTATCTATCTGATATTTTGTGAGAGAAATCATTACCGGACAAATGCAACTAATTTAGCCTATTTCTTATTACATGCGTAAATTGAATGGGCTAGTTTCCTAAAAAAATCATGTTAACACAAAATATTGGACACTTATTTTTTCTTTTCTCAATTAAACAAAAACTGATAATAAATAAATAAAATGTTTTATTTCTCAATAATTGGGTTACAATCATATGGTGAGACAGCTCCAGAGAGTTATAATTATACTCGTGTTGGAGTGCCTCGCTCTTACCTTAGTGCTAGTTGCAATATATTATTGAGTCTATATCTTATATCTATATCGGCCTATATCTTCATCAATATATTACTGATGAAGATATAGGCCGTTATAGTTCCGCGTAACGCCATACCTTGCAACACTTTTTATCAAGTCGTGACGTCGCGTGCTCCCATTCCCAAACTTTGATGCGCTTTATCTTCGTCATTTTTTGTTTGATTGACAAAAGACAAAATATGGGTCCAATATTTTTTGATAATCTAGCTGACGGACTAAATAGATTAATCTTTTTTTGACCCAGGAAACTATTGTATTATCATTGGGAAATTCAACAATCTGCCCACAGCAGTCCACTGTTGCAGCTAACCTCTCCTAATGCGTGCTTTGAAAGCCGACCCTCAGTTACCAGTAGTTTTGTAAATAATAATCGCTCCACCTTGTCAAAGAGTTTTTTAGATTCGACGCTGTGTTTTCAAAGTCGCGGTCTCCACTTAAGAACACATTACATCCATTTGGTAATTGGTTCTACGAAAAATGTAACTAAACTACTACAACTTACTACTACTTACTTACTACGTATGTATTTTGCCTATGTAATCTATGTATGATAGTATTTAGTTTATGTATATCGTTATTTACTGTATGTAGTTTATGCTTTTAAAAATAATTTCACAATTACCTTTCATTTGAATTTGTATCGCCTATATCGCACCGCCCACAAAACGTCTCTGTTTAGCCTAATGGTCGACTGGTAGAGAATGCCTCATGGCATTAAGTCCACCTTTTGTATGATTTTTTAATCTGTGCAATAAAGTCTAAATAAATAAATAAATAAACTTAAGTTTGCTTGTCCTTTCAGCTATATGTATTATACTTACTATACTATATTATACTATCTTTGTCAAAATAACCTCTTTTTTATCCTTGACAAACATCCCTAGCTCTTTCAATAGCTTTCTAAGCAACGTAAAAATGGTGTAGTAACGTAAGTGACTACGTCTCACCTATGTAAGCCATGACTAGTAGCACACTCGTTAAAGACTTCTGTATTCAGACTTTAAGAAATTTTATTAGCCATGAAAAGACTACGAATTTTCGCAATTACCTACCTCCCTAGTCCAGCTAGGTATATTCTTCTACGCATTTCTTTACCTCAATTTTGTTTTACCTGATTTTTGTACCTATTACCAGCATGAAATAATACAGAGTTCATCATAGCCAACTTAGGTACTTCCTATACTTTTTTAACAGCTCGTCAACGTACCACAAAACGTCAAATTTTCTCAATTGATATTGATCTCTACATGTCGGACTTAAAGTTGAACATCGGTTCAATGACCTTTAACTTTTTGGGTAGGTTGACTGGCCGTTGACTGTACCATGCCAATCTCGAACTTTCTTTGGTTAAATCATAATTTATTCAAAACTTAAACATGCCGTCGAAACGAATTGCTGCAAGATTGCCTTCAAATGATGTCAATATCCAATAGAGCTAATATTAATATTGGAAACTGCGCAAGACGTAGACATATCAAAGAATAATAATTTACGGTATAAAATACGTAACTCATTTAAGAGTTAAATTTTAATAATGAATGAGTTAAATAATCTTGAATAAGAACGAAGTTTAACTTCAGAAGTTTAACTAACTAAATTAATGTCAGATGTCTTTTTGAAAAGTTTATGATTACCTATTTATAGTATAGTCATTAGGCAACCTGTACACGGAAAGTATATAAGGAGTTTGGTGTGGATTTTATTTATTTATTTTAAGCAACAGACTTTGGCATAGTACTCTTTTAGAATTTCCAATCTTGTATTTTAGCCATTTGGTATTTTGGGTTAAAAACATTTTGCAGACGAAAAAATAAGAAACTGAAAAGCGGAAAATAAAAAACTTTTTAACAAAAAACTGTCGAAAAACAAAAAAAAAACTGAAAAGCAAAAAAAAAATTTAATTTTTTTTTTAAAGTTTAACTAATCATTCTCCCTTTTCACATACCTACATAATTATGTGACTAACTCCAATTCCTATTTAATAAAGAAAATAATTGACAAAATCAGACTACCTCCTTCGTAAAAAATTATGACCAAAACATAATAATAATAAATTATTTTCACAATCACACCAATTATCTAGCCCCAAACTAAGCAAAGCTTGTACTATGGCGACTAAATAACCGATAAACATACTTAAATAATTTTATAAACATCCATGACTTAGGTACAAATGCTCGTGCTCATCACACAAACATTTACCCCTTGCGGGATTCAAACCCGCAACCACTGGCTGTAGTCCGGAGTGCGAACCACTACACCAGACGATCGTATAAATATAAATAACACAGGTTGACTTTAAAATTTGAGAACCTCCTTCGTTATTTTGTAGTTTGAAATTGAAACAACGCTCTGAATGACTATCAAATCTACCTATATTGTTGTAGTTTGTGGTATTAGTTATAATTATTATTTAATAGCATTAATTATTATTTAAAAGAAAGACAGATCGGATCCGGAACTCTAATCATTCTCTTAAGAACTGGAATCACAGACATAAGAGAAAAAGCTTCAAAGTTGAAGTGGGAATGGGCGGGTCATGTCCATAGGATGGATTCTAAAAGGTGGACAAAAGTCGTCACGCACTGGCTGCCTACTGACGGACATCCTTCGAGAGGTAGACCTCGAAAGCGATGGCGCGATGACTTAGACAATTTTCTCCAAGATTGGCAGGCCCTAACCACCGACAAGGATAAGTGGAGAGGTTTGGGGGAGGTCTGTGCCTAGCAGTGGGACAGAAATGGCTAATAAAAAAAATAGCATTAATTATTTTAAAAGTTTTCTGCTAATATGTTTAGAATACTTCCTACTTTAGAACTGTTTTGCGCGATTGCTCTTCGACTATATTAATTGAATCGCTTCGAAGCGATCCCACTTATCCTACAGCGCCTTAGATCAGGAGCGTGTCTTAAGCATGTTTATCGTGTTATTATAATATAATCATTTTGCGAAACTATATCATCCCCTTAGAGCTTTACCGGTGCATGTTAGGTTAGGTTAGGTTATAACATGATTCTAAATGCGGCGAAGCTAGTTATTAAATTTTGAGCGACTGCCATCAGAGTATCGTAACTCATATTTTTTTCAGGACTTCTATAGGACGTCTATAATATGTATATGCTTTAACTTCCAGCCCCTCTAGCATGAGCACCAAAATGTGATATGATATAGCGATATATCGAATACAACTGTAAAAATATGATAGATATAGCCGCCATGTTGAATTTTTATCGAAACAGCGATCATAACCATGTGACGTCACCGGCACGGCGATTCAATATGGCTGCCATATCTATCATATTTTAAAAGTTGGTTTCGATATTAGTTAGTTAGTTAGCTTGTCTGGGCTGTTTCCGCACTTAGCCTCCTGATTGGGTCATTGTGCGTGCTACCTTTTCCTTCTTACTCCAACCATCCTAGATCATCCCAGAAGGTCAGCAATCATTTCAGATTTTTGCAGGCTTCCGGGAGAGATCCTGGCGATTGGAGGATCTGATGCCGTTGATCTGCCACGCTCCTACATTCCATAAGCACGTGCTGTGGCGTTTCTTCTGCCTCCATGCATCCTCTGCATGTGGGGCTGTCAGTCACACCTATGTTAAATAGGTGCTTGTTTAGAGGACAGTGACCGGTTGTAACTCCTATAACCTTGCGGATTTTGTCCTTTTTTAGTCTGATGAGGTTTCGATATATAGCTATATCAATTATTATCATATTTTGGTGCCCCATGCTAGTGGGGCAGATTAGAAGCGGCCTGCATCTATCGGCTTCCTGCAAACTAAGTCGTCCAGATAATCAGGTCTACCTTGTGTGAGTGAACGTCCTTTGCAGCACTACATTTAAGTACAGACTGATCTTTCCCATATTTTGCTATTTATTTTTATTAACTCACAAAGCCTATATCAGTTTCATTTTAAAATACACAAAAGGAATTTTTAGTTCGGCGTCGTGCACATTGCCTCGTCCCATAACATTCATGTAAAGTGTATACACATGGGCATATTCTACGTCAAGCCACAGTCACGGATAAACAGACACATCATGCTAGGAGTTTATTAAACGACCGGAATGTTGTGGTGGCGTGGTGATTTGAAAAAGGTCCTCGGTTCGTTTCCCGGTATGGTTTTATTTGGGTCCGGCTGTGTTGGGAGATGCCGCTGGTCAAATTCATTGCCTGGTACGTCGTAACACAAGTTATTTATGTGCTCGCGGCTTTCCCTGGAATACGGCATGTTACTCCCTTATTATTTCTCCCCTATTTTAGGAGTTGGATTCAAAAATAGTAGACTATGTCCTGCCTAAGGGTTCAAGCTTTCTTCGTACTAACTTTCATCAAAATCGGTTTAGTTTTCACGACAAAAAGGAGCACATGTCCTTCTCCAAGGTCCAATGTCACAAAATATCATCAAAATTGATTCAGCAGCTTAGGCGTGAAAACGTAACAGACAGGCAGACAGGATAGTATAGTATGAATTTAGAAGGAGTAACAACAAAGCTTACTAAATGTTATTGTTTACAGTGAACCCCAGAAACCCAACAAACTGATTTACAAAGAAAATGTATGTTAAAAACAGTTACAGACAAGTTCCATGAGATTACACGATTTGGACTAAATAATATGTTGGTAAGGGCAAGCCTAGATAAGTAAAAAAAAAATTGTAAATAATAATTTGGAAATATAATGTTATTATTTTATAGTTCTATTAATTTAAAATTTTATAGGTTCAAAATAATTTATTGCAGGTTATTTTTAAAACTGCCTGATAACAGCATCGTATTGAATAGTTTCTTTTTAATATTACATTTTTTAATAATAAAAAAAATGATCACATTTTATTTTATCGTCATCATTATCTCAGATATTGGCCTATATAAACATAGGCCTCCCCGAATGACTTTCCATTTGGATTGTATGTTATATTTAATTAATATATTATAATACCAAGTTGTGCACACACAACCTAACTCCAAAAACGCTGAACCAGTTTTTCAATATTGGTTCCATAGAAAAAAAATGTATATGAGTACCAGAATCAGCTCCTGAGAGGTATTGCGTCTTTTGACACGTTGATTAGTGCAGTGTCTGTTCTCTCCTAACTGTTGTAAAGCATCGCACACACAGCCGTATCCGTTAGCTGCCGATAGATTAATTGAATTACATCAACGCGGCAGTTAATGCGATTAAAATTTGCAGCGCGCGGGTTGGATTTCGAACGGATCGTGTGCGCCGCGCTTAAGGCTCGTTGTAGATTGGCTAACAGGGAAATGTTCACAGGATTTTTCAGGAGATATTTTTATTTAAATTGAAGTATGGAAAACGTAAGTTTGAAAAACGTAATAGATTTGCTATATCGAAAAAAGATAATTTTGTGATATTGTTGTTTGTTTGTAGACGACTGATTAGTGTAGTGGAGTAGTATTTTGCTTTGAAGTACTGGTTCGGTTCCCGGTTTGAGGAAATTTAGGGAGCGGTTTCATCTAAATTGGCTTGGGTCTCTGGAAGCTGATAAAGGCATAATTCATTGTATGGTAAACTTAACTGGATATTAACACCTTGATACTATGGCAATTGGTAATTCATTCTTAGGGAAATGTATTACATTTTTCAATAAAGTACCACAGGCTCTTGTTGAACTACCTGAACATGAGTTCAAAATTCACATTTTAAAAAGCTACTTACCTTAGAATCAGAGCAATGTATGTGATGTTGTCCAATATAATTATATAATATAAACCTGTTACAATGGGGTTCTTAACGGCCCAGAGCCGCTCGTTGTGGTGGTTATAAAGAAAAGCCTATGCTCACCAGTGGACTTTCAAAGATTGATTATGAAACTATAAGCTTATTCAGATGCTTTCATTTCGCGAAAAATTAAAAAGTGGTTACATTTAGCTCCCTAGTAAATTTTGTAATATACCCGGCCAATCACACAGTTTCAAGGAATTACGTGACTTCATAGTAACCCTGTATTTGCAGTTCAGATTTCCACAAACAATTATACGGCCCGTTCGGACTATGAAATTCAATTTAGTAAGCTCTTCATATGGGCTCGAGTAATACAATATGCCTGGAAAAGCTGAGGTCTGTGGCTAGTGCACTAGTGGGTCTTTGTTTAGTATAGTTGCATGAACGACGTTTAAAATAAATGGCCAGCCTGGTCTATATACCTATATAGGTATATAGATTAATATCTGTATAATTAACATTTTTGTTTTGTTTCGTATACTTTTTTAACCAATGCAATCCCACTGCTAGGCAAAGTTCTCCCCCAGACTATTCTATCGATCTCTATCTATCGCAAATGACTCCCAATCTCACGTCAAGTAACAAAACGTCAAACCATATTTTCTTGGGTCTACCTCTTCGGCGATAGCCGTCTGTAGGTACCCATTGAATGACGATTTAGGTCCACCTATCCGGATGCATCATCCTCATCATCTATACACGGGTCCTGCCTACTCTCACTTTAGCTTTGCTGTTTTTCGCCTACGTCTGTGACACTAGTGTACTATGTAAAAAAAACGCATGCTACCCAGCTTTATAAATCTTACAGCTATTTTCAAATTAATAGAAATCAAGCCACTGTGATTATATTCAGTTTGACACGGATTAATATTTTGGCAGTTCACAAGAAATTAGAAATTCTAATTTTGAAAATATTAATTGTCGCCAGTGTAAACTACTCTCAACTATTTTTAAAGCGCGCCTGATTGGTGGGTTGTAACGAATTGTCGACGAACGGAGAACTAGTGCGTCCAGTGATTTATCGGTTCGTTAAAACTATTTTTAGATGCGCAGTAGTCGTTACGCGCTAATTTCGCTCGCTCGCTTAGCTCGGACAGTTATTGGCCAGTAAATTGGTGGTAAGGAATTGTTTTTCTTGCATGTTTTAGTATGTAAATGTGTTAGAGACGTCTTTATGGTGCGCACTTTTATAGAGCAATTAGGTACTGTGATGACGAATCGCTTGTTTAGTTGGATGTGGTTTATAGCTTACATAGCTTTGCTCGCCGTTTGACTTGCGTGGAATACTATATTTTATTAAGAGATGAATTAAAAAATAGGACAATCTTCAAAACCACGTAATCGGCTGCTAATGTACAAATTTTTTTGCTATAGGGTCAACTTCGAACCTAAAAAAAAACTGGCCAAGTGGAAGGCGGACTCGCGCACCGAAGGTTCCGTAACATATTTTCCAGAGCTGGATTCGAGTCTCAAGGATTTTTATCGATTTTTACAAATTTTAATGTTTTTGGACTTTTTCCTTTAGGTGTGCCAAGTTTGTGAAATTAATTCAGATTTTATGTTTCTAGATCAACGGGAAGTACTCTATAGGTTTGATTCTCTTGCGGGTGTCAAAATATGTGGCATAACCGGCCGTACCTTTTGATTGCGTTGAATCAAGAATCAAGAATAATTTATTTGTTTTGAATAGGGTACATCATAAGGTTACAAACATATATAGGTTTCACTTATTCAGTCATAGTCAATAGCATACAAATATATCAACAAACAACAAACAAGTCAGAGATAAGTCATCTCCAAACAATTTCAGTTATTAATCAAATGTATACACGCATACATACCTTTTGAAAAAACGTCAGTTATGTCAGTTATTAATTATTAGGTAATGTCAACTTTACAATCTAGATATTCATTAACTGAGTAGAAACATTTTATCTTGAGCCAGTTAAATAGTTTATTTTTAAATAAATTTAATGGTAGTTCAGTCAATGAATGCGGCAGTTTATTATATATTTTTATACAGCTTGGATAACAGTTTCTTTTATATAAAGTAGTTCGTATCTTGGGCAACAATAGCCTTCCCCGATGTCTGATTGATTTAGTTGCATAATCATCTTGATGCACAAATAAAGACGGATAAGTTGAGTTAGAAGTTCGATTCTTCACAGCTTTAAGGGATTTTTATCCCTGGAACAAGGCTGCGTATTTATTTTAACTTGATACCTAAACGCGTTTTTATAAAAATGGTCTTGACAGACAAACAGACAGACGGACAGACAAATAGACGGACGGACAACAAAGTGATCATATTATAAGGGTAAATTTTTACTTTTTATGAGGCAGATCCTAAATACGTTGATCTAGCTAATATCGCTTGATCATCATCATCATCATCATTTCAGCCATAGGACGTCCACTGCTGAACAAAGGCCTCCCCTAATGACTTATCATCAGGGGGGATTGCCAATACTCGGCACGCTTGGCAGGCGGGTTGGCAAGCGCAGTTTTTATAAGATTTCGCACCAAGACGCTGCTGCCCGTCTCGTACTACAAGAATTAGTCGCCACTTACGACACGCCTCCTGTTGGCGGCGGGGAAGTGTATTATTAACAGCCGTCCCCACACGGCAGCTCCGTCAGAAGCCTCGTCAGAGGCCTTCATTATCATCATCATTTCAGCCATAGGACGTCCACTGCTGAACATAGGCCTTCCCCAATGGCTTAAGACACCTTGATTACATCTGACAGTGAAGTTTAATCACTGCCTTATAACACTCCTCCATCAATACGCACTTGCCTTGCCTGGTGGAATGGCCCAAACCACCAAGTTGAAGAGAAGGCTTTTCTCTGGAATGAGAGGTATGTAGGTATACCTCTGACATACCTCATATACAGGGTTACATTGCAAAGGGGTGCCAAATCTTTAGGAGTGGCTCAGAATCAGTAAGTTTATCGAACTATGCAAATAACAAAAAAAACTTTTTTCACATTTAATTCTTCCTATCCACTGTTAAAAATCGTACGCGTAGATAATTTAACTCATTCATGAAAAAAAATGCACCGTATGTGCACTGCGTAAGGTCCTTGTAGGCTCAACGTACCTACGCCTCAGATGAATGACCGCGCGGCTTTCGTAATCTCTCTATTGACTTTATTTTCGGATATTTTAAAGTTATTTTTTTCGTAACACACGATTATTAAAAATAATATTAAGACGCTTCTTTATATGTTGTTGTTCCCTAGATTCTTTTATTTAATTTGACACCCCTTTGCAATGTAACCCTGTATACCTATTATATTTTATGTGAGGCATATAGGCATACTTTACATTTTTTTTAGATATTGCATACATACTAACGCGCTTACTATCTTAATGATATTGTATTGTGCAGCCATTGCGTTTAAGGATCTTATTTTTTTTGTACACCAATGTATAAACACTCCGAACTTTCAGAGTCTAGTTATTACCAGTAAAAACCATCATTACAGTTAAAAATAGGCAGTTATCTATACTAAAACATGCTTTTTTTTGTTAATATAGATGAAACAAGCGTCCGCCATTAATATTGATAAACATAATCCGATCGATTCCGTAGCCGGGCATAGTTCACGACCGCACTCTATTATTAAACGTCATGAATAAAAATATCGTGTGCCCTCACGCAAAATAACTAACAGTAAGGCTGGGGCTGTAGAAAAAGATATGATATACGAAGCTATATAAAGATTTAAAAGAAAAGCTACATTAAAAAAGCAGGTTTATAGGTTTATATTTAATGTAGTCGCGTAGTAGTATATCGCAAACGAAGAGTATTGTTAAGAACCCGGTTACAGCCAAAGACAACGCGACCAACTGAGATTTTGACACCATATACGGATAATTCCAAGACTAAAGGTACATTACTTAAGACATTATTTTATTCTTCAAGAAACATTTGGTCATTTGACTTCATTTTTGGCAATATAGAAGTGACATAACAACTATGTATTTCCATACAAAATCTATTGGAGTATAGCTTTTTGACAGCTCATAAAAAGTACGTCAATTTATTAGTAGTGTCATCATTTCTGTTGTGTAACGAGTTAACAACTTGTAACCTCGTAAAGGTTCCAGACAATGATTTTTCCAGGCCTGAGTTAATTTAGTTATTCATAGTTTTCGAAGTTCAAGGTCAATACCTACGCTAATCGGATAATCAAAACAATAATATTTTAATAATAAGCCCACTGCTATACATAGGCTGAGGGCTATGTCTAGCATTGGCCTATTGGATGAATGCAATGCACTTTTGCGTATATCATCGCTCTACCTGCGTATCTCGTGCGTATCGCTGCGTTTTCTAAGTCGCGGTCTCCGATTAAGAACAAATCTCATCGTTTATCAGTTCGATTCTACGGTGAATGTGGCTATCTTATTGTCACTTGAGCTTGCTTAAACTTTATAAACTGCAAGGTTACTAGGAAGACGAAAGAATTTCTTGCGCGGGACATTTTGTCGTTAAGGTAAATAGCTTTTACTACGGGACCAAAATGCAATAAAAAAAACTGACCATACATTTAATCGTCGAGTAAAATTACTATTTTGTATGGAAATATAAACTTTTTGCTTCTGGTTCATATCAGTAAAATTTGAAGAATATCCTGTTACAGCGATTTCTTTATCTTACCAGTCACAGTGTTTATCGATATACCAAAATATAGCTTACCAAAAACATATCGCTATCCTCCCACTGGGTGTGTAGCCTAAAAATAATTTGAGTTTCTTTCATATCGGTGCGAGCGCGTAATGGTAATTGGTGGGGAGTGGTAGGAAAACACAGTTTACGTACTGACATACTTTAGGGGTGTACTGCAGGTCAACGGTCGAGCATCTTCGCGAGGGGTGGAAAGATTATGTGAGAAGTTATTTCAGTTTTATATATTTTTTTAAAATCTATCTAATTTCTTCCAAGTTGGCCTAAATGGCTATGCAGTAACGAATGGCTGCCTGCATAGACTACAATTATTATTATTGTTGTTACATAGTGCATTTAAACCAAAACATAGTTGCGCAAGTCATACTCGAACATTTCCCAGTTCATTGACCTGTTTTACTAGTAAAATATAACACTCAGCATTATCAGCAGCAATCAGCACCATGTCCCCGCCCGTCGAGAGCCGTTCCGATCGTGTATGTCCACGGGGTCAGACAAGCACCCCCGGGGGTACTCTGCGATTGACCCACGCTGGACATTGCCAGATTAATGTGACCTATATTATTGGCGTGACCAATATAATAAAACTAGCTCTTGCCCGCGATTTCGTTCACTTGGTCTTTAGTTTTGAGTAACTGTGGTTTCGCAACAGTGTTACATTTTTTAAATTTGAAATGTTTTGGGATTACACTGGAAGCGTGCTATGGAAAAAGCGATGCTTGGCGTTTCTTAGCGAGATAGGATCCGAAATGAATTTACGTAAATAATAATATAAAGTCACTGAAATTACTCTTCAAATTGCAAAATTCTAATTCAAAGCGCTTATTTCAGACACAGTGGTCCATAGTAATGCAACAAATAATACAAGTCAGTTTATAAATAGCAAAAAGAAAAACGCATTTAGGTTACGACATGTAGCTGAATGCAATGCTTCTCTTATGAGCAATCTACTCGCCCAACCACAACACGTAGAATACTGTTGGAGCTCCCACGAATACGGCTTGGTATCGAGGCGGTTCTTTTACCGAGGATGGCATGGAAGCCATCTATGTGAACGAACATCATCGTCCGTGAACATCCGCGAACATGCCTGACGCGCTGCAGTACCGCGGCAGCCCCAACAATACCCTAAACGCGTTGTACTGCATGCGCAAGGCGTTTATTGTTTCAGCGTATAGCTGACCCACAGGTTACATGCATAAATAGATTGGCAAAAGGCCTTAAAAAGTATCACCTTAACGGGGTCTGTACAGCGTTCAATCAAACCTGCGAGCCAGCATAATATTGCTTCTGACAGCCAGCGCCTGTCGTTCAAAGCAAAGCAAAGTTTAATATAAGGATACATTTTTTTCGAGCAGCCACCACGAACGGAAAGGCGCAGCGTGACCAGGCCTCCCGCCCAGTGGACTGAGGGTCCACTACCTAGTCAAGGTTGCGAGAAACTTTTTGGTGCAAATGGCCTAGAGAAATGTATAGCAGTGGACTTAGTAAGGGTAAAGAATATGATGATGATGAAATAAATATGATACTTAATATCAACAATTTTGTCGGCTGAAACTCGTCTTTATAGACAATATGACAATTTTTCTTCGTTTTGTGCTCAAATAGCACGAGCCGTTTTGTGCTTGTCATACAAGTGAGAGATTCATTGATGAGTTCTTGATGTAAAATAATTTGTATCTGATTCATTCTAACGCCAAAAACTTTAATCTACGATAATATGTCACATGACGCTCTTCCCTTAATACTCGTAGTCTACATACAATTAGTTGACCTTCACGTACACTATCTGTGAGGGATGCATAGCCAGGAAGGGTGGGGGGTAATTGAAACCATGGTCGATCAATTTGAACGGTTTATTTATTATTTTTAAAGAGCTTTAGTGTGCAAGTTTGGTGTAGTTTGTGTTTTAATGTTTGGTGAAGTGATAGGTATATGGAACCATTGGAAGATAATTGTATTTGACGGGCATCGAGTGCACTGATCAAGCAACACTACGTTAGTATCGAGTGTCAAGTGTCTTGTCATGTAAATAACTTGCTTTAGACCCGATGCCGTCTTGAAACCTGCTTCTATGGGAGTAGGAGTAGCCTTTCGGAATTAATTAAAAACAATAAAACACTAAGCACTTGTGATTTATTGTGAACATATCAACAAAACCACATAACATTTAAAAAAAAAACAGCCAAGGTGGACATCTTCAAATAGTTATTGTCTTTGAAGGTTACCAAATTACCGAAGACAGCAGTCACCCGATCTTTACATTGCCTATACGTTAATTCACTGATTAGATTTTGTAAACAAAAATTGACTACATAAATCTGATCAGCTCAGTTCATTAAATAGGTTTTAAATTTTGGTTGTTATTATTTGACACCGAATTCCCTAAAAGTAATATACTCATCTACACAATTAACATAATGATACACTCAACATCTTTAGGTGATTAGAAATGTTTATATATTTATACTTTGTCGCTTGATAATTTAACAGTACAGTATACCTACTTGCTGCCAACTAAATTACCATTTACACCTACTTAATTTTGAATTGTAATTGCTAAGGGGTACAGTCAGAAAGAATATTTTTTTACAATAAGTGATCAATTCGTGAATATCGGTAGCTCAGTGATCGGAGTTTTGGAGTTCATCATCATCATTTTAGGCCACTGCTGAGTACCAAAAAGTCAAAAGTCAAAAATCATTTATTCAATTTAGGACAAAATTGCCACTTGCTATACCAAGTCTTACGCTGCGTTTGCCGGTACGTGGCCTCCATTCTAAAACTTTTTATTATCTTTTTTGTAGCTGAGTCCCTCTTGTCCCTGAGTGGAAACACTAACTGTAGACAGAAAGGAGCTTAGAAAAATGAAAATGCAGCTCAAAATATATTTGACTTAGAAGTAACTCATAGTGAATCAGACGCCAGCAACAACAACATCCATGGAACAATGAGGCAGAATTTTACAATCAACTAGCAAGAAAACAGAACAATCAGGGGAAGAACCACACCATCTAAGGCCAGGCCAGATTGCCCACCTCATCATTACCAACTCTCAATCCTACCCGTCTTTACCCATTTTCTACAAGGTTGTGGTCGACTGGTTTTAGCATGTTGGCTGATCGGCCGTCCTATCCCATCCCAGTCCCAGACACGCTCTAGGATTGGGATGGGCTAAGGCTAGATACTCATACAAAGTGCTACGTAACTAATTGTAAACTAGTTCAGGCTCGCATCCTTACTTTCTTTGGTCACGTCTTGAGACGAAGTGGCGACTCAATAGAGCGCCTTGTAGTGCATGGTAGAGTAGTGAGCACCAGGCCACGTGGTAGATCACCCATGCGATGGACGAACCAGGAAGTCTACTACGAAAAACGAAATACGATGTTTCGGACGAAACAAAAGACAAACGATACGCAAACGATAGGCTTACTATGAAACACTTTTAGATGTCGATGCCTTAATCGGATGCATATACATATTTTCGGAACAACTTCGTGTTCGTGTATTATGGGTGTAATTTAGCGTATTATTTCATAAAATCCGAAACGTATCGTAGTAAGCAATCCTAAAAACGATTATCGTATTAACACAAGAAACAAAAACAAACTTGTAGTCCCAAACTTCAGATTGGCCAAACAAGTAATTCATTCTTGGGTAATTGAATTTTTTTAAAAATAATATACCTTACAATGTTATCGAACATCCTATTAATAAATTTAAATCACATGTCAAAACTACCCTGATGTCAAAGGGGTATTACAAAATTCAAGACTATCTCGATGACAAGAATGTATGGTCAGTCCAGCCTGCACTAAACTGATGTTAACCTGTTTTTTTTTTATCTTATATATTTTTGGGGCAGCTAGTGGTGACTGAGTTTGTTCCGACGTTTCTTCTCAGCACTTGCCAGATAGTCTGTGTCTTGTCTCGAAGCGCTAGTAGGGCCCAAAAAATAAGGAGACATGTTCTGCCCCATATGGGCCTATAATGTTATTATTGACGTTCATAAGTGGCAGTTTTCTGCCCTAAATTGAATAAATGATTTTTGACTTCGACTTTGGATTTCTTTTTTCGTAGTAGACCTGCAGATCAAGTCTTCTGTAGGCGGCCCCTTACACGAGTCTTCTAGATTAACAACCAATAGAAAGAAATGGCGAGAAATCATGAGGCTAGTTACATCCACCCACATCTACAATCATGACGATCACAACCGCTCTGTCAAAAGCGTAACGAGTTAAAAGAAAAATGTGCTCCTAGTGTGCCAGTTTGACCGGAGCAGGATTCTAGCTGGGCAAGTAGGTACTTACATCGTATTGTATCGTAACTTTTTTTGTAGCTGAGTGTACAACCGCTCATACGCCCTTTATCGTATTATTAGACGCCACTAATGCTCTTATAATTGACGGGTGTGATCCCGCACTAACTGTCTTATTGGATTTCTTAATTACGAGTAACCACTCAAATTGTATGTGTTGGTTTTTTCCAACGGAAGTGGGAGAGTAATTTTGGGTAACGTATATGTTTAGGATCGTTAATAGAGTTTTTATGTTTATACACATACGGTATTCAGTGAACGGATTAATTATTTTTCGCATTTGGATAAGCGTTGTAGATATCAACTGTAAACTCTTAAGGGCACTCACCTGTAGGGTATTCGGGGATTACATCATCTTTGGTGAGCACTGAATGAGTCATTATCTCAGATTATATTAAGTAAGATTTATATAACCTATTTAATTAATTTTGATGGAAACGTGCACATTTTTTTAATTCCATAGTCTTTTAAAGCACGCCTTAAAATGATAAACGGATCCCTTAAACGAGGTATCACTCTGCTTTCATCATCATCATTTATCATTTCAGCCACGTCCACTGCTGAACATAGGCCTCCCCCATTGACTTATCATCGGATGGGGATTGCTAATACTCGTCACGCTTAAATTGGCAGGCGGGTTGGCAAGCGCAGTTTTTTAATAAGATTTTGCACGAAAACACTGCTGCCCGTCTCGTGCTACATGAATTAGTCGCCTCTTACGACACGCCTCCTGTTTGAGGTGGGGAAGTGTATTCTTTACGGCCGTCATAATTATTTTATTTATTATTTTAAACACTTTAATTCCTTATTTTAAGTACCAAATCAGTGCTTTCACAATCACAATCAGTGTGTTATCTGGACCATGTTTATATGTTCAGTCTATTTTAAAATGCGAAAAAATATAATGACGAAAGAGTCTAAATAATAAATATTGACTTGACAAATACATAAATATTGTCAAATGTGTCGCATTCTCCATACCTACCCTCGTTAGTTCCTAATTACGAAAGCATGTCTATAAATCAGTCAGCTATAGTGAGTTAAAGGCAATCGATAGATCAATCGATACTCCAATAATGAGGGTATATGTATGTGCAAGGAATGCTAATGTACTGTAACCTGGAATCATTCTTAGTTTTGACTAAAATTGATATGAGTAAAAGCGAAAGTTTTGATTTCCTAGAATTATTTAATAAACAACAATGCTGCAACAGGTGATCGGATACCACGCGGTTGCAGTGTGGTTGAGATGTGGTTGCGGTGTGGTTTGTGGGTTATTGCAAGATCCCTACCGGATACTGCACCCATGCTGCAATAACAAATCTGTTACCGAACCGAACCGAATGGGAACCCGCCGGATTCCTAGGCTATCTTGTTGCGATTAGTGTAGCTTACTAGCCGTAAAGCTAAGAGGAACCCAGGGTAGAAAGCGCTTCCGACGGGCTTAGGACCCCGCTTGTCTTTCGTGAGGGCGGCACGTATGGAGGCTCCCTGCTCGTGCAATCTAGAAGGTGGTCGCGGGGGTAGGGGAGTGTCGGTGATAAAGTGTGCCGTTCTCCCTGTCCTCCGCGACCTCTTTTGCTTTCCAATATGGTTCGAGCTATGCTAGGTGGGCGGAACAGTTGTGACAGCTACTGTTTTCTTACAAAGTAGTCCCACATAACCATGCTGCTTTCCCCGAGGCGGTACGGTAGGTATGTGAAAAGCATTATTCCTGAGCTAAAATAAAAGTTGGCTGCGAGGTGGTTGCAATGTGGTTGCAGTGTAGTTACGGGGTTGTTGCAAGGTCATCGCACACTTGCCTTTTCGAGATTCGAACACGTATCCGCTGGCTTTGCAGTCCGCAGCGCGAAACACTTCACCAAGTAGTCATTAAATATAAATAAATAAATATTGGACTAGGTACATAACATACATTGCTCGGATGCTATGGTAAGTAGCTTAAGCACTTACTTACAGAAATCAGAAACAATAAAACAAAATAGAAAAGTTATTTTTCTACATTGACCAACCGGGAATCGAACCCGTGACCTCAGAGATAGCGACACCAAGTCCGGTATGCTCACCTCTTGGCTACGGACGTTGTCATTATTATCTCATTCATTATTATTTAAAAAATAATGAACTATTATTTCTCAAGAGAACATCAAAGGCATGACACCCTATTTTTAAAAATGTGTTCAATTTTTATGAGTGCTTCAACTCATAAAAATCTTGTAGACTCATAAACAAAAAGCCCATAAATATTCCCCATTGACACAAACGTAATTAAGAACAATATGGCCTCTAATAATAGGTTGGAAAATAACGCTAATTAATGAACACTTAGTTGCTATTATATATACATATTTTATGAGGTCAAATGGGATCATATGATTTTGAATGCGTAGCCTCTAAGGAAATATATTATATTTGTATAGGTAGAGAGATCATAGGCCATTGAGTTTATGGGGTAGCTCAAGAACCTATGGAATGTCAGATCTGTAGTTTATTTTATTTTGTTGGAAAAGGTGCATCAACAGTATATATAGGTACATTTTAAAACAGGCATTAGAATTTTTAAACATCTGATATACAGAGTGTAACGAAAAGGTGAAATAAAACTTTAAGGGGTTATTCTACGGCTAAATTACATCAACTTTTTCTATGGGACCAACATCGAAATCTCAAAAAAAAAAATTGACGTCATACAAACTGATGCCAGCTGGTCGCGTTTTAGTATGGGAAAGTTTTTTTTTTGCGATTTTGATGTTGGTCTGATAGAAAAAGTTGATGTAATTTAGCCGTAGAATAACCCCTTAAAGTTTTATTTCACCTTTTCGTTACACTCTGTATATATACCTATTATAGGCGTACACAACATTAAAAGTAATAACTTACAAAACAAACAATACAAGAATTTTGTGGTTAGTAGAACTAAGTGGTTATCACTTAGTTCTATGACCAGGCATTTATCACCTGGTTATTATTTTGCGGAGATTGGCCTTGAATGCAGGCAACTTGTTGCGAAAAATGGCCGCAGCCCCCTCCCTGACCTGCCTAATCAGTGCATTATATTTTGCACAGCATCTAACTAAAGGAGATTGTTTACCAACATTCGTTTTACATAAAGGAAGTGCAAAGATCTTGTCCACTGGTTTTGAAGGAACGCGAAATGGGACGGCGAGTGATACGCTTCCCACAAGCTCATTGCACTCCAGCGAACCTCCATTGAGAAACATTCCGTTCAGAATCCCATGCAGGAACGCCAGTCCTGGACATGCCGAAGTTGCCGCAGACTATAATTGCCAAAGAATGACAATCTTTGATCGTAAGGCGCTCTGTGCGATATGCCTGATGATATAAACCAAAGCAAGTAGTAAAGAGACGATCATAGCGGCAAATACAGAAGTAAATAAAGAGTTTTTCAGATCGAACGGTCACAGGTTCTCCAATCATGAGCATCGCTTTTGAAAGCGAAAGCTTTTTAGACTCCTGGAAGTCTAAACTGCTAACTTTCTGAGATGACTTGGGCTGGTTGGAGTAAGAAAGAAGATGTGGAACGCACAATGACTAGCAAAACTAAACTAAACTTACGAGTTTTAAAACTTATTTTGATTACCCAAACCAACTCATAATGACTGTGCCCTGCAGGACTAGGACTTATTATACAGGATGGCCGGAATAGTGACGTCCAAAATGTTTTTATAGGTGCCTCGTGTTGAGAGATATTTGAATCACTCCTATGCATGTTCTACGATTTTTCGTAGTTTTCGAGTTACGATTTTTTTAGACGTCATTTTTTTTAGATGGCCGTTTTCTGGCCATCGTGGATACATATATTATACTAGGACTACGCTTATTATACTTTTAGTTATAAAATAGAATGACGACAGAAATAACTTTTAAGTTTAGTTTAGTCTTAACTATTTAGTCTCATATAAATGGAGACTACTTATTATAAGAATAAGATCAACTCCAGCCAATTTTTACCACAGTACAAGTCGTGGCATAGTAAGGGGCGCCAGACAAAATAGAGTTGCAAGTGCTCTCCACCTCGGCCGAAGTTCGACAATGAAGACGCCGACGTTGCCTGCGGACTGAATAGTTGAGCAACTCAATTGCGATCTGTCGCTACACGCTACACTCTCAAGAGGGTACACTGCCGAACAAAACAACTGAACACGCTTCTAAACTAAAAATCTTAGGTGGAATGTAACACCCCAGTCCATAAGCCATTCAAAAGGTTCTAATTTAAATAAAGAACACAGTTTTTACATTATATATATTTATAATAATATATGAAAATTAAAAAAAACTCCTGACACAAACAACAACATATCAAAAGTTAAAAATTATTACAAGTGATATTACCTAGTAATATTATGATCCAAGCGTTTTTCGCGTCGAGGGACGTCGCGTCGATGCGTTTCGTCTATTGTTATTTCAGAATCAGAATCAGAAATTTTTATAGTAGATTATAGGTTATACTCGTAGCAGGTATAAAATTAGTAATAGTATCACTATGTTCCGCCTGACAGGCATACAATAATTTCTTAATAACTATTAAAAAAAACTGACAGTCTGGCATGATTGAATAAAAATAAAATTTAATACATAAAATTGATTGTTAATTGGCAATTTATAAAAATTATACATGTCAATATTTTGAAAATAATAAATTCAAGCTATATAATATAATGTCATTATTGAATGGAATTTATTCAGTATACGTGTATAAAGTGCTCGGAAATAATAGCTATTTATAAAAAAATAGCTTTGCCCTTCCACCGCTTCTTAACAACATATCGGCTGGCGATGAGAAGAAACGGCCCAACAAACTGTTACTTCTGTCAGCCTATTTTACACGAAGTAAGTGCGAGCTGGTTTCCGTGTCCCGCAGTGTAGCGCACTCGAAACAAGCCGAACGTGTGAGTCGCAAGTGAACAGTGGCCGACGATTATTTACTTGGAGACGATATCTCGAGCTCCTGACTGCTGCTTCGTAATTGAGGCTTATTATTGTGTTGGCTAGACATCTTTGCAGACTGGTTTCACTTAAAAAAAATCAGAGGCAGGTAAATTGTGCATATCAGATAATACTGCACTTGAAAGGAAATTGATAATCTAAGCCCTCAGTATTTCAGTTGGTACCTATAGCAACCGATCGGATAGCAAAGAAACGTGGGTTTAATTCTCAGCTGTGATGGTCGAGTTTTTGTAGTTAAGGTACTGTTTCTATGGAAACTTTAATTATAACTTATGAAATCGTCTTTAGAAATTACGTCTCTGAAATGTATTAATGTTCATTTTCCTAAAGATCTTTACTTTTCAAAGTGGGTTGTTTGTAAAGATCTGGTCCGTTCCGGAACATGTTCAAAAGAAACCCGTGTGTACATTTAAGTTCATACATTTCTGTGTATTTATTAATGAAAATTAGGTACTAACATTCCGGTCTGAAAGTGCAAGGCGCTGCAACGGCGAACTCACCGCGCAACTCTAACTCGCGTAATAAGCGAAACTGCTATATTGCTACTGTATTACGCACTGGCATCTGAAAAACGCAGCTTATTATAGCCCGTCACTTTCGCGCGTGCTACTTGTGCGGAGACAGCGAGGGTCAAGCGCAGCGTGGGGCGCTTTTCAATAAGGTGAAACGACGATATGCGCAAGGTTGCTGGCAGTGGATGGAAAGGAATAGCCGAGGATCAGGCTCAGTAGCGTGCATTGGGAGAGGCCTATGTTTAGCAGTAAACTGCCGTGGGCTGAGTGGCGTACATTTGCAGAGTCCAGCAGTGGACTGATGTGAGCTAATTATGAGGATGATGATAATGACTTGTGCGTAAATAGGCATTGGCCGTAGCCAACACCTGCCGCTGCTGATAGCGCACCTCGACTCTGTCGGCATTTGTCGCCCTACATAAGTATTGTGCACAAACTTGACGGGATATACATAGATATTTTGTATTTTAGTAGATTTAACAAGTTGCGTTTCTCATTCTGATTTTAGGACAAAGTTGTGTCTGACTAAAACCTTCTTTTGATCGGTTACTACGGCGATACGAGCCAGTGTGACACAAATATGCCTATGTTTATTTGTGAACATCTTGAATGACTTATTAGCTTAAAAGCTCTGACACAAACACAAAGCTTTAGCTGTAAAAATATCAAAACAGTGTGGCATTTAGAATTGTGATATTTTTTATCTTATGAAATCGCTTGGTTTTCATACCAGCAGTTGCGTCGCGTCGTCTAATTCAATACATTATTGGTCTGTAGTCTTGATATTATTGTCAATGTCATGATCTCAAAGTAAGATTTAAAAATCCATGTGTTAAGGTAACAGACAAAGTATTGCCAGGAGCGTCTCGAAGAAAAAAACCGGAGCCAATTTAGAAAAAAAATAATTTATTTGATTTTTATTTTTATTTTATTTTTTACAAAATCCACAGCTCATAAGTACAGAATACATTTTCTTGGTGACAAAGCAGACAGCCAGTATTGGATTTACATTTTGTTACATTTTATACAATACGTGTTAAAGAGGGGAACGTGAACTTACACCATACAATCAACAATGTGCATAATATGTGCATAATAAATAAACTGAATTAATCTAAACAAGGATATGCACCCCAGACTTTTGGCGTTTAATACGGATAAGTCATAAAAATCAATACTTTACCAGAAAATTACTTTTAAAGAACTAGCGTTTTGTAAACGCCAGTGTGAAATGCAAAATAGTATTTGAGCTTCGAATTTCCCAGAACAGACTACACGTATATGGAAAATTACAACTTCTTTACGTGAGCGCCAATCTGAGTAAGCAGTTTTGTACCTATTGTACACACAACACAACATTCTACTGTACAGTAAAAATACACAACACAGTACTCTGACAAAAGGAGGGCCACAAATATAGACCATAAGTTATTGAGTAAAGTCAAAGAAAAATAAAACTTATCAATGCATTTTCAACTTACTTGTTAGAACTAAAAGTTATAGTTTTGTTTTGCATTCATTTGAACACGGTTTTCAACCGACTTCAAAAAAGGAGGAGGTTCTCAATTCGACTGTATGTTTTTTTTTTTTTTTTTTGTATGTATGTTACTCGATTACTCCGCCAATTATGAATCGTTTTTAATGATTCTTTTTTTGTTTGGTAGATCATACTTTAGAGGTGGACCCATAAAAATTTTATCAAAATTGATTTAGAACTTTTTGAGAAAATCAACAAATATATACCCATAATATTTTGGTTGTGGTTCTTGTTACCTATCTTCGACAAATATGAGCCGATTTTGATGATTTTTGTTTTATTGAATAGCTTATACTTCAAAGATGCTATGATAGAAGTTTGAAAAATAAAAATCACCCCTAAGGGTACGAAAATAGGGGGTGAAATCGGTGTTCAGCAGTTAGATTAGGATTTATCACTAAAGATAGATGAAATAAGTAAATTTTAATAAAAAAATAAAACCGACTTCAAAACACTAAAATGCTAAAAATAATACTAACACTTAAGTACCTAATCAGTTACTTTTGGAGTCGGTGCAAACAAAAACATTGAATCTCTCATCGGCTGGCACCGACTCCAAAAGTAACTGATTAGGTACTTAAGTGTTAGGATTATTTTTAGCATTTTAGTGTTTTGAAGTCGGTTTTATTTTTTTTAATAAAATTTTTATTTAGTAAATATCAAGTAAGAAGTTTTCTATGTACAGATGTCATTGTAAAATGGACCAGTTCATATTACTATTAACTTTATAGACTTACTAGCTTATTACTTTATAACTTTATAGACTTGAACTTATCTGTGTCTTGTTTACCTTTCATATTTTTTGTGCAATAAAGTGTCTATCTATCTAGCTGTTGTCCGCGACCTTCTTCACGTGGTCTTTGGTTTATTTATAAAGGATTTTTTGCGCATCTTTCCTTTTTTTCGTAAGAACCTTCTCCATAGTAAGTATAAGAAAACTTTTAAAAAAAGATGGCTAAAATCGGTAAAGTCAATTATTAAATTACTAGCTGTCCCGGCGAACTTCGTACCACACTTTTTCCTCGTCGTATTTCCTTGAGGAATGGAAAAGGCTATTTTTTTAATCCTTCCCTAAGAAATCAAAATAAAACGTCAGCCAATAGCTAGTAAAGATTTTAATTCTGTACTGTACTGAGTAAGTACTTAAGTAATGCTTATTTATATAGCTTATTTATGTCACAGTTAAGTAAGCATTTTCGAGTGGGCTAGGCCAATGATAATGGGCAATTTTGGATAATGACCGAGATGTGGACCAGGTGTACACCCGATGCCGTGAGTGGATGGGACATGCATTAGCAAGGTTACTTATTGGCTTTTGATTTTTATGATCCGTTTTATGGGTATATTTTTAATAGGTTCTCTTGCGTTCTGCTATTTTTAATATGTATAATAAATATACAGGGTTATCTGTAAAACATCAACAACCTCCTAAGGACTGAATTTGGTGCTCACAACAACTTTATGTATGGGACCAACATCGAAATCGCAAAAAAAACTGTTTCATACAAACTGCAAACTGATGTCTGCTGGTCGGCGACGTTAGTAATAGTAGTAGAAGTCGGGTAGTAGAGAGAGAGATATTATTTTTGACTCAAAACTTTTTAAAATATTATTTTTATCTGAGCCAAAAATCAATGAAAAATAAAACAACATTCTAATTAAGCATTAGAGATCTGAAACTAGATCTGAAAATAAGATTGAGAAAGCACTCATTAATACTTATTAATACTAATACTCATTTATTCAGTACATAGGCCCTATTCCGGGCACTTATACACGTCCCAAAATATAGCTTTACCCTACCACCGCTTCGGGACTACATATCGGCTGGTGATAAGAAGAAACGGCGCAACAAACTCAGTCTAGCAGCAAACAGTTTTTGTATTTTAAACCAGAAATACTTTACCTACGCTCTTTTCTAATCTCCCCCGATAATATCACCGTGATGGCGGTAGGCCTGTTTTTTCAAATAACCTCACACTACTTTTCGTTCGGAAACGTACCAAATCGTCAAAATGTTGCCAACTCTAAATCGACAATCTCTCGACCGTGAGATAAAGATAATTAATAAACATAAATATGAATGACTTTAATTATTGGGATTTAATATTAAATGTGGCACCGTTTAAAGTTGTAACGTGGAACCGTTACAACGTTAAACGGTCACCTGTTTTACTCAATAAATTATGCTTATTCTGACACTATGCACTGAATAAATGAGTATTAATGAGTATTAATTTAAAAAAATCTTTCATGATCCATTTCCGCCTGTGTTTATACTCGTCATAGTAGGAGACGTAGATCAGTATAATATACCGACTGACATGATAATCCGCGCTTAATAGAGCGGCGCCGGCATTGATGTATCCATTATTGTGTCCCAGAACTAATTACACACTTGGGAATAACATCCAAACGTACTCGTAGGCATCAATACAATTAATACAGCTAGGTAAAACATGACTACGCACTGCAGTAAAACTTTCATGTGTCAGCCGATTGTAATTTTATTTTATCACAGATAATTTGCCTGTAAAGTTTTTATGGTCATTAACTTGACAATTGGTGGTCCTGCCATTCTGCACACACATACACACTTCACTTTACACTTTTATAACATGTTTGTATAGTATATTAATCACTATTTTTATTTATCATCTTTGTTACAGTAGTCTATATATATCTATTAATTATTTCATGTCGGGTAGTCCGTGATCTCACTCACTCACTCAGCAGGGGCCCACTGAAAACCAGTGTCGTGGCCTATGTAGTAGGCAACAACTTTATGTTGAGTGAGGTCCTTTTGCGACGACCATCGCGACGCGCGTAACGGCTCTATTCGGTCATTAATGTTTTTTATTTTATTTTATTTTTTAATTAATTAATTTTATAAGTATTAACATATATATATAAGTATTAACATATTTGTTGTTGTTTATAATTTATGTTCAAATTTTATAATGTTAATACTAATTATTATTTGTGTGCTGTGTGTTATGTGTAGAGTTGTAAAGTGTCCGTCACGCTATAAATGTCTGACCAATACGACCGAGCAAATTGGACATTTTCTCAATGTGACCGGACATTTTGGGCATTTATTGTCACAAACGTCACATTTAATTCTATTGACAAACTATTAAAAAAAACATGTTACAAATAAGTGCATTATTATAGAAAACTGAAATTCAAAATTAATTTATCTTTCAGCACGAACAAGCTAAAAAGTATCGTATCGTTACGCGCTAGTTTTTTTGAGTTCGATCCAGATCCAATTACATGTTTTATTGTATGTTTTTACTGTCAAATACTTAACATTTAAGACTTACTTTAGTGGAATCCTTTTTTAAAATTTATACTATTAAAAAATATGTGATCATCGTGACAATAAATGTCCAATGTGACCAAGCATGTATCATAAATGACGGACGCTTATAGCATATAACCGTCAATTTACAACTCTAGTTATGTGTCGTTGTGATTATATCTTATCTTTATCTGGTGTTTTGTATGGCACTTAATATTTCTAAACCTCCGTAGCGGCGAGCATGCCGGACTTGACGTCGCCATCTCATTCTGTTTCCTCTACCAAAGTTCGAATACCAGAAATGCGACATTTAAGTAAACATATAAGGCCATTTTTTCAGCAAAACGTTGAATATGTAACATGGGAGCTAAAGTATTGCCCTGCGTAGTCCCCTCTCTGGGCTGCAGCGTAAAGTATTCGCGTCTGTCTGAGCGAAGTGGGCCATGCCTTCAAGCGCTGATTTATAGCCGACTGTATTCTTCTCTAACAGAATATTCCACATATTTGAGGACCTTAACTCGCTGGATTAGGGTTTTCTTTGCAATGAAAAAATGTGTGTGAAATTCTAAATCACGTTTAGAAAAGTTTTACCAGAAATCATTATGAAAATTGGTTTCAATATTGCTATATATTATGTTATTTTTTTATGTAAGTATTATTATTTCGTGCTCTTTAAATCAATGATTGCAGAAATTCCTGGCTTCCTTGAATTAAATGTCTGTATTTTTTATATATCTTTGGGTACTGGAAGACGCAACATGTTCAGGCCTTCTACCTGGTGGCCTGACAACCTAGTCGAGGTCGCGAGATGCCACTGGATGCAAACGGCACAGAGCCGCTTGCAGTGACGTTTTATAGGAGAGGCCTTTGTCCAGTTTTGGACTTCTAAAGGCTGATCATGTATGATAATGATGTTATCGTTGCTGATTTTTTTAAAGGGTTTACAAACTGCCTAGAGCTGCTCGTTGTGGCGGTTTATGGGAGAGATCTTTGTCCAGAAGTAGACTTCTAAGGGTTGATGATGGCGATGGAATGGATAGAATTGGACGACCGTCTTGTGTGGTGGTTCGCGTACTGGACTACAAAGTTGGTTGTAGCGGAGTCAAATCCCGCAAGGGGAAAATGTTTATGTGCTCAGCACGAGCACTTGTAATAATGGGCTAGTTTCCTAAAAAAATCTAATTAGTCCGTCAGTTGGATAACCCGAAAATATTGGAGACGTATTTTTTATTTTCTCAATCAAACAAAAAATGATGAAGATATAGCTCGTTAAAGTTCTGCGTAACGTCAAGCCTTGCAACACTTTTTAGCAAGGCGTGACGTCACATGCTCACTTTGATGCGCTTTATCTTCGTCATTTTTTGTTTGATTGACAAAGGACAAAATATGGGTCCAATATTTTTTGATAATCTAACTGACGGACTAAATAGAATATTCTTTTTTTGACCCAGAAAACTAGCCTATTATTTGTAAATGTAAGTTTATAACCGTTATTAAGAATGTTTTTCCGTTATGTATCACATAGTACACAGAACTGACGGCTGATGGGTAGAAAGGTTTTGGAATGGACGACACGTACCGGCAAGCGTAGGACATCCACCCACAAGGTGGACAAACGACCTGGTAATAATTGCAGGAAGCCGCTGGATGCAGGCCGCATCCAACCGGCTAATCTGGAAGTCACTAGGGGAGGCCTATGTTCAGCAGTGGACGTCCTATTGCTGAAATGTTACCTAGTCGCCACAATACAAGCGTTGCTCAGTTTGGGGCTAGATAATTGGTGTGGTTGTAAAATAGAGGCTAGATAATTGGTGTGGTTTTATTTTAGAAATCACATACTGGAATTTTATGAAATAACACTTGAAAAATATTAATTAAAAACTGTCATTAATTGCACAATTTCGAAATTGAATCGTTAGTAGCATAGTGTTTACTTAAGTTGGTCATGCTGTGTGTACACGTTTTTAGGTTACAATCTAGATCTAAGTTATTAAATTGTTTGCCTAATACCCTTATGATTGTTACCTGTTGTGTACACCAATAAAGTAAAAAAAAAAGAATTGGTTTATTTGTAATAATGACGTTATCGTTAGATAAACTTTTGACTCCGCGCATGGACGGATTTCTATAATGTTTTATCGCCTCAAGCGATAGGTATGTTTCAAACATTTCAATAGGGATTCCCCCGCCCTTGTTGAACTAATTACAGTACAGGTGGGGCGCATCACGGCGGTAAAGAGCATACGCGCCGCAACTTGCTGTCTAACTTGGGATTGCTTCAAGTTTGGATGATAGTTAAGGGATGAGATGCAGCGATTCTAGCAAGCGAATTTTATTGGTTTTAGAACCGAAAAAATCACTGGCAAAATGAGAGAAGCTTTTATACTTTTTTGTTGCATAATACCTACTTAAATGACAACTTTCGTAGCCGAGAGGCGTGTCGGACTTGGTGTCGCTATTTCTGAGGTCTCAGGTTCGATTCGTCAGTCAATGAAAAATAACTTTTCTGTATTGTTTTGGGTCTGGGTGTCGTGGTGCCGTCGTTGTTTCTGATTTCTGTAACACAAATGCTTTGGCTACTTACCCTAAGATCAAAGCAATGTATTTTACAATTTTATGACATTAATTTAAAATCTTAATTTTATAATGAGTATTATTTTATGGATCTATGAATTTTATTTTGTAATTGAATTGACATTGGCATAACTTTCAAATTGTTAATTTAGTTAAAATAATTTTTGTTTGTATGCATTTTCTTATATTTGTATGCCGACATGGCTGATCGCAGTGTGCTTTATATTTACATATTAATTTAACAACATTTTATTACCTGTGTATCACAAATAAATAATTTGATTTGATTTGATTTGTGTAGTCCTAATAAAGAGTAAAACGGTAAATACCACGATTTTACATTCTCAGGTTTGATTTCCGAAGGGGCAATGTAATATATTGTCTCGGGTCTGGGTGGTATGGTGTGGTCGCTAGAGGGAACTATGAGCTCTACAACCTTAATTACTTGTATGACTACAACCTTGATTACTTTTTCTGTATAAAGTTTGACCTTAAAATTATGCCTTCCGGGAATCGAACCAATAATACTTCTTGACGTTCAAAGTGAATCACGAGCCACTACGCGAATCAAGTCATCAATAAAAAAAAATTGATGACTTACTTACCCCATGTGCTTATCTCTAACAATTAGTATCAAGCCTCAAACTATTAGGTATTCTGTGCCTCAACTATTTGTAACAAATTAAGATTCCGCATCACCCTAGCACTTGGGCCGATAATTAAGCCAACATATTATTTAAGCTAATAGGAAAATTGTTAAACTAATAACATAGGCGAGGCACGTACTGCCTCCTACCGGATCGTAATTACCCTAGACAATGACATGCTGGATGTCTTTGCGAGTTCAACTCGGGGTAAAAGCAATGAGCGAATGGATTTAAATGTGTGTGTAATGTGTATGTTTTTCAGACGTGTGTATTCGCATCACGAGTAAGCAGGAGTTATAGCTTGTCAAGTTAGTGGGGGGGAGGGGGGGGATTGACAGGATTTGGCGAGTGTGTCGTTCCATAAAATAAGCTTTTATTGCCTATGTGTGCAAGCGTTGCGCTACCTTCTGATAACCATAACTAATATTTATTCTGTGTCTGCCTAATAGTACCCATTTTTTGATGATTTGACTGACCTTAGGGGTACCAGAGCCATCAAAACTAGTGTCCTGATATAGTCCACAGATAATATTATAATCTTTGAACTCTACTATGAACGCTTGACACAATTTTTGGGCCAACCTGTATATTGGACAAATTTTAATGTTGTCAGCCTACAGTGAGAATCAAAGTTTACACGGAATACAGTAGGTAACGTCACCGGGAAATGGAGTCGGGTACCGATTATAAATTAGTAATTATTAAACTTGGTCGCGATTCGCATGATTCGCTATCAAGTTATTGTTACTTGACAGTTTAATTTGGACAGTTTGCAAAGACAAGCCTAAATTACAGACAAATTAGGTAGATAGAAGCATATAATTTAGTAGTTTTTGCCCGTTACTTCGTTCGTCTCGTCTTTGCAAAACCATAATTCATTTATTCACTTTCATACAGTAACAGTAGTCCACACAATAAAGGCATAAAAGATGTTCGTTTTGTTACAGTATGACCTACTAAGGCATCCGTGATTTTTAGAAATAATAAAATATTAAATTAATACATTTTGAACATAATAAAGGTATTCGAATTCTATTAAAAAGGAAAACATAAAATAATAATCATAACAAAAATAACTAAAAATTGTCACAATAAATTATGTCAAACTGAATAACACAAATGCTGGTATTGATAAATTGCAAAGATGTCAAAAATAAATTAATGTCAAAGATAAAGCTTGTCTGTCAATAATCTCATTTTAGTCAATTTACAATTACGAGTATATACTATACATAGTTAGTCAAAACTAAGGACCACGCGAACAAAGTCACGGGCAACAGATAGTGTTACTTTTTTTACATTCAGAATATTCTGCCATCTAAACAGCGACATCTAAAGGTAAGACGCGCCATCTATAATGACAGTTATCTTGCATCCTTCGGGAACCGTTCATTTTTCCGGGATAAAATGTATTCTAACTTTTATTCCAGGTTAATAAATATCTAGATCCGTTCAGCCATTCTGGAGTGATTGAGTAACAAACATCATAACACAACAATAATTAATCAACAAAATCACAACATCAAATTTTCGCTTTTACCTTTAATATTAGTAAGATACAGTCATCGGCATTCTACATTGAATGCCCAAGGTTCAGGGGCGCGCATTGGTTTCAGATGGGGCTAGGCTGTGAGTGAAAATTTGCGTGAAACCGTAGGCGATCTCGCGGCAGCCTAACATTGGTTAAATTGCACAGTATCGATCTAAGTTGCGCGCTTTAATATGGACAGGTAGACGACAAAATGGTTATAGAATATATATTGTTTATTGTTGAATACGTAATGAATAATTATGGTTAGCTGTTCTGTCAGTTTTTTATGAAGGTAGGCTCTGCATAATAGCCTATATGGGATGCACGCCCCTGAAGGTTAGTAACATGTTTGTTTCGATAAGGATTCATGCTGAACTCGAAACAATAGTGTCATAAACAGTGATCGATGTAGTTAGATTGATTCGATGTACTTTCGTAGTGCTAGCATAATACGGATATGACTTTTTTTCAAAAACTGATACCAAGAAATTCCGGAATCCATCAGGCATGTTCATATTAACATCAATGTTTGAGATCATTGACCCCAAATCAATCTACCTACTCCGATCACTGGTTATAAACAACGTACAATTTTGAATAGTTCTTTTTATAAAAACATTTTTAAAGTACTTTGTTTATATTAACACAATGTGGATCCCTTGTTGTCCAAAATAATTTTTATTTTTATTTTGTGAGTCAACCGACTGATAAAGATGTACGCCACCGGGAAGTTTTATCTAGAAGTTTAGAAAAACTATTTTTTTAACAAAATTATTTTGATTTATGTGTTTTGGTTTAGCCTACGTATGTCATGACATTTAATTTTGCTTCTAATCTTTATTTACATTTACAAAATTTTAATTAGGATGTACAAAACACAAATATTTTGGAAAAAAAGATTACACATGATGGTGAAAACTGTTTAAAAATCCGTTGCGTGGTATAAAAGGAGTTAGCGGATAAATAGACAGACGCGGAGGTCGGCTTCCTTTTAAACTATGTAGAGATATAATATACAGGGTGGCCTGAAACGTGACGTCGAAGCATTTATTTTAGGTGCCTCGTGTTGAGAGGTATCTGAATCACCCCCTATGTATGTTCTACGATTTTTCATAGTATTCAATGAAGCCTATGAAGTACCACTTTTTTATTATTATTACTTAGAAACTAAGAAATTATCAGTTAGATTTTTAATTTTAACTTGAAAATTTAAATCTCACTTAAAAAACGCACTTAACATAAATTCTAAACTTTAGGTCAATTTTGTAGTAACTTCCATTAAAGTTATGAGGCTGTTCATTTTATGCATAAATGCACAGCTTATAGAGATTTAGCTGCAAGAAAAAAAAATCGAAAAACCTTTCTTCTTTTTTTTAGACATTTTACAAACTGATCCATTTGCAAAAATTCAAATAAAAAATCGTAACTCAAAAACTACGAAAAATCTTTGAACATACATACGAGTACGAGTGATTCAGATACCTTTCAACACGAGGCACCAAAAAAATTTTTTGGACGTCACTTTTTTGGCCACCCTGTATATATCGTAGTACTCACGTTGCCAAGTTGAGATACTTAAAAAATAACGAGAAGGTTCTATGTTGTACGCATACAGTAGTCAGTAACTTTCACTGTAAGTTTGGCTTAAGTAACTACGCGATATTACTAGGCATCTATTAAGAGAATTAAGTAGGTAGTCTGTGAAACCAGCGAAGTAACAAAATACGCGTTATTAAAGAAACTTTGATGATTCCGCCATTTCGAAGAAAAACATTTATTTTGTGGACTTATAAGTTCTCGAGAATTAAGTTTGATTTTGACAACATAAGAGGTTTTCAGTAAAAAAACCGGCCAAGTAACGAGTCGCACTAGCGTACCGAGGGTTCCGTATAAACATGTAGGAATGTTATTAGTTTGTATACAGGGTTATTTGTAAAACATCAACAACCTCTTAGGGGCTGATTCTAGTGTAAGTTTTCATTAAAAAAAAATGTTCATGCAAAAATTCAAATACAACAACTTTGTCTATGGGACCAACATTCAAATCTAAAAACACACTTCTCTATACAATTTATATATTTATTTTAGGAAGATTTACAGTTTCAATAATACAGTAAACTAGTACAATATAATGTGGTTCAATACTAATTACAAATCTTCACATATATGAGTAACCAGACAGGTAAGGATAAGTCTAAGTACACAATGAAACTGATGTCAACTGATGGCTCCATAGTATGAGGAAGCATTTTTTTTTTGCGATTTCAATGTTGGTTCCATAGAAAGTTGTTATATTTGAGCACCAGAATCAGCCTGTCATCCTGCCACCCTGTATAACAAGAATCGAGTCTCGAAGATTTTAAACGCTTTTTCTGAGATTGTTAAAAAGTTTATTTTATAGTAGTTACTAAATATAAAATAAACTTTTTAACAATCTCGGAAAAAGCGTTTAAAATTTTGTCCTTAATTTGTGCTTTTTGCCAAATTTTATGATTCTAGGTCAACAGGAATTCAAGTATCGTTTAGGATTTGCAAGTATCAAAAATACTGCTTGACTTATACTTTTGTTTTAAAAAAAACACTGCAATCTTACAACAAATCTTATTAGATTTATAAATGTTTATCTGGTTTATTTAAGCCTCTGGCTTTTCTGAAGTCACGCAGACAAAGTCGGGGGCAAAAGCTAGATTGCTAGTTTATAAATAATTTCTAAACAAGTTTTTTTGTATAAATTAAAATAAAACAAACAAGCTATATAGGTAGCCTTTAATGAAAGAAAATATATTATGATACCAAACTCGTTGAATACTTATATCACTGTCTATTGATTCTAATATTTCTCAACAGATGGCGCTGTCTACCGTTTGAATCGCGCAAGCAATCAGAATCGCCTATTTTGTTAGGGCAAGAGACAGCTTCGGATGTGTCAATCCGTTCAGTCGTTAATGACGTTATTTTTGAAAGTACCTGACTGATATGGAAGTATCAGATTCTTGGTACGAACATAATTAATTATTAGCTAATTAATTAATTATAATCCTAATTAATTAGTTAATAGCCTACGTGTAACACCCACACATGAGTACCCTGTAGTGTTTAGGCACAGTAAATATTACTGTGGTTTAGGGCTCATTTATACTGCGCCACTTCTCACGTTTCAATCAATCAATCATTCCCAGTTTGTTTCCCAGCCACTTATACACATATTACTTGAAAACACTAAATCTATTTTACTGATTTTGCTAAAACATTTTGAAACCTTATTATACCTTACCATTTCCTTTTGACAAAAATCTGATTCAAAGAAACAGAACAGGCATTCCTCAAAAGGCCAGTTAGTAACTCCAGGGAGTGCACAACACTCCTGAAAAGTTTTAACAAACAATATTTTGCTCCTCACCTTTTGTCGAGTGACGGCAACTTTCGCAATGAGAGAAGTTTTTTGCCTACACAGAAGTTCTGCTCACGTTTGATTCTTTGACGGTTCGAAGTTTGAATTGTAATTGTTATTATTGAGCTACCCTCTGTAATAAAAAGACGTCACATACTAATTATATTTGAAATTGTTCTTGCAAAAAGAATCAGTGTCTAGTATTTAATTTTTAACTTAAAATATTAATTCCTTACTTCGAGATTATGACAATTCATGTGATGTGTCTATTTTACCAAAATATTTAAGGCTGACATTTAAATTTAGATATTTTACTTAGACAGGTACATTATTAGACTATTTTAGCAAAAAAAACAATGTGCCTAGCACTAAAAATCAAGACAAACTACATTCTTGAATAAATATCTCGAGAATCATTCATTTTCGCTACAACTAACAACTAACGGCACCGATGTTGAGCGCTGGGCGAAAGATGCGCAGAAGACCATTACGATTACGTGATTGGCCAGTCGCGCGCTGCGCCTGCACCGCGGCTGAGATTGGTCGCTTGCTCCGCACACACGCGTCTATGATACGATGATGGTCTCGTAAAATGCGCAAAACAATCCCCACTCTTTCTTCCAGCGTTCAAGTTTCGTGCCGGAGATTGTACATGGGGGACAAAGCGATAAGTAATAGTGTGAGGTCTGTGTGTTTGAGGTAACACCAGGCGCCTTGGGACACCCTGTTTATTAGAGGCACAGCATGACATGAAAATAAATTTATGAAAGATCACATTCACTAAGGATCAAATAGACATTATTAAATCTCCCGATTCTTGTAGACGCTTGAACCATCAAAGGGATGTCAGTTAAATTGTCGTTGTTATGCGGGGTAATACGTTTCCCCGCCGTTTTGGGGAAAACGGTAACGGTTGATAAGGAAAAATTGCGATTTAATGTTGTCCCAATATTGTAATCTTGAGGGTACCTATGTGTATTCATTGAAAAGTTACTGAATTGAATAATGTATCAAGTGCTTAGAAATATCGTGGATACATAAAGCTGTTTATTGTGGTGACGTAACAGTTCGTACGAGTATGATTTAAAAAATTACCCATAATAGTAACAGACATTTAAATTAAATAATTTTGAACAACTCTCTAAATGTACCAGTCTTGCCAAGTTAAGCAAGCAAGTTTTATTTTCGCTTTTGCTAGACTCTGTTTTGCTAGAGTCTAGCAAAAGCGAAAACAAAAACCCAAGAAATAAAAAAAAAAACACTGCATTCTGAAATGTATTATTATTTCAGGCGTCACTAATTTAATATTAGCAGGTTTTTATTAAATAACTCAACAACGTCCCTACTACAGTCCCTTTCTGAATACGTTTAGGAAATGCTCAGCTTTTAAAACAAAATGTATGCTGTTATTTGCATTACACGTAACGAGTTCGAGAGGGGGTATAATGGAAGCCCTTTATCATGAGAAGGCTTTTAAAGCGAAATAAAAGGTAACAAGTGAAGCTGGTTTCAACTTGGGTTCAGTGCATTTCTATAAGTTCATTTCACGTTGTTCGTGCTATGAAAAGGGCTATGCTCGGTGTTTCTTTGCGAGATCGAATCAGGAATGAGGAGATTCGTAAACGAACAAAAGCTGACATAGCCCGACGGATAAGCAAGCTGAAGTGGCAGTGGGCGGGGCACATAGCACGTAGAACTGACGGCCGTTGGGGCAAAAAGGTTCTGGAATGGAGGCCACGTACCGGCAAGCGCAGCGTAGGACGTCCACCTACAAGGTGGACAGACGACCCGGTAAAGGTTGCAGGAAGCCGCTGGATGCTTCCTGCGCACGCCATTGGCCGCTGGATGGATGGATGGATGTAATCTAAAGGTCGAGAGCATGGCGCTACCGTCAGTATACTAAGTTTATTGAATGTCACAATATACAACTGTGATAAAAAAATAAAGTTAAGAAATAAAGAAAAAGTTGAATTCCAAACTGCGGATCCCTAAAAGCAAAAAGGAAGCAATAATGTTTCATAAAACAGAATCATCGCAAACAGCGGGATCAAATAAGACGTTTTAAGACAATGCTTTGACGATCCGAAGCGGCGCGACACGGTGCGAGGCAAAATGCATTTAACCTCGTAAGTCCTGTGTTTTATAAAAATGTGTATTTCTAACAACCTAATGTACTACATAAAGTACCTACACACTAAGTATAATGCTTTAGACCGAGACGGAAAGTTAAACAGTTCTGTGATTTTCGAGTCGATGCCTTGTTTTTCATATCTTAAGTATATTTTTATAGTTAAAAATACAAGATAAAGAAAATACTTTACAATATTTTTGTACAAAATTTCATACTTTAGGTTTTTTAAAAGTTCACCACAAAAATTACATACAACTTTAAGTACAAGGTTATCTATTCGTACTTCACATAGCACTATGCTATTGCTTTATAATTGAAATATTAGGTCTAAGCTGCTACAATTGGCTAGTTTCCTGGGTCAAAAAAGATTATTCTATTTAGTCCGTCAGTTAGATTATCAAAAAATATTGGACCCATATTTTGTCTTTTGTCAATCAAACAAAAAATGACGAACATAAAGCGCATCAAAGTGAGCACGTGACGTCACGCCTTGCTAAACCTTGTCGCAAGGTGTGACGTTACACGGAACTTTAACGGGCTATATCTTCATCATTTTTTGTTTGATTTAGAAAAGAAAAAATACGTGTCCAATATTTTCTATTAATCCAACTGACGGACTAATTAGATTTTTTTAGGAAACTAGCCCGTACTTTATCAAGTACAACAGTACTTGATAAAGTACACCAAACTAGTACTTCTTTCACCACTTGCTGATAAGTTCCTGATAACCTATATGGCCTTGTTTTGATAGATAACCCATACAATCAGCTGTCAAAAAAGTGCCAGATAATCTGGAACTTATCAGATGGATAACGATGGTACGGAACCCTTCGTGCGCTAGTCCGACTCGCACTTGACCGGTTTTTAAAGCCTATTTTATCTTCCGTCCTTCCCAACTTAATAACACTAAGTCAGTTAGCCGTTGCCTTTGCATATTTGGCTCACAACGGCATATCTTTTATTTTTGCTTGTCGTTCCAGCTACGAACGCTATATTCGTAAACGAGCTTTAACTGCTATATCGAAATCCACATTTGAATGTATGTATAGCCCTAATGGCGTGAGCTTGGGCGATGGCGCGTGGCATAAGCGGAAGCGGTTTTAGTTATTCATTTTTATACCAGGGGCGTGCATTGGTTTCAGATAGGGGTAGGCTGTGAGTAAAAATTGAGTAAGTTTGCGTGAAACAGTAGGCGATCTCGCGGCAGCCTAACATTGGTTAAATTGCATAGTTACGATCTAAGTTGCGCGCTTTAGACGACAAAATGGTTACAGAATATTTATTGTTGAATACGTAATTAATAATTATGGTTATCTGTTCTGTCGGTTTTTTATGAAGGTAGGCTCTGCATAATAACCTATATGGGATGCACGCCCCTGTTTTATACATACAGGATTACATTTGAAGGTAGTGCCAAATTTAAAAAATAAGGTCTATAGAACAATATAAAAATACTAATTTATCGTTATTAATTTCAGTCGTCGTATTTCTGGAGTAAAATATCCTTAAAACAATTACGAAAAAAAAAGAAAACGCGAAATGCGCCGTCATTTATCAGAGATTAGAGGCGTACGCTGACACCGCTCCAACAAGAACCTTATGCAGAGCACATACGGAGCAATTTAATCGAGTAATCGTAAATTTTCTACGTATTCCATTTTTCAAATGCAGAATGGAAGAATAAAAAAAAGAGTTTGTTTTTTACGTAGATCAATTAGTTACTGAACTGAGTGCCTGAAAAATTGATACTACCATGAAATGTAACCCTGTATACAGGTTTTGTATTGTCATTTTAAATAAAAAAATAGGTTAGAATGTGTCAGACTGAAACGGATTATTAAGGGAGACCGAGGAGGGTTGTGACAATTTTTACATAAAAGAACATCTCAATAATGAAACATACGACGATTAAGAACTCTATGCCTAAATGAAGTTCAATCCCTACCCTTTTGAAATTAGTCAAAAAAGACAATAAAAGTTAAATGGTATCTAAGGAAATCCACGAAAACTAAAACTACTCCCTTTGTCACAACTTTCCTAATACAGAGGTGAGTTGTGACAGTTACCAAGGTAAGTTGTGACAGGTGTGCATCTAGACTATATTTGATAGATAAAATACTTTAAGATGTATTAAAAACAAAACACACGTTTTTTTTGCATAAATGTACTTTAATTATAATTTTGCATAATTGTAGCAACTACAATAACAAGAAAAATTTACATAACAAGTCTTAAATCTCTTAATCGTATTTATGGCATTATTATGAGATCATTCGTTAAAAAAAAAACATTCAAAAATCTTAACTTAATCGGACAAACAATTATGGCAGACGTATTGCAGCTCGCCTCCAGTGCAATCTTCGTGAGACCAGCCCTTGCATTCTAGGCACTGAACCCACTTCTCATTTGATCGGCTACTGGCATATAATTTAAGGCAGCACAAGCAAAAACAATCATTTTCTGTATCTTCTTCGGCTTCACCTGCACTTTTCTTGTTTGTCGTCTTCTTGTTTTTTTAAGTTTCTTCTTTTCTTCGCTTAGAACACGCTTTTACACCTTTTTTAACTTTCTACTGGCTTTTATGGCAGCTATTTCATCCTTGGTAGGTGTGCCGGTAAGCACAGCTGATTTGATATTGCGTCTTTTAGGTTGGTTAATAGTTGGTTGGTTGATTTTTATTATATTTTTTTGCTAACATAAAAGCAATACTTCTTGTTTCTTTTGTTGTTAGCCCATAATTGGATGCTGCACATGTCAACATATACTCACATAATATATTTTCTTCCTCTTCTGTAAATACCGTTCGACTGGCATAACCCATTGATGGAGCAACATTAGTTGCATTTCCCTGAAAAGCCTGTTTCTTCTTAATATACCTCTGCAAAGACATAAAGTTCAGATTGTAGGATGTTGCGGCACTTCGAAGACTTTGGTTTCTTATAGTAACTTCTTCGAAGGCCAGGTTATGAATATCAATGCTAGCCATGCCCCTATCAGTCTTTCGTTTATAGTTATTAGGCATTCTGAAACAAAAAAAGCAACTCAGCATTCGACACAAATAAGTAACTGATAAAAATGAAAATTTTAAAACAGGCTTTCATTTCCAAATACTGTGTATGTCAAACTTAGCTTAAATAAATAAATTGTTTCCACAATCACGCCAATTGTCTAGCCCCAAACTAAGCAAAGCTTGTTCAATGGCGACTAGGTAACGGATAAACATACTTAAATACTTTTATAAACATCCATGACTAAGGTACAAACGCTCGTGCTCATCATACAAACATTTGCCCCTTGCGGGATTCAAACCCGCAACCGCTGTCTTTGTAGTCCGGAGCGCGAACCACTACACCAGACATAATACAAACGATCATACATAAATGCAGAAAAAGAACTTGCGAAAAGCATGTCAAATAAACTAACCCAAAAACAAACTTGCGAAAAATCGCGACCTGGTCAGTATAATAATTTGTAATTTCGAATCTAGATGCAAACACAGCAAGACAATGCCACGCTTTGAAACTTTAAAAACCACACAACATAAGAAAAAATTGCGTAACCACGTGAATGTAATATGTCACGATATAAATATAATCAAAATTTTGATAAAAAACTTACTTTTCGTCTTTTTTTCCATGCAGACGTCGTACTCACGCAACCGCATGCCATGCGCCTCTAGCGCGTACTGCGTCAAGTAGCGCGTCTGTAAATCAACAATCGTGCGCTGTTGCCAGCTCACTAACGGTCATAGTTTCGGAGAAATCGTCTTTGTCACAACTCTCCTCTGTCACAACTCTACTCGGTCTCCCCTTTACAGTCAACGGCAGGTCAGGTCAACCTACTCAAATTGTTAAGTTCGTCAATTTTCAACCTTAAGTCCAACATGTAGATAAATATCAATTGCGAAAATTTTACGTTTTTACGTACATTTTAACCTATTTTGTATTTAAAATAACTTTATCACAACTTTATCACAAGGGTGTTACGAGGTACCAGATAATACAGTTTATCAGGAGCATCTCTCATTAATTCCAGGTCCATGAACATTTAAAAAATTTACCTGAATCGGGAATCAAAACCGGAACCCTTTGCATTCAGTCGAATTACGGCGCCAATACGCCAATATGGTCTTTGAAAAGTAATTTTACAGTTCTAAACTGTAAGTATCTTTTCAATTGTATTGTCTTTTTAATATATCTTTTCTTTTAATTTTTTTTTATCAGCCGGCCAGTGGGTACGGGAGACCAGGGATTAGTTAACTAGGGATAGAATAGGTTGACTAACCATCAAAAACTAGACTTTTTTGACAGTATTGCGTCATTTACTTCAACACGAGAAATGCAATACCGCGTGTCCGGCAACTGAGCGGGTAGAGCAAATTATAACTTTTAACAATCTAGTTCGATAATGTAACACTTGCAAAATTGATTTTTTTGACAGTTGGACAACCTACCCATAAAGTCAACTATCCCCGGTCTTTTTTGGAACACTTCTAAAACTGTCGCGTGTCCTATGTATTATACGATGAAATAGTTAATTAAACTTTGATAAACGTTATTGACGTCAGAATTAACTAAATCGGTAAAACTACCATGCATCTTTTTATGACTTTAATGTTTTATGTTTATCTGTGATCATGGCGCTGGCAACAGTGCCAAAATATCGGAAAAGTTACATGGTAACTATCCCGATTTAGTTATTTCCGACGTAATTAAATATTTAAAAAAATGTATAATCATGGCTGATAATAACGAACCTCCTTGCCCTGATCTGTACAGGTGTGAAGCGAATCCCACTTCCTTATCACACACACATAAACACATACACAAGCGCGCCCTCTCGCACTCAAACCCACCCATACGCGCGCATAAGTGCTGCTTCGTCTAGTTCAGATGCTATTTTCCCCCAATCTAATGTATTTTCACCCCTAGTTACTGTATCTTACCGTGTAAATAGATTTAGATAGTGAAGAAAATAAAGAATTTTTATTTATTATTATTATTTATTTATTAATTACCAAAGTAAAGTATGTGACAGCTTGTGACATGCACCACAACCAGGGTCCAGTAGAAATGGACGGCCGCAGTTTTCACTGAACGTTTGAATGGAAACGACTTTATTCAGATAACTGCCGCGATTTTATCTTGGTATATTTCATACACAGATTATATCGCCATTGATGGCGATTGCCTTTTTTGCTGCCCAATGTTTTTGTTCGGCTTTAAAGCTTAACAGTCTGCCTTATTTTATTTAAGGCACCGCGTTACGCTTTTCAATTCGTGATTATATTTGCTTTCAGCTTTTCTCTGTAATGGTTTACAGATTAAATACATTAATTATGAATTGAATTTCATAATTATTATTTGTTAATGCCAAATATGTTTGTGTTTCGATGTTATTATTTTAATGCTATGGAATAGTGATTTTTATAAATATGTAGCTTTACCAAAGCCTTGTTAACTAGTAAATGCGATGAGCGCAATATATTTTAGTAAAATATTTAACACGTTCATTGCTACCTTTACGTTTACTTGTGATTTAAATTCAATTCAATTAAATTTTTTAATTGCAAAGTACTACAGGTTAGTTAGTTAGTCGTTAGTAGATTATGATGATGATTTATGGTATAGTAAATGCCTTACTACTTTTTCTAAAATATATTTTGTCAAAAATCAAGACTTATAAAAAAAAATAAAGAAAAGATCATTAATATCTTATATTGTAAATATGAATGTTTATGTATTTAGATATTTGTTACTTTAGCACATTTTAACGACTTAAGTATCTGAAAATATCTAATTTAACACGAAGGATAATTTTTATCCCAATTTTATGAATTCCGGTAAGATGATTCATTACTCTCTTAATTCTGAAGTCTACGCAAAGAATGTCGCGGGAAGAATCTAGTTAATAATATATTATTGTCGTGTGTAACCAATACAACAGATTTTTGATGAATCAGAGATTATCATGCAATACTCCGAAACCATTTATGTAGGTAATAATTAAGGCCAAAACAAACAGATTAAACTAAGTCGATGAACATACATTTAATTAGCATTTCCACTAACCACTGTATTCATATTAATCATCATTTCAACGTTCACCAAATAAACACGAATTACTAGTCTAAATCTAACCTCAAATAAAGTGTTTGATTTCATGGTTTCAGGTAAAATTTATTGAGTAATTTTAATATGAGCAGTCATTGATGATTTTCATCATCATCATCATCATTCCAGCCACAGGACGTCCACTGCTGAACATAGGCCTCCCTAATGACCTATCATTGGGGGCAAGCCCCCCACTACTCGCCACGCTTGGCATGCGGGTTGACGAGCGCGGTTTTTTTTAAAAGGTTTCGCACTTAGATGCTGCTATCCGTCTCGTGCTACAGGAATTAGTCGCCTTTTACAACATGCCTCCTGTTGGCGATGGGGAAGTGTATTCTTTACGGACGTCCCCACACGGCACTTATGATTTTACCATCCGCAAACGTTACAGAGAAAACCGGACAAATGCGAATCGAATTCGCGTGGAGCGGGGTCCGTACTTCTTATAGATTACATACGCATTGCAAGTACTGATAAAAATGTTACAACCATAAATTTGAACTTATCATGCAGTCCAAAACCAATGAATTTATTCAAGAGTATTGACCTCGAAAGGGTTAAAGCTAGTTTGAGGCTCTCAAAACAAGCCCTTTCGTTTGGTATGCTGTCAAGTAGATATACCTCATAAAGTGTAAGTCTATTAGTTCTAATTAAACTTTTTAATTTTTGCGTTCACAATAATGCTAGTTTATTTTATCAAAGAAAATATTTTTACTTGAAAATGTTTTTCAACTGCCTCTGGTTCTATTCTAATGGTATTTATGATAATTAATTTTAAAAGTAAAATTTAATATTGGAAAGCATAATAAACATATTCATTTTCATATAATGACGAGACAACCTCTGTAGCTGAGAGGCGAGCATATCGGTCTTGGTGTCGCTATCTCTGAGATCCTGGGTTCGATTCTCGGTCGGTCAATGTAGAAAAATATCTTTTCTATATTGTTTCGTTTCTGGGTGTTGTGGTACCGTCGTTGTTTCTGATTTCTGTTATACAAATGCTTATGCTGCTGCTGGCAGCGAACGTAAAATAATAGATCGGGCTCAGAAACGCGCAATAGGAGAGGCCTTTAATCTAGCAACTTGCTAAGTAAAGGCCTATGATTCAAAAGTCAAATTTAAAGTCAAAAATTTTTAGGACAAAATTGCCACCCATGAACGTCAATAATAACATTATTGGCCCATATGGGGCCAGAACATGTCTCCTTATTTTTTAGGCCCTACTAGCGTTTCGAGACAAGACACAGACAATCTGGCAAGTGCTGAGAAGAAACGCCGGAACAAACTCAGTCACCACTAGCTGCCACAAAAATATAAATCAAAATAAACAGATAGGTACATCAGTTTAGTGCAGGCTGGATTGACGATACATTCTTGTCATCAAGATAGTCTTGGATTTTATAAAACCCCTTAGACATTAGTCTAGTTTTGACATGTGATTGAAGTAATAGTTATGAATAATAAAGCATCGCAAGCAGCAAGCAAGAGTGTGACTTCCAAATCTCCACCCGATGGGAAGCCGATATTTTGCCAAGCTGCTCTTGTCCGAAATGACCACTCAAATGCGCAGGATCCGAACCCGCGACCCGCCCCTAATTAATTTAACGTGAACATTGACAAACGGACCGACCGAAATAAATCTACTGCAAATATAATTAGAACTGGCCCTTTTAGGAGAGGGAGTTTTCGAAATGTTTTCGTCCGTTTTCACTAAACTAGATATAAAAAAAGCCGGCCACGTGCGATTAGGACTCGCGCACCAAGGATTCCGTACAAACCTGTATGTACATAAGTAAAAGTTCACCCATCACGACAATCGAGTCATACTCGTAGTTATGGTATTTTTATTGCAAAATGTAATCCATAACATTACGAAAGGTAAATTGCGTTTACGATTTATGACGTATTAAAAAAAACTACTTACTAGATCTCGTTCAAACCAACTTTCCGTGGAAGTTTGCATGGTAATGTACATGATATATTTTTTAGTTTTATCATTCTCTTATTTTAGAAGTTACAGGGGGTGACACATTTTACTACTTTGGAAGTGTCTCTTGCGCAAAATATTCACTTTAGGAAAAAAATATATTAGAAACCTTAATATAATTTTTGAAGACCTATCCATAGGATACCTCACACGTATCGGTTTGATGAAAAAAATGGAGTTTCAGTTCCAAGTATGGGTAACCCCCAAAATTTATTGTTTTTTAAAATTTTTTTGTATGAAAATCTTAATGCGGTTTACAGAATACATCTACTTACCAAGTTTCAACAGTATAGTTCTTATAGTTTCGGAAAAAAGTGGCTGTGACATACTGAAGGACAGACAGACAGACATGACGAATCCATAAGGGTTCCGTTTTTTGCCATTTGGCTACGGAACCCTAAAAATGACCGTCTGGTTTAGTGGTTCGCACTCCGGACTACAAAGCCTAGCGGTTGCGGGTTCGAATCCCGCAAGGGGCAAATGGTTGTGTTATGAGCATGAGCATTTGTACCTAAGTCATGGATATCTATCTGTTAACTAGTCGCCATAGTTCAGACAACGGCAGGTTAACCTATCCATAAAGTTCAAGGTCATTGAATTGATTTTCAACTTTAAGTCAAGTTACGTAGAGATCAATATCAATTGAGAAAATTTGACGTTTTGTGGTAGGTTCACGAGCTGTTGTCTGTACAAGTTTTGCTTAGTTCAGGGCTAAATGATTGGTGTGATTTTTGTAATCATTTATTATATTGTTATTAAACATGTAAATTCGTGTATCTAAATAGCAATGGCGCTCAGTCATTGCCATTTACATGCAATGTACAAATCTAATTTTAATCCTGAAAATCATAATTGCGAACTAATTTGCAAGTGCTCGTATAGCACAAGTGGAGTTCATGCGTATTTCTCATGTAAACTGTGCTTAGTGGTGCTTCGTAAAGTACACATAACCTCAATCTCAAACGTGCGTGCAGGACCTTGTAAAATGTCGCCACAATCTAACTCGGAGAAATGTGCCGGGTGTGCTAAAGCCCTACTTAAAAAAGAGTTTCTACGATGCTCCAATTGTAAGGGGTCATATGACCTTGACTGTTTAAACATGACCTCAAAGAGGTTTTATACTTTTTACAAGCTGGATAGAAAACGACAAGACAGTTGGAAATGCCCCGAGTGTGTTAGCAAGGTACCCAAAAGTGGCAATCTTAACACTCCGATTCGCCCTACTCTGTCACCTGCATCTGAGCCTGGTCATGATCAAACTGAGAATGTGACCCAACGTGACAAATCAACACAGAGGAAGTGTTCTGATTCCAGTATAAATTATTATGGAGATAGTCTTGATGTAGAATCGCCCCAGAACTGCAGCATTGATTTTAAGGAATTTTGTGAAGAAATGAGGGCTATGCGGACCGAAATGTCAATGTTAAACTCTGTGATGTCGGACTTAACCGCTACTATTAAGGCACAGAATGCCCGAATTGACATGCTTGAAAGCCGTATTGAGGCCCTCGAATGCGATGCTGGTCCACATCAGAACTTACATGATTTCTCTAAAATAGAAGAGTCGGTTGCCCAACTGAAGGTGGAGCTCGAGGAGCGTAGCCAGGATCTGCTTGCTAATGATTTAGAAATTGCAAATTTTCCTGAGGTCAGCAATGAGAATGCCACACATGTGATACTGTCTATCGCGAAGAAACTCAGTGTGCCTCTCGATGAGCGTGACGTGGTGTATGCATGGCGAGTTGGTGCGTTGCGGGCGCGGGCCGAGGGAGGGGTGGCGTCAAGACCAAGGCCAGTGGCCGTGCGGCTGGCGCGCCGATCGACTCGTGACTCGTTGCTGCAGGCTGCCCGGGTGCGTCGCAACCTACTACCTACGGATTTTGACCTGAATAGCTCTAGCGCGACTGGACCCCCTCGCCCCTTTTACATAAATGAACGTCTCACTCGCCCTAACCGCCATTTATTTCAGAAATCACGAGAAGCCGCAAAGCGTGTGGGCTGGAAATATGTATGGACGCGTGAGGGAAAAATCTTTGCCCGTCAGGATAGTGGAAAGGCACGTTACCGGCTGAGCTCTGATGCAGATCTTATTAAGGTTTTTGGCCACAATTCGGTTAGCAGCGATTGAAATTGTTGGGAACTTACTTTTGTGTCTACCTTTGTTATTTTTAGCAAAAGCTAATAGTATGCCTGAAATTGGCCTTTATTGTGTCTTGTTACCTTGTCTGAAATTAACTGAGGTGTATTTTTTAGGCATTTATTATGTTTTTGGAATGAAAAGTATGTATTCGCTTGCCGTCTTTGTTACTTTTTATTTACTAACTAGCATTTGTTACTTGGTTGCAATACTTACTAACTTTTTTTATTTCAATAAGTTAAATATTGAAAATACTGTTTTACAGTGTATTAGCAGGGGCTGTAATCTGTATTTTTTGTTATCCTCTAGTAGCTTTTATATTCACTTGTTCACTTTACAATTTAACCTTGTGTCCGCCTGTCTTGCAGGATTTGTAGGCGTTTTGCATTGTGTTGTTAAGGAAAGTAGGTCTTTGTTTGCTCTTTGTGTTACTTTATTTGTAATAACAAACATAGAATGTTTTGTTTTTATATCATTAAATCTCTTTAGCTTCACCGCAGTGAACATAAAAAACTGGTTTTCACAGCATGTAGGCAAAGATTGTGATAAGTATTTACTGTTTATTTACTGTGATTCATATTGCTGCTTAGTTCTTAAACCTCTCAGTCTATTTTCTTCAAGCTTGTTTGGTGGTACAAATGTCATTGCTGAGTACTTAAGTAAAAGTCATAATAACTTGAGTATTTTGTGTGTGTGTGTGCCTGCCATGTTGTATCATGCTGTAAGACGATGTGTGTTTTATTCTTTTTTAAACCTTATATTATGTGTGTTGATAGGTACATTGTACTGCTCGGCTGTGGGTCATTGCAATCATTGCTATAATAAAGTTTTAGGTAGCTGTACTTATCTAACAGATTTTAGTGTGGATAAGTGGTGCTTTGCTCAGTTTAAACAATGCATAATTTACTTGATATTGTTAGCTATTTGTTGCTTCATAGAAAGACCATATAAATTGTTTCCTTTCATTTACACATTGTTATTTTTTGAAAAATATACCTGTCTAAGGACTATTTGTAAATTGGTGAGATTGTTCATTTGTAATAGTGCCCCGTGTTATATGTTAATGTCAGCAATAATGAATCAAATTAGCATTGATCTATATAATTGGCAATATTCATTGTTTTCATTATTTACTTTAATAACCCTATTCTATTGGAACGACTGGCCATTTAGGACACTGCTTAATTGCGTTGCTTGGACTGGATGTAAAGGGTATAATACAATATTTCTTAATTTTGAAACCTTTTTTTATGAAAGCACTGGGGCCTTTGGTTTACATCTTAAATTTAATATTACGTGGCGTCACTTAACGGTATTTCTGCAATATTTGAAAAATTCTAGATACATTGTAATCTCTTTCTCTTTCGTGCTACAATTTGTAAGGGGTAAACATTTGTCGTTAGGCTACTTAAATCCTGGCTCTCTTGGCACTCGTCATGAGGAGTTTCTTGTTGCTCTGGAACGTCACGCTGTTGACATAATGGCCATCGGCGAAACTTGGTTGAAGGAGGGTGAGGAAAAACGTGCTCCTGCGCCTTCAGGCTACAGGCTGCGCCACATCCCGCGATCTGCTAGCGTGCGATCGCGCGGAGGAGGCGTTGGCTTCTACTTACGGCGCGGGCTTCGGGCAAAGCAACTCTTTCCCCCCCCGAGTCTCCCTGTTGAGCAAATGTGGCTTGGCATAGCGGTAGGCGGTTTTACGGTCGCCGTGGGCACGGCTTACCGGCCTCCCTGGTTGAAGATCGATACATTTATTGATGCCATGACAGAGGCAGTAAGCTCTTTTTCTAAGTATGATCATATTGTTCTTATGGGCGATTTTAACATAGATTTGTTATCTGAGAATGACATTAACACCAAGAAACTACTTTCTTTTCTAGATTGTCTAAATCTTAAGCAATATGTGACCCATGCAACACATTTTACCGACCATTCCCAGACACTAATTGATTTGGTGTGTAGTAGTACCAGGGTTGTCAATGTTCAGGTTGACTGCATCCCGGATTTGAGTAGACATGCCTTTATTTCATTTGAGCTGCGCTGTCAAAAACCGAAGATGCCATCTAGATGGTCTATATATAGACCTATTAAATCCGTTAACATTAAAGAATTTAACAACCATATAGAAGTTGTTCCTTGGGAGGGGCTGATTGGTGGTGGCGTCGACGACTCTCTGCGGGCGTTTAGCGCCTGTATCCATGACATTTATGATCTGCATGCTCCTGTGAAAAAGGGCCGTATCAATTTTCACCAGTGTCCCTGGATCACACCTACTGTCAAAGAAATGATGAGACTGCGTGATCGTGCCTATACAAAAAGTCGTAGCACAAAACTCCAATCCCATATTGACTCATACAAACAACTTAAAAATATTGTAAATCAGGCATTGTTCTCTGAAAAAGTAGCATTTTTTAACTATAAAATCAATAACAATAAGAAAAACTCACGTGTCCTGTGGAAAGGTATCAAGCAGAATGTGGTAGATTTTAAATCCAGAGATACACTTTTGCCCTCTGCTCTTAATAACCCAAAGCAACTTAACGATCACTTTCTCAATCTGCCGGGTAACAATTCTGTCTCAATCTCACAACTTACTTTCTTTGAATTCCATCGGTTTGGTTCTGCGTCGTTCAGTCTCAGGGCAGTGGACGAGATTACAGTATCTAAAATTATCATGAATATCTCAACCAACGCCCTAGGTGTAGATGGTATTTCAAAGGACATGATCCTGCTAACATTGCCGCGCACGCTGGGAGTCGTTACCGCCATCATCAACCAGTCTATTACGACAGGTGTTTTTCCAGAGGGTTGGAAGGAGGCTTTGATTAAACCGATCCCCAAAACAAATAACCCGTCTGAACTTAAGGATCTTAGGCCCATAAGCATCCTGCCATTTTTGTCTAAAGTTATTGAAAAGGTGGTTTGCCAACAACTGACAAAGTTTTTGGAGGATAATGGCATCTTGCCCTGTAAGCAATCAGGATTTCGCAGTAGTCATAGCACGGCAACTGCTCTCTTGGATGTTGTGGATGACATTCTGCATGGAATCAATAAAGGAGAGGGAACTTTATTGGTGCTATTGGACTTTTCTCGTGCTTTCGAAACAATCAATCATTATTTGCTGTTATCCAAACTTGCATACTATGGCCTTGACAGAACTGCCTTGAGATGGTTTTCTAGCTACCTGTCTGGACGTACCCAGCGAGTCGAGACCTGTGATGAGACCGGTTTGAAAAATCGTTCGGATGCCGCCCCGGTTGACCGTGGAGTTCCACAGGGTTCTATTCTAGGACCTATCCTTTTTATCCTATACTGTGCCGATATTGTTGGCTGTATCCGTAATTGTAACTACCATATTTACGCTGATGACCTCCAAATCTATACATCCTGTCTGCCTAAGGATACTTCAGATGCTGTAGATTAGTGTAGATCATCTTAATGATGACCTGGAACGCATAGCTCAATGGTCAAACAGTAATAATTTAGTTCTTAACCCACTAAAGTCAAAATTGCTTGTTCTAGGTTCTAAATCGCAAATTGATAGAATTAATTGCCTCAATAATGTTGTCAAAGTTCAGGATAGTGTTATTAAACAAGTAAATGAAGCGCGCAATCTGGGCGTCCTGATGGACGGTAGGCTTAAATTTCATAATCATGTCGTGGACGTGGTTAAAGGCTGTTTTTATAGACTTAAGGTGTTGTATCAGATACGTCCATTTCTATGTACTGATGTAAGAATTAGTCTTTGTGAATCACTAATACTTTCAAGACTTAACTATGCTGACACTGTAATAGGCGAATGTTTGCTTGGCTATACCAAACAACTCATTCAGCGCATACAGAATGCTTGTGCCCGTTATTGCTTTTCAATACCGCACAGAACTCATGTTACCCCTTACCTTAATCAAAATAATTTAATGACAATGGAATCCCGACGTTCTCTTCATTTTGCTTGTCTTTTGTTTGGTGTAATAAAGTCTAAAACCCCAATATATCTGTACGATAAACTCGAATTCTCTCGGCGTCCTCTTAGGATAGCCACTCGCCTAGTCTGCCCCAAAACGTGCTCGGCCGCATTTCGTGGTAGTTTTCGGTACGCAGCCTCTAAGTGTTGGAACAATATACCTCCACCAATAAGAAATCTGTGTAATATTATAACTTTTAAGAATAAATACAAACAGTATCTCCTGCAAGTTCAAAAGTTAAAATCGCAATAATCTTTATGTCTGGTTTAACAGTGTTATTTATTTTAATTTGTATCTTTTACTTCTACTAAGTTTAAACCCGCAACAAATACTGTGCCTTTATGTATTTTAATATTGTGTAATATAATATATCAAGCGCGGCGCTGGCGCGCAAATTAAATGTTTTCTGATTTTTCTGGTGTCCACGGAAGATCAGCGTTAAGGTACCTTTTTGGTTCCTTGACATATTGCTGAGTGGAGACCATTTCTGAACCACTAATTTTAAGATAAAATTGTATTTTTTACTTTTCTTTCATGTCTACAACTATGTGTGGTTTTGGAATAAATTATTTTATTCTTATTCTTATTCTTATTCTTAATTTATTTCTGCAAATTAACAATCCCATGAAAATCATTACAAGCCCCAAGTCAACGTCCAAGATAACTTAATTAAACCCTTCGTTGAAGTCAACATATTCGTATTTAATTGAACAAAGCTCTAACAAAAATAATTTTCCTAGATTTTTGTTCTATTTCAGTCTCGGAAGAATCAAAAAGTAACGCAGTGTCAAAGTAGGGTGTCACCCCATGATCTGTCCTCGCTTCATAATGCACCATTGTGTGTTCCACTTACAATCAGGGTGTGGAATCCGGGCTAGCGATATGTAATAAAGGTTGAGCCAAAATTATATTTTATAAAATGAAAGAGAGAGGAATTGAAAACATTAAACTCTCAATGGCCAGGTCATACAATCCAGGCCACCCCTTTAAAAATAACTGAATAAAGTAGCTGGAAACAACATTTTACTAATTTGTTTCTTTTTTCAAATTGTTTATTACCTTCTTATTGTCATCATGACCACCCAGATACAAGTAATTCAGCCAAAGAGATCTACATACACACGTTTGTACATATTTTATGCGAAAATACTTTTTCCCGAAATTGTATTCTATTTCATATGCGAATTTAAATTATAATGTTACAAAAATGCGTCTCCGGCTACAAAAATAATATATTTAGTGCTCGCTAACTCTGAACCCTCGCCTTTACTATCTGTTGGTGGCGTCCACCTTTGTTTTTCGCGAAACTCGGCCGTTGAGTTATTGTCATCTTGCCAGAGGTGAAACACCTACGAGGGAGAGGCATTCGTTGTAGTGATGGGACAGTGAATGTTTTCTAGGTTGTTCAAAATCTACATCATTCTCAACTTTTTCTGTCTACTTTAGAACACTGACCTTGCTTGATCACTTGCCTTTCTCATCCAGCTATCAGTCCAGTGAGTATGACAGTCCAGTGGTCTTCATTAGGTCATCCATTAACTTGCTGTCGGGGCTCGGGCATCCCAAACTCATGCATGACTCATAAAAAGAAGATTGTCCAAAAAAATTATCTTTACCAGTCCATCTATCTTATTACTTTTATTTATTTATTTATTTTTTATATGGACTCAATCCCGCTCTATATGCAGAGCGGTGATTCTGCCAATTTCGAGAAATTCTTGATATAGTGTTTAAAATAAATAATGGGTGTTTAGTTTTTATTGCTTCAGTTTAGTGAAGGCTACTCTTCCCATAGAAGCAGGTTTCAAGACGCTATCGGGTCTAAAGCAAGTTGTCTTCAGACACTCGTTTCGGCGTTGAATACAATGATATTTCAATAGTTTCAGATCTTTATCACTTCACCAAACATTAGAACACAAACTACACCAAATTTGCACTCTAAAGCTCTTTAAATGATAAATAAAAACCATTAAAATAGATCGATCATGCTTTTCGTTTAACTACCCCCACCGAATATCTTATTACAAAAAAATAACTAAGTTCTGATCCATCTTACATAAGAGTAAATATTAAAAATACCTAAAAGATACCAATACTATTTTTACTCAAGGCCTATCTTTCAAACGCGAGACAACTTTTATTCGACGAAAAAAACTGACGTTTTGACACATTTTCTATACAAACACTGTAAACATGTCAAACTTATTCTTCTTCAAAGTAATCGGGCTATTGAAAAATCTGCTCTTAGTAAGAGCATCCATAATGATACGAAAGTGACCAAAATACCAAAAATATTAATACTAATCTAATCTAGTTTATCCTCCTCAAACCAAACGTCCCCATATGGGTACATACAACGCCATCTAGGAAAACGATGAAATTACCAGACCTAGCCTATTGTTGTTGGTTCTTTGGTGATTTTTGGATACTACGATAGATGGCACTACCACTCGTAAACAAAATAATTCGCTAGGTGTCGCCATTATTATTTTGACTGTGTTAGAAGACGAACTTACGAAAAAAATTCAATTTCGGCGCACCTGCTGATGGTAAGTACTAAATTTGTATGATATTTGTTTTTTTACATACAAACTGATCATTGTTTCGCGTTTTTCATTAGTTTTAGTGTCTGTCTGGACTAAAATAATTATCATTCTAGTTATATCGAGTCTCACAAACCTACTCAAACGTGTTTGTCCCCTTTTGGGGACAGTGGGTTTCTGTGTTACTAAAATACTAAAAATCCCATATATATACAAAATGGCTTTTGATAGCCTATTTCACAACTTTACTTGTGTTATATGTACTTTTTGGGTAAATTTTGTATGCAGAATAATTGTAATGTGTTTTTTTTTAGAATAGGCTTTGGTAGATGCTGTAGGCGAGACTATCAACGGCGACTATTCTGACCTGAAAATTGACATTGAAAAGTATGACTTTGTGGAGGGTCCACCGTACATTACTGAAGCTACAGGTGACAGTAATGGCAAGAGTTCAGAAAACACCTCGGAAAAGAAAGATAACGGTGATATTTTAGGATCCATTAGCTAGTCCTCACAGACTCGGCCTATACTGGTTCGTACCTCTTTGCAGCGACGTTTGTTTTGAAAAATACAAATGTTTTTGAGCCATTTCCACCTGTCCCTGCTTCATAGAGCTAGAGAGATTGGTAATATACTTACCACTATATGATTATTTAACACGGTCCATTCCTGATGATATTTACGAGCGAATTGCATTCTATAGCAATCAGAATTACCTAGCTAAAACTGGTTCTGGTTTGAATACTTCCGAAAAGGAAATCAGTAGGTATTTTCTTTGGGAAAACTATAATAGTGTCTTACCTACGATTCCCTAGAATCAGGGTGTACCTCCTGGGAAACTGTAGCTATTGCAGATAGGATGGTAGCTATTTCAGATAGGATGGCTAGAGACCGGTATTTCAATCTGAGAGCATCTTTGAAGATGGTAACAGATCCAGATGTTCCAGATTCAGAAAAGAAAAAAACTAAATTCTGAAAGGTCCAACCACTGATATTCGGCAATGGCAGTATGATAATTTCTAAAACACCAAACATCTGTATCGGAAAGCAGACTATGAGTTTGTAGCAGAAAGCAAAGGAGATCCACCTCTTGGTGATTCCATCATGATTGCAAGACAAATCAAGGTGGACAGAACAGAGCATCCAAGTGATTTTATGAGGACTAAAAAGATAGATCACATTCCTCTAATTCTTGAATCCCACAACTGATGCAGATTACCGGGATGCAGGTCTACTAAGGCTAGACATTAATGCCCATTTTGTAAGGTGATTTTATGCATGATGACTGGACGAAATTGTTACAAACAATATCACTAAAATTAAAAGCAATGTTATTTGAGTTAACTTTTAACGAAAAAGTTTCTATTTTTTCGTTAAAATTGAAAATAAAGGCAACTACTAAAATAGGCAATTTCATGTACTTTTTATTTCACCAAGACCCAATGTCCCCTATAAGATACATCGTGGAAAACCATTTTCCAGCAATTTTTCCTATTCTTGTTAGTCTTACCTTTCTAAAAATATATAATATGTCCATATTGACTTAAATTTCCATGAAATATTTTCAAAAAATGGCTTGGGACTGAGGAGGTTAAGGATGAACTCATTCATCGATAACTCGAATTATAATTATTATCGACATCGCACCACCGTTTTTAGGGTGCCTCGCATCATTTGTCACGGTAGTTGCAGGATATTGGTCGTTCTGACCGAGTTTGGACCACGTCAATGTGTTGACGCTATATAATACTGAATATTATCAATAGCTTTTATTACTCTATGACGATATTGAATACGGGTTACGAGAATATAATGAAATACAGCTATTGATGGCAAGCTCTCGCAACTCGCAATATGTATTGATAATACATTTTATCAAAGTTTTTATATTGGATACACAAATCAAAGTAGTCTATTATATGCATAACATTTTACTATTTGGATTTTAGGGTTCCGTAGCCAAATGGAAAAAACGGAACCCTTATGGATTCGTCATGTCTGTCTGTCTGTCTGTCTTTCCGTCCGTATGTCACAGCCACTTTTTTCCGAAACTATAAGAACTATAGGTACTGTTGAAACTTGGTAAATGGATGTATTCTGTGAACCGTATTAAGATTTTGATACAAAAATAAGATTTTCATACAAAAATAGAAAAAAAAGCCATAAATTTTGGGGGTTCCTCATACTTAGAACTGAAACTTATTTTTTTTACATCAAACCCATACGTGTGGGGTATCTATGGATAGGTCATCAAAAATGATTTATAAATATAATATACAAGATCTAGTAAGTAGTTTTTTTAATACGTCATAAATCGTACCCCGCAATTTACCTTTCGTAATGTTATGGATTTCATTTCGCAATAAAATTACATTTACTATGACTCAATTGTCGTGATAGGTGAACTTTTACTTATATAGATACCTACAGGTTTGTACGGAACCCTCGGTGCGCGAATCCGACTCGCACTTTGCCGGTTTTTTAATCATAAAAGCATTTCATCAAATGTCAGCCAAATTCTGGACATAGGCCTTACAATGCCCGCCACTGAGACTTCTCGGCCATTCTTTTTCATCCAGCATGCAGTTATGCGTCATTGCTTCATCTTGACGAAAGGCGCAATTCGCTGCGTTTGCCAAGTCGCGATCTCAACTCAAGAACATGTTTACCCACGGTTATCGGTTCTTCGGCAAGTGTGACCACTGTCACTTCAGCTTGCTTTTTTTTGTGCTATATCGATTCATTTAGTTCTTTGTCGAATGACCTATTATTAAAACTATAAAATGGATGACTTTCGTGTACCCTCTCGGCTCCATAGGTATCCATATTTTTACAAATAAATTGTTTTTCTCGATTACACCAATTATCTAGCCCAAAACTAAGCAAACTATGGTGACTAGATAACGGATAAACATACTTAAATACTTTTATAAACATCCATGACTTAAGAACAACTGCTCGTGCTCATCTCACAAAAATTTGCCCTTTGCGGGATTCGAATCCGCAACCGCTGGCTTTGTTGTCAGGAGCGCGAACCACGACACCAAACGGTCGTCGACACAGACCATATATATCGGGTTAATTAAAAGGCAAATATGCAATAAGACAAACGGACGTACCGGCAGACATCGTTAGCCTAGTATTAGGGTTCCGTTTATACCGGGATCGGAAACCGGTTATTTTAGTGGAACCTTAACCGGATTCCTAAGGGTTTTCGCTAAATTAATTATCACATACTCTAACTATCACCTTAAAAGCTATGGCAAATTTAGTTTTATGGTCAAATCTTTACGACTATTATAAAATATTAGAAATGGGTCTTATACATTCTGAAATAAATATTAACCGGTTTCGATCCTTGGTTCATACTCCAAGGTTATACAAAGTAAGTTATCGTAAAATAGAATTTAAACTTTTACAACATTGACTGTTTGAGAGTCGTATCTATAAATAAGGTTCAGACTAAATGCATCCGGATTTTTTCAGAACTCCATACAAAACGGCTCCGGACAAGCCCGATATTCAATTCGTTTTGTATGGGGTTCTGAAAAATTCTGGGTGCATGTAGTCTGACCCTTATAGTCTATACAGCGATCACCGATCCGCGCCACGACCATGTCTTTTTCGTAAACAGAACTCTATCCAGCACCCCCCCCCCCCCCCTCTGGCCCCCCCTGTCGTCATTAAAAGCGTTTTCCTGTATTGAGCGACACATCACCAATCTTTATTAGCTGATTCATTTTCGAACTTGTAAGTGATAATGGTTTTACAAAGTTCCCAAGACCTATGAGTATCTACAATTAGAGAAACGTAATTGCCAGCTCAGTAGAAAAAATATAAGGTGTCAGTAGAATGATAGACTTAGTTTTAAATGTTGTTATTTTAATAAATTTCAACAACTTAGAAGAAAGTTAAGTTTTAAAGCCCCAGTAATAAAATATACCTAAGTAATGGTCTTTGTATTTTTGTATAATTTATTACTAAGATGTATCTGAAGCAAATAAAAGAATGTTGAGAACAAGTCGAATTGGTAACCTTTTTCTAAAGACAGTTTTATCCATAATCTTAGATCATCATCACATCATCATCATCATCACGGTGTAAACGATACCATTTTCTGCCCCTAAAGACGAGACGCAACATAAGTGTCGTTTTTTGACACAAATAGCCACTGGTATGACAGATAGCCCAGATTTATTATCTAAGATCTCACTAAACACTAATCTTCTTAGGTTTCAATCACGCCCGATTCTAAATATACCCGCTGCAAAGACTAACTACAGACAGAATGCCTTTTTAATTCGTAGTTGTCGTATTTTTTTTAAAACTGTCTATTAATATTGATCTGTTCTTCACCAGGATTGCCTCGATAAAGCGACAAATGACATATTTTGAGATTCTCGAACTTTGACGACGATGACCTCTTACAGTTATTATTATTTTTATATTAATATTGTTTATTTCTTAGTTGCCTCATCTCATATGTGGAGATTTGTAATTAGTATTGACCCACAGTATATTGTACTAGTTTACTGTATTATTGAAACTGTAAATCTTCCCAAAATAAATAAATCATTTCAGCTACCTACAGAACGTCCACAGCTGAACATAGACCTTCCCCAGTGATTTCCATATTGGTCGGTTGGAAGCGTCCTGCCATGCATCCAGCGGCTACCTGCAACCTTTGCCAGGTCGCTGTCTATCTTGTGGGTGGATATCCTATCCTGCGCTTGCCGGTACGTGGCCTCTATTCCAAAACCTATCTGCCCTATCGGTCGTCAGTTCTGCCACTGTCATTTTAGCTTGGTAATCCGTTGGGCTATATCAACGAATTTTGTTTGTTTGTTGACATCTTAGATGCTTGGGGCTATTGCCATCATACCTTCAAAACCCTTTGACAAGGAACTTTGGACCACAGCCGCACCACATCCACCACTTCTTTGCTACCTATTTCTAAATCTTTAGTATTTTCACTAAATCGTTTAATGGCGTACACTGTTTAATCATTGCTTTTACCTAAAATTAAGTCTTCAGTCTTAATATTGTGTAATCCAATCAATGTACCTATTCATTAACTCATTTTGAAAATGATTAATCAACGTTCATGGCAATCTTTTTATATCCCCAATACATCACGCATATTTCAAAATCAAGTAGCCGAATATTCATTACACTCCATAATTTACAAAGAGGCAATTAAACCAATCGTGGCTATAAAAACCGAGAAACTAAAGACTTGTAATTACGAAACATCCAATATCTAATGAAAGGGCTTATTATTGTTGCCTATAAACAGATTTTCAGTCTGAATTTCGACCTTAGTGCCTTTGTAATAAGATGAAAATAGTGGTCTTAGGAAAATCGTGAGCACGTGTGGTCGGAGGCACAATCACAAAATCTTAACGATATTCTTTCTCAATTCATGATCTATCAATCATTTTGTACGTAACTGCGCATTGAATATTCAAACAGACGCATCTATGTATGTTGTGTACGAGTAGAAAGTAGTTTAAGATTGAGAAATGGTCTAATTACTGTGCCAGATGTCGACCAATCGAGGGCCGATACGCTACGAAAACTGGCATTGCGCAACTATGAGTGTAAACTCTATAGAGCTGTTATAACTGCTATGGTAAAAACACATTTAGATAATTGCTGAAGGAAATTAATAAGTATTGTTAAACACATTTAGATAATTGCTGAAAGAAATCAGTATTGTTTTTTTTAAATTATCACAATTTGATGGAGGGTTTTTTGTTTATGCTTCTTGTACTAACTAATATAATCAAATTTAAATCTTGAAAATCGATTTAAACCTCTGTGGAGAAGGCCTTACTAACAGTAGACTTCCATAAAAGCTGATGATGTTGATGATTAAGAAGTAAACTCGTGTATTGTTAATGAAAATACAATTTGATACCATCGGGCTGATCTGGTACTGGAGCCAAGAGGTGGTTAGTGGAACTTTTCAATGGCTACTAGTAGAACCGAAAGTTTGGGTGAATGAACTTCATTATAAAACAATATATAAAACCTTTTGAGATACGTCAAAACACAGGGATGTTATCACTACTTTGAGACCATATCATATTTAAGTTAAATGTTGTCTGGCGCAAGTTTTTACAATTGATTCAACAATGTTTAGTTATTGATCATAGTATTGCAGTTTTGATTCTCTATGATCTTCTGCAAGGAATCCGTTAAATTCTAAAACACCCTGTATTTTTATTTAAGATACGTGTACACTACTTTTACAGCACCTAATGCATCCACACCTCCACCAGCCCAGCGTAATGCGTGACACTTAACACTGGTCTAACTAAAAACTAAAACATTAACCCGCGCATCAATCATGGTAACTAACAACCATACCTCGGACCAAAGGTTAGCGTTAACCATTCGTTAGGCTAATGATCATCTCCGATTATGTATCCGTGTGACGTTTAACAAGTAATTATGGTCGCAGTTGCTCTCTTTTGTGTGAAAATTGAGTACGGTACGATGTTGAAAAATAAATATTACATAGACTAAGGGCCGATTTTTAAAACGGCAGATAACTTTTATCTGACGTATAAAATTGACGCTTTGACACATTTTCCATACAAAATCTATCAACATCTCAAACTTCATCATCATCATCATTTTAGCCATAGGACGTCTACTGCTGAACAAAGGGCCCCCAATGACTTATCATCGGGGGGATTGCCAATACTCGCTACGCTTGGCAGGCGGGTTGGCGAGCGCAGTTTTTTATAAGATTTCGCACACAGACGTCTCTGCCCGTCTCGTGCTTCAGGATTTAGTCGCCTCTTACGGCGCCGTCCCCACACGGCACTATATCAAACTTAGGGCCGATTTTTCAATACCCAGATAGCTTTTAGTTGAAGAATAAGTTTGACATGTTGACAGTTTTCGTATAGAAAATATGTCAAGCGTTAATTTTATTTGTCGGATAAAAGTTATCTGGCTGTTGAAAAATTGGCCCTTAGGCTAACAAAGCAATGGTATTTTTAAAAATAATTTCCAAAATATATCAACTTATTACTTAAATAACATTCATTTTAATATATTTTTTTAATTTAAATTTTATTTAATTAAGGCAGCCAACAAAGCATACACCTAGACAATACAAAATACAATTTATAATTATACATTTTATAGTGTTGCCTTAATTAAAGGCCACTACGGCATGCATAAAATTAACATGTGGAAGCTGACGTTTACACCTAACAATTTAAGTAAACGGAATTACTAACTATCAATAGTGAGAACTCATACAAAAGGACATCTAAATAAGCCTAATTATAAGAAAAAACAATGATTTGGCCGAAGGCATCTTCTAGAACGTCTACAATCTTGCTCCTTAATACTCATTATTACTTTATAGGCCCTCTTCCGGGCACTTATACACGTCCCAAAATATACCTTTACCCTACCACCGCTTCGGGACTACATATCGGCTGGTAATGAGAAGAAACGGCGCAACATACTCAGTCATCTTTATCAGCCTTGGGAAGGCAGATGGAGATTTGCGCCGTAGTTGCTGTGCAATTGCCAATGCTCTTGCCCACAGATCATAGAAAGATATGTCTTTCTATGATATGAGCTCTTGCCGGTGCCGCTGCAGGTGGTGTTGCCGTCTCAAGTACTCGCGTGCCATCTCATCATCATCATTTTAGCCATAGGACGTCCACTGCTGAACATAGGCCTCCCTCAGTGACTTCCAGATTGGCCGGTTGGAAGCGGCCCGCGTCCAGCGGCTTCCTGCAACATTTACCAGGTCGTCACCACCTTGTAGGTGGACGTCCTACGATGCGCTTGCTGAACACGACATCTATCTGTTAGAAGCGTCATCTATTGTAACATTTATCTTACATCCTTCGGGAACCTTACATTTTTCCGGTATAAAAAGTATCCCATAATTAATTCCAGGCTAACATCTATTTATGTGCCAAATTTTATCTAGATCCGTTCAGCTGTTTCGGCGTGATTGAGTAATAAACATCCATACATCCAAACTTTCGCATACATTTATATTACTAGTAAGATTAAGTTCATGATCAATTATATACGTGTCATTGTACCTAGATGTACTTCTGTTATCCGTAGTCAAAAGTCAAAAATCATTTATTCAAGACAGAAACTTACCACCACTTATAAACGTCAATAATAACATTATTGGCTCATATGGGGCCAGAACATGTCTCCTTATTTTAGACAATCTGGCAAGTGCTGGAAGAAACGCCGGAAAAAACTCAGTCACCACTAGCTGCCACAAAAAAAAAATAGACAGGTAGGTACATCAGTTTAGCAGTTTAGCTTGACTGAACATACATTCTTGTCATCAAGATAGTCTTGAATTTTATAATACTTAGTAATAGATATTGTAAATAAAACTCCCTGTGGACTATCAGTTTCATAAAACCATTTTCTTGCGCCATTTTTTTTTCATCATAAGCCGATAGGTTCCCGAATTGGTGGTAGGGAAAAGCTAAATTTATATGTTGGGATGACTATAAATGCTTGCCCGTAAGAGGGCCTGACTGAATAAGTGGCTATCATGATTATGAGTATCATTCGGTCACCCATCCACAAAATGTTACATACACGCGTTACTTAACCTCTAAACAGCCAGAAGATTTCACTTTTATTTTCTACGGTGACTAATGTAATAGTTTATTTGTAAGTAAAATATCGCGTAATGAAATTGTAGCTGTGACTCATTTGAGTGGAATCAGGTCAACAAGTCTGCCTTTGTGCAAAGAGTGGATGATGACTCATTTCGAATGGCCTATTTTGTAAATGTATTTTAAAAGTAGAAATCAACCTCATGGTGTGCACACGGCTTAACAGCATTAAGAATATGTTTTTCAGTGTGAGCTGAATCTTTATTGTCTCACTGATGGGTATCAGTCAGAGTTCAGATATTGATGGTAGTAAATGTAATTACAAAGTACCTATAATGTGCCGTGTGGGGACGGCCGTAAAGAATACACTTCTCCACCGCCATCAGGAGGCGTGTCGTAAGAGGTGACTAATTCCACGAGACGGGCAGCAGCGTCTTCGTGCGAAATCTTATAAAAAACTGCGCTCGCCAACCCACCTGCCAAGCGTGGCGAGTATTGGCAATGATGATAAGTCATTTGGGGAGGCCTTTGTTCAGCAGTGGAAGTCCTATGGCTGAAATGATGATGATGATGACAATGTCTTTCCCTGATCGTAAGTCGTCTGTACCACAGATGTAAAGTACGCATGGTTGGTACACTATTATACTAGTTTTGAAGGTTTGCGTTAATTGGGAAAAATACTTCCTTTATCTAGTAATAATGCAATCAGCAATTTTTTATTTTATTTTATTTTATTTTTTACAAAATCCACAGCTCTTAAGTACATAATACATTTTCTTGGTGACAAAGAAGACAGCCAGTATTGGATTTACATTTTGTTACATTTTATACAATACGTGTTAAAGAGGGGAACGTGAACTTACACCATACAATCAACAATGTGCATAATATGTGTATGTGTGTGTGTGTGTATGTGTGTGTGTATGTCTAGTAATAATATTTATTTATTTATTTTTCCAATTACACCCAAAATACCTTTCTTAAATAACTGTTTACTCGAACAAAATTCAAAATGTCTAATCATAATTTGAGTTCTGCTAATTCCCCCGATCACGAATTGTAATACTTTTAAAATTAAAATAAAATGAACTTTGTTTGCCTTAAACATGTTATACAGAGATGTTACAAAGAAGATTAAGTAACTTGATAGGTATATCTCATCATCATCATCATTTCAGCCACAGGACGTCCACTGCTGAACATAGGTCTCCCCCATTGACTTCCAGATTGGCCGGTTGGAAGCGGCCTGCATCCAGCGTCTTCCTGCGACCCTTATCATGTCGTCTGACCACCTTGTGAGTAGACGTCCTACGCTGCGCTTGCCGGTACGCGGCCTCCATTCTAGAACCTTTCTGCCCCATCGGCCGTCAGTTCTACGTGCTATGTGCTGATGGGCAGGTATATCTGATGATACTGACTTGAGAACATAAACTAAGATCGTTACATAAGCATGAGTCACAAAATAACATTATTTTTTCATCGTAATCATTTCAGCCATAGGACGTCCACTGCTGAACAAAGGCCTCCCTCAATGATTATCATCGGAGGGGATTGCCAATACTCGCCACGCTTGGCACGCAGGTTGGGAAGCGCAGTGTTTTATAAGATTTCGCACGCAGACGCTGCCCGTCTCGTGCTATAGGAATTAGTCCCCTTTTATGACACGCCTCCTGTTGGCGGTGGGGATGTGTATTTTTTACGGCCGTCTCCACACGGCGCTAAAATAACAACTTGATTAAATTCTTTTTTATCATTTAGACAATTCTTTAAGCCATAAAAAGTACGTGAGACAAGCCATTTATACAGGGTTATTTGTAAAACATCAACAACCTCCTAGGAGCTGTTTCTGGTGCCCAAATACAACAACTTATTCTATGGGACCAACATTAATTAATTTATTTTATTTTATTTATTAAAATCTAAAAAAAAGTTCACTGCTTCATACAAAATGATGTCAGTTGGTCGACGGCTTAGTATGGGGAAGTGTTTTTTTTGCGATTTCAATGTTGGTCCCATAGAAAAAGTTGTTGTATTTGATCACCATAAACAGCCCCTAGAGGTTGTTGATGTTTTACAAATAACCCTGTATATACCTACTCGTTTTAAATTGTTTAACATTCATTGTGTTTAATTCATTATAAATGTTGTTGAAATTTTTTACACACTTTAAATAAGACAGCTTTTTCTGTACATGAATGTTTTTGGAGTTTCTAATAGTACCAGTCTATTTTGATTTCTTTTATTGTTTGGATAGATAAATAGTTGCTTTATTAACGACAAATACACATACCTCAGAAACATACAGAGATGTCAATGTTAGTAACTACAATAGGCTAGTTTCCTCGGTCAAAAAATGATTATTCTATTTAGTCCGTCAGTTAGATTATCAAAAAATATTGGACCCATATTTTGTCTTTAGTCAATCAAACAAAAAAATTACGAAGTTATAGCGCATCAAAGTGAGCACGTGACGTCACGTCTTGCTAAAACGTGTCACAAGGCGTGACGTTACGCGGAACTTTAACGGGCTCTTCTTCTTCATCTTCATCATTTTTCGTTTGATTCAGAAAAGAAAAAATACGTGTCTAATATTTTCTGTTAATCCAACAGACGGACTAATTCGATTTTTTTAGGAAACTAGCCCATTCTGAAAAAGGAGAATGTCATCTTACTTACACTAAAAGCAGAGCAATGTTTATGATGTTGTCCAATATTTATCTATCTATCATCATGAAGCCTTTGGAAGGAGAAGAACAGGACATGTTGATTACCTGCCTACTTTAAATATACCTATATCACTGATTTGGTACTATACCTATATATTTTTTTATTATAGGTAACCTGGTACACAATCTAAAAACTAACTTGCGTCGATACTTTAGCCCCTTCCCATGTTCCATCGACTGGCAACCGAGCGGGTTCTGCAGCAGCTTCTGCAGAGGCCCTAAAACGGCGCAAATATGAAAGTTATATTTGAACCATTTGGGTTGGAAACTTTGGGACCGTGGGGACTGGGGACCGAGTGCCCACAAGCTGTATCGTGGGTTGTCTAAGCGTTTAGTTGAGACATCTCACGATCCAAAGGAATGATCTCACAACTAGAGACGCTCAAGACCACGCGAAGTGGAGGAGTAAATCAAGGAAAGCGGACCCTGGGCTCCAAAGCAATGGCTTTGGACGCAACCGGGATTGACCGTATAGATGAAGAAGACGAAGATCTCACGATCCAAAGGCTGGCTTATACCTTGGCCAACGGGTTAGCCTAGCTATCCAGCGCGGTAATGTTGCCAGCCTTTTGGGCACCTTTCCTCTGAACAGTGATCTCAGGCATATATTTTATTTATAGGATCTTGCCTATGAATAAAATATCTGACTTTGAGTAAAGAGTTTAGTTTTAGAATATTTATATATAATTAGGTGTTTTATTTTTATTGTATTAGTTATTTAATTATTCCTATTATGAATAAAAACGATCTAAAAATACATACCGAACATCATACCTCTTAGTTTATGATGTAACTTTGTATTAGATTAATTTGTCTTACGAACAAAATTCCATACAAATGACGAATTTTAAGTTTAAAACTAATTTTAGTTAAACTATATGGGACCGTGACTAAAAACAATATGTTACATAACAATGCTTCTAATTCCTATCTGAAGTCAAACATTTGGATAAAAATTTACAAAACATCTATTTCTACATTTTCACTTTTATTTTCAGCAATATAAAGTTTACATTCAATTGTTTTTTGTCTAAGTCATGCTGGTGTGAAACATTTGGTATAATTCATACCAACTCCCATCTGCGTCTTTTGTCGTACTTATCTCTATGTAATTAAAGTTTAAATTTGTGTTTCCAAATTCGATGTGAATGTACCATTTTGATGGATTGGTGTGACAAACAGTAGCTCGAGTCGGGACAAGTATGTATGGGTTTAAAGTCGCTATAAATTAATAGTGCGGAATGACATAATGATGTGTTTCGAGTTCTCTTATAATTAGACATTAGTGAGGTAAGAGTTCTAATTTATTTGTGTCTCTTTGTACTAAAACAAATGAAATGTTGGAAAGATGAAACGAACGGGTGTGGTGACAGTTCAGATTCTTAGTTTTTGTTTTCTTATAGCTTTTTACAAATTCTGTTTGTGAAGAAAGGTGTATCTCTTTCATTTTTGAGACGACCTCCGTAGCCGAGAGGCGAGCACACTAGACTTCGTGTCGCTATCTCTGAGGTCCTGGGTTCGATTACGGGTCGGTCAGTATAGAAAAATAACTTTTCTCTATTTGTCTGTTGTGGTACCGTCGTTGTTACTGATTTCTGTAACACAAGTGCTTTGGCTACTTACCATAGGATCGGAGCAATGTGTGTGATGTTGTCCAATATTTATTTACCATTTATTTATGATGAGTTAAGCTCAGTCGAATCGGAAATGAAAGTTTTATAAACGAACATATGTCGCTGACATATGTGGAAGTGGGCGGGGCACATAGCACGTAGAACTGACAGACGATGGGGCAGAAAGGTTTACTGTCAGATGTTACTAAGCCGCCCTAAGGCCTCTGAATAGGCTTCACGATTAGTATCAAGCGATATTCAGACAGGACTAACTTTTGACGTGACCTCCGAAGCACGGAGATGCTTGTGATGAATGTCACTAAATATGGTTGGAATGGTCACCCATCCACTCACAACCACGGCGTAGTAGGTGGCTTAACGTTGGTAGCTACCAAAGCGCTGCCGCCACTGAGCCTCAATCATTACACTTACTTGTGTTTGATATTAATTAAAAAAAAATTACATATGTATGTGATTGGCACGAGCACTTGTACACACCTACCAACAAAAGTCTATTAAGGCCATAATATATAATATTTATTAAGGCCATACCCCCACCAAAACCAACGTTTTTTCCAACATTTCAGCAGCTTACTACTCCTTATTTAATGTATATAAAAATAATTTGAATAAATAAATATTGGACAACATCACATACATTGCTCTGATCCTATGATAAGTAGCTTAAGCACTTGTGTTACAGAAATCAGAAACAACAACGGTACCACAACACCCAGACCGGAGACCATATAGAAGTTAGTTTTCTACATTGACCGACCGGGAATCGAACCCGGAACCTGAGAGATAGCGAAACCAAGTTCGGTATGCTTGCCTCTCGGCTACGCAGGTCGTCAAAAGACGTTGAAGTCGTTGTTAAAGTTGAAAGTCGTTGAAAGACATAACAAGAATCTTTGAAGCTTTATGTTTAAAATCATCGTTTAAAATTTATATTTACTTTATATTATATCGAAAACAGGTTTTTAAACTACGTCGATAAAAATGTATTTTAGGCATCTCCTCCGTAAGTAATCCTTATTTTAATTTTTGGCTTTGACCAATCGATACAATATTTGAAATACTTAAAATTAGCCGATATTTTTTTTGAATTGGTCCATTATTGATTATTTCTGACAATAATTCATGATTTACGAACTACTTTTTCTGACGTGCCGTTCGAGACAGTAAGGAAAATCATGCTCAAGGTCATTTGCTTGGGAACCCTTAGTGTATAGTGTAAGCCTTAATGTATTTGAGTATTGAATCCGTTCTCTAGTCGCCAAAGTACAAGCTTGCGGGATTCGAACCCGCAACCGCTGTCTTTGTAGTCCGGAACACGAACAACTACACCAGCCGGTCGTCATTGCCCAGCATTTGGTGTTTGAAGTTTTCCCGTCGTCTGCACCTTCACACTTGTCGTATTCACGCGTGTTCCTAAAATTAGTAGTGACTAACAATTAACATTGCGCAAATTAGTAGGCATGTTTTCGAACGCACTGTACTTGGCAGGTGATTATCTTAGGGTGCTTCTTACCATCGGCCATAGATTAATTAAATGCAGAAGTTATATAAAGGGCACACTTATTAAGAGTAAATAAACGCTTATCAAAAAACAAAAAAAGATTTTACTACAGAATTTTGGTCCAAAAACATGAACTATGAAAACTATAGGAACCTACGAAAGTACATAATGTTATTTTAAATAAAAATAATTTACCCAGTCCTTATTTGTTTGTAAAACCGTCCTTGCAATAATAGAGAAACAAAAATTAGAAGTTAAAGTAGTTAGAATACTTTTTTTATTTGTTTTACGAATCATAGCAACGTAACGTTTCTAACACCAATTAATTTGTTTATCAAAATCGGTACTTCAATTTGGGAGCACGGACAGCTACAGAGTACATATGCTAAACATATTATGCCCCTCTTTTTCCGTCAGGGATAAAAACTGAGTTGAAATAACCCTAGAAAATCTAAGCGTTGTTTGACGGTTGACGTCAATATAACCCATCTACATGTCTATTCTATGTCCAAAATGAATAAATGAGTGACGTCATGCGTGAATGGATCCAAACGCTCAATTATACTTTGATTACATGCGTTTTCAGATGCGGGGTAATCGGCTAATCGTGTAGGGTTTAATTGTAAGGCGAGGGGTGAACAGGGGTTGAAATTTTCACCATGTTAAAATTCACAATTGAGAATCTAGAGATGAATAATAATATGATTGTAAATACAACTTCTGAGAACTTTAGAATAGATCCTAGTTATATTTATAAAAGCTAGATAATTAATGCAAGTTTGACTTATGCACTGTTTGTTGTTTTTCAAAATTCTTCATTAATAATAAGAGTTAGACAACAATATAACTTACGTTAGTCCGCATCACTATATGTGTGGAATATTTATAACATTTACTTTAGGCTGCACGCACCTCTAAAAGTGTTAAAAACATGTATACTTGCGGCTATTCAAAACATATTAATACAGCATGCTACATGAATAATCATACATTTCTGTATGCACTTATAGTTTAAGAGCATTTTTTTCCATGGACTAATAACTACTTAACTTATGCACTAAGGCGAATAATACACGGTGAATATGTAGTGCATTTGAAGCTTCAAACGTCACAGTCTTCTTTTTCTAGTACAACAACTTTTTTACGGGGAAATAAAATAATAAAAAAAGTGTTTTTTTTTAATTGAAGACAAAATATAGCAAATAAATAAATGTTTTGCTTAAACCACGGTATAATACTGTGTTTAAAGCAAAACACCGTGTGTTCCACGTAACAATGTTCACTTGTTTTGCTTGTTAAAGTAAGCATGCGAAGGGTTAGTGTTCAATTTGAATTAAAATAATATTAAAATGTCAATTGTCATTACATTATTTATTTTTTTGTTTATTAATCTCGAGGAGCATTAAGTGTCCTCGGTAACAATGCTAAACCCACGAGCCTAAGCCAAGCGAGCTGCATTTTCAGAATTTGTAATGGAGGTGGTGTCGTCCTGCAAGAACTTCCTGACTATGCGACAGGTGTTGAGTATCGCAGCCTTTTGCATCGTCATAGAGGTATTTTCAGAAATATCGAGATTACGGTGGGCACTGTTTTGGAATAACACCAGTACTGGAGAGCACCAGTGGCACAATGTGTACTTTATCCATTTTCCAGATTTTTTGTATTTCTTCGGTGATAGTTTTATGCAAATTATGTGTATTTGGAACGGCTATATCTATCAAGTACATTGTTACATTATTTATTATTATTATTATTTATTTACGTTACATTACAAAAAAAAAAAATTTTAAATAAAACACAAAAAGAAAATTATAATAGATAATTAAGCAGTTCAATTCGTAAGTTTATGTCACTTCAATAAAAAAAAAAAAATTTATGTCATAGAAGCTATTCTCATTTTGCCATTTATAGTCTATTTAAAAAAAAAATATGGCAACTTATTATAAATACGAACACACAATTATACAGATACAGGTTTTTCCGTATGTACTGGATCTTGGGATGTCGACACGTACCAGTCTTTAGGGACATCTCAGTCTAGGTCTCAATCAGTCAGTCTAGATTAAAAATTGAACCCTAAGGGCCAGTTTCACCACTTGCTGAGAAGTTCCAGATAACCTATCTGGCTTTTTTGACAGCTAATTGTATAGGTTATCTGTCAAAACAAGTCTTGCACTTGTTTTGACAGATAACCCATACAATTTGCTGTCAAAAAAGGTTATAGGTTTTTCGGAACTTATCAGCAAGTTGTGAAACTGGCCCTAAATATAACATTCTATAAACAGGGTTAAATAACAGATGTAGTCCTGTAACAGCCTGTTAAATAAGACACCAACTTGGACGGCTTCAAACAATAGAGAACTACTCTAACTTTGTAAGAAGTGTTCGTTAAAAATTGCTCACTTATTTCTCCGCTAGCTGCGCCGACGGCGCTGCTCTTGTATCCGTAGTTTCTGAAACAGTTTTTAACCTACTTAAAAAAGGAGGAAGGTTCTCAATTCGACGCGCATACATTTTTTTTAATTGTATAACCAGGTATGTAATAATTATGATCAAAGATAATATTTTACTTGAATAACATTTTTTCCAACCTTTTGCTATCCGGGATGATACTCTTCCAACTGAGCGACGGAGGATAGTGGCAATTTATATCTGTGGATTCGAATCTTACTAGAAACAATTGAAAAAATCCAGTAAATACTAATCTTGATATAAAAATCTAGCATTATTGTAAATGCAAAAACAAAAATAAAAAACCATGTGTAACATTTTATTGAGAATTTTATTTTTTTTTATGCATGGCGCATTTATTATTTAATTCAAACTTGCAATTTTGTTGAAAATATATATATCGTGATACATTGACGGGTTTAATTAAGTTTTTTTACAACTGCCTAAAAAGTAGAAACAGAAAACCTTTTGTTTGGGGGTCACCAGTGACCCGCGTAGCACTCAAGGTGGCTGACGTCAACTAAAATGGGGTTAAAAAAAAGTAAATCTTTTAACTTTTTGGGATATACAGGTAGTTTTCTTCAAATATGTTATCTTGTTTATTACTATAAAGAATATTCTACTAATGTTAGCTAATATATTTTGATACGAAGCTAAAACCTGCAGGACCAATTCAAGGACAAACAACACGTTTAGCATTATTATTTAGTCTAGAAAAGATATTGATATTCAACTAGCGTTATCTAGAGATAGACATTTTAAAAGCCCTATGTTACTTGATACTTGTTCCACTTCTAAATGCTGGATACTTTACTAAACTAACGGTTGAAATTTATTTATTTAGCGCCACCTCCTTGGCGCTAGCTTACAATAGTGTCCTTAAGTAGAAGTTGTGAAAAATAATAATTGGGACATATAAACGAGCCTAATTAATATTTTTTAAAACGATCTATCAATTATTTCTTTTGATAATCGATGGGGTTTCTCGAGTGAAGACTGCGACTTGGCAAACGTTGCATAGTGCGTACTTCACAAGGAAGAGCAATGATATACTGCTGGCAGCGATCGAGCTTAGCATTGAGAGAGGCCCATGTCCAACAGTGGACTGATGTGGGCAGATTACAATTAACTGCTTGCTTCTTTTATATGACGACTGGCTGGTGTAGTGGACCTGGAAATAGAGCTGGCGAATGATGATGATGATGATGTGTTATTTATTTATATCTTCAGCTAAACATATTACTACGGCTGGCTCCAGATTCAAACCAGAAGTTTAACTTGTGTTTGACAAGTTAAACAGCTTAACTTGTCAAACCACAGACTTTTATATCCTAAAGATTCTCTTTTAAACTCAATAATATAAGAACACAATGGTAATGATCACAGATACTCGGAACGTAGACGGAAATGTACATTTAGATAACAACACAGTGGGAGACAATGTACAAAAATTCATTTTATTTTTAAAATGCACTTGGGTACATGTAAAGACGTTTGCAGTGCAAAATAAAACTAAGACAGCCCAGTAGACTGAAGCCACTCACAAAAATTGTTCACTCATACACTTTAAGTACCTGTCTTTTGCGATATCATGCAGCGACAGATTTGCTCGTCTGGTGTACATTTCTTGTTGTTTAAGCAGTTCAATGTTTTTCATTAAAACGATTTTAGGCTATGTATACAGAGGATATAGGTGGAAATAGTTCCTACTATTTTCACCCTATCCGGTTTTTTTTATTTCTACTTTTTGACTATTTTTAGACATATTTTATTTATTTACCAAAATCCATAGCTCTTAATTAAGATAGTTTGGATTTACATGTTAACCTTACAGCCAATAACGGATTTACATTATATAAGAATAAAAAATACTGACTTAAATTTGAATAAGCATATTAAAATTCAAGCCAGTATTTTTTTAAAGTTACATTAATCACTTGTAGTAGTAAACAAATAAATTATCTAATTACTAATTTTGGGATAGGGTATGATTTAGACACAGGAGGGGATAGACTGATGACCTGATCAACCAGCCACTGGATTCAAACGGCCCAGAATCACTCGTTGTGGCGGTCCATATAGGAAGCCTATGTCCAGCAGTGGAATTCTAGAGGCTGATGATGATGATGATAATGAGTTGAAAATAGTTGGATAGTTCCCTCTATATCCCCTTAACGGAAATAGGTCCAATTAACAGTCACTCTGTATAAATTAAACTTCAAGTCGACCGCATGCAAAGGCAAAAGAAATTCTATGTTTCTCTTAATTCAGGAAAATTATATTATGATGACCAATTTGGTCTAGTGGTTTACAATCCGGACTAAACCAGGTGATTGCTTTTGAACCCGCTAGGGGCAAATTGAGCATGACGAGCATTTGTACACAAGTCATGGATATTTCAGGGGCGTGCATTGGTTTCAGATGGGGGTAGGCTGTAAGTGAAAATTGAGTAAGCTTGCGTAAAATAGTAGGCGATCTCGCGGCAGCCTAACATTGGTTAAATTGAACAGTAACGATCTAAGTTGCGCGCTTTAGTAAGGAATAAGTACAGTTAGACGAAAAAATAGTTACAATATATTTATTGTTTATTGTTGAATACGTAATTAATCATTAATTATGGTCAGCTGTTCTGTCGGTTTTTTATGAAGGTAGGCTCTGCATAATAGCCTATAAGGGATGCACGCCCCTGGGATATTTATACATTTTTATTTAATTTATTTAAGGTCCAACAACAGAATACAAATGGCATAAACCTGTTTTTAAACTCCGATTATAGCTGAAAATAATTAATATTGGCTTATGTAAGTAGACACTATATTTTTTAAAGTATATTCCGTAATCCGTAAACTTATCGCCATAGTACAAGCTTTGCTTAGTTTGTGGTTTGGTGTAAGTTTTGGACGAACTTATTATTTCAATTTTGAAGTAACGACATATTTTTGAAATAATTTAAAAGAAGTTACTTATTTATCAACGCCAATTATTTCATAGTGTAGATTAGGCAGGCTGGTTTTACGTCATCATCGGTGTGGATATCTGCTAGCAAATAATAACTTGTAACTCTTTGGTTTTTTATTACATTTAAGGTTTTACTCAAGTGAAAAGCCAGAGATGTATGTGCAACGCTAGTGTTTGTCGTAACGGGGCAAGCGAGAAGCGGTTTTTCTTGGCCCACTGTCGGAGTTGCCCCGAGGCACGAGCTAACGACTGTGCCTCTTCTTTGCACTCTCGTATGCGAGTGTACCTACAGGTTAAATATCCGCTCTGTAGTCTGTGCTCGTTATTTGATATGTAAAGAAGGTTTTTAATTAATGTTGACGTAAAAAGCAGTTTTAATTGGCAAGAAAAGAATTGCAGGGGTTTTTGGTTTGCTAATATCTGTCAGAAACAAATTATTCCATGGTTTCTTAACCTGAGGCCCGATTACCGTAATTAGACAAGAGCCGCAATTCGGTGTCGATCCGCTCTTAGTAAGTCGTGTCGATACGATCACATGCGGTATTATCGTAAACTTTTATTTGACATAAAATTATCCCAATACGACTGTCCACGCACGGGCATAGTATATGCGGAGGGGCTTGTGAACGAGGATCGGCGAACGGTGGCGAACGACAGCGAGCAACGTTCGTCTAGCGAGCGAACATCGATGCTCGGTCGAACACTCCCTTCATAGCCTTTCAAGTGTGCGGTCACTGTATCTTCCTGCGATCAATCTTGAATTATAATCTTTTTATTATGCAGTCCGCTTTTTACTATAATTAACATCTCCCACCACCGAAGGTCCTAACATTTGGTCCTTCGAGCCGGATTTCTGATTCCTAACGGTAACGACAACGACTGAGAATAGAGCAAAAAAATCTAAAATTAGGTTCGTTTTCTTCCATTTTCAGTCGCATTGCGAACTATAATTGCATTTTTGGGTTTACGAGAATATCGTTTGTGATAGTAATGTTACTGGGAGCGGATCGACACCGGATTGCAGCTATTGTCAAATTACAGGAATTGGGCCTCTGATGTTCACTATTTCGAGAACATAACAATTCGCAGTACATAATGCGCGTACTCGTATTACGTTTATTAATGTAAACTTTATTACGCAGTGATTATAATTGGCGAACCTAATAAATAAATCCAAGTCGATTGATATTTTTAAAAATCGGCTTAAAGCACACTTTCTTTCTTCTTGACACAAACTGCCTTCATATTATCTTAGAATATTACTGGTCACTGTTGGTCTCGACATCTCCTCGCTTATATCAAGTAGGTATTAAGTATGTTTAGTGTATGTATATTATTGTTATTTTTTTTTAATTTATTATTGTATGTATTTTTGTGTATACGTCTATGCCATAAATTTTTGCTCTCCTATTTGTAGCAGGTAAATTTAAGAATTTTAAGAACTGCACCACCTTCCCCTTTCTCGGATGGTTGTCCTCTACCTGAGGGTTGTCTGGAAGAGATCGCTATTAGCGATAAGACCGCCTAAATTGTACGTCTTTCTGTAGAAATCCTGTATTAAAATTTACTTGTATGGTGTGAAATAAAGAGTACCATCTATCTATAAAATAAATAAATATTGGACAACATCACATAAATTGCTTTGATCCTGAAATAAGTAGCTCAAACACTTATATTACCACAATATCCAGACCCGAGACAATATAGAAAAGTTATTCTTCTACATTGACCGACCGGAAATCGAACCCGGGACCTCAGAGATAGCGACACTAAGTCCGGTATACACGCCTCTCGGCTACGGAGGTCATCACATAATGTCATATAGCATCCTCGAATACGCAACCTTGAGGTAATGTAGATAATGAAGTTTGTGGTAAAGCATGGAGTATGGACAATCTAATTATTCAAGACAACTTGCTAAATTATCTAGGTACAGACAAAAGCACGTCAACCTACCAAAAAACGTCAAATCTTCTCAATCGATAGTGATCTCTATCTGTTTGACTTAAAGTTGAAAATCGGTTCAATGACCTTTAACTTTTTGGGTATGTTGACTTGCCGTTGAGTCTACATACCGATATACTTACATAAATAAATATGCACAGGATATACATATACTCATAAAATTGATCATAATATTATACTAAATATCATTAATAATATTAAAATGCGAAAGTAACTGTGCCTGTCTGTCTCTGTCTTTCGCATTCACGCTTAAAGAAATGAACTGATTTTGATGAAATTTGATACAGAGATAGAGTAAAGCTTAGGAAAGGACATAGGCTACTTTTTGTCGTAAAAACTGAACGGATTTTGATGAAATTTTGAACGGAAAAGCTTGAACCCTAGGGAAGAACATAAGCTACTATTTTTATTCTATCTCTTAAGCGAGTAAAATAGGGTGCGTTAAACCATATTCCACGGGAGCGAAGCCGCAACTACAGCTAGTATTGATACATTTATAAATATACATTAATACTAATCATTACAATGCGTATTTAATTAAGTATGTATGTACTTTTGTAGAGTTTTTTTAAGGACTTTATCTTACTTTTAGATTATTTTTAATTCTACTCTTTATGGTGCCGGGTCAGGCCTATGACACTCCGCGTTTCGGTCGAGATACATACCTACGCGACGCGCACCTTCGAAGAGGCTAAAATCAGTCGAGTGTCACGCGCGCGCTGTTACACGTTATTATTAAAATTAGTTTTTTGTACGCGTTACACTTCCGACTTTATTCAGAGTTTATTCACTGTGAATAAGAAAATTAAAAGAAATCGAAAATATTGCGCAGCATTTGGGTTATATATTTTGCCACCGGATCGCTCGGTAGCATTTGTGGTAGCAGCGACGCGACCGCTCCGTTGTGATTGAAAATACTAACGTCTCGATTTCCAGCAGACCTACTACAATATTATAGTAAGTCCATAAACCACTTTATAATATTTTAAGTCCTCATTAGGTAGGTACTTACTACGATACGACATTTTTATACAGGGCTCTTTAATACTAATATTACGATCAGGGTGTTTTCATAAATTATTTGTATCGATATACCGGAATAGAAAGTAATATTTTCGTTGAAATGATTACTAATTATCCACACGCTATTTCATGCGTAAGTAGGTATCGACTAAATTCACAAACACAAGTCGCAGCCCTTGCGAGAAAGCGGAAGCTGAAAGGACAAAGTAAAAAGAGCTCTCACTTCTGGCGTTTTGGTGGATTACCGCTTGCAGTAACGCTTTGTAGGCTATTATAAAATGAGAGTACATTGCCCGGTGCAAGCTAATTTGCTCTTTGTTGCCGCACATTGAGAGTAGATAATCTATTTTAGCAAATGTCTTTAAGTGTCGCTTCTGCTACTCGTATATTATTTATTCTATGGCCGGGTAAGGAGAACACACGTAAAAGAGGTGTTTTTGGACAAGTTTTCTGGCGAAAATACTGGATATAGAATGTGGAATTCAATATACCATGTAACTTATATGTTGCAGTTTTTCCTATTGTATCTAAATACTAGGTAGTTATTATTTCAAAACACTAAAAATATTTTAAAGTACCGCAAATATCGCGAGCTGGTAAACATTTATATTTTAAACGACGTTTTTGTTTAGCTTCAAAGTTGGTTTAGTAATTTATAACATTCGAGCCTTTAGTGTGAAGTTTTTTTTTTCAAATAGTCAACAAATTAGGAATTATAAGGTTTTTTAATGGATTTTACTCTTAGCGCCTACTTTTCCATGAGCGGATATTTTGCTCGCAATGATAATTTATTTGCACAGGAGCGCAACGGATGGATGTTTAGTCTGCGAGAAGCATTTGTATTATCTTAGGCACATAATAGAAGTCGCATTAGTCGACGCTTAATGCTCAAGGTCACTTGCCTTACCCGTCGCCTTAATTTTGATGATATTATTATGGATGGCTTTGCTGGAATACTTTTTTCATGAAACTAATTAAATCCAACAATTACAAAAACATCTAACCCCAAACTAAGCAACGTTACATTTTATAAAGATACCCATACCCATAGATAATGGGTTTAATCTATTCGTTGTGTTAGTATTTAAGCCAAATCTACTAGTACAAAATAACAATAACGCATTATTGAATTATACCAGATCAAAAGAAATAATAATAGATAACTCCCTTCACAATTTCTCGCGACAAGCGTGACGAAAATTGGGGACGATTTTGTCAAGAGCGAGCAATAATACTTGTACAAATTGGACTGGGTTCTGAATAAGAAATATAGTTATGGTTTTATTTATTTATGCGGCGAAAATGTTCTCATTTAATCAATGAATTTTAGAGCTGATATGATTTTATGGTTCCGTAAGTACAAATGAAAAAACGAAACCCTTTTAGGATCACTTTGTTGTCCGTCTGTATGTCCGTCTGTCTGTCAAGACCCATTATCTCGGAAACGCGTGGAGGTATCTAGTTAAAAATAAAACGATATACTCAAGTCTAAAGGTTGTCTGGAAGAGATCGCTAGCGATAAGACCGCCTAAATTGTACATCTTTCTTTAAAAATCATGTGTATTTTACTTGTATGGTGTGCAATAAAGAGTATCTATCTATCTATCTATCAAGTCTATAGTCTTTTGAAGCTGTGAAAAACCAAACTTTTACGTTAACGTAAAATAAGATTTATGCTGCTAAAACCGCATATGTCGACATTCTCAAGGGAATCAAAACCAATAAAAACCAGTTTATTTCTGTAAATAGGCCTAAATTAAGCTCTTTTACACGTCCCAATATATTTTTTTACCCTACCACTGCTTCGGGACAATATTAATAGGGTACTTCCCGTTGACCTAAAACCATGACATTTGGCAAGAAGCAATGTCTTATAGCACAAGTGAAGACAAAAGTCCAAAAACCGTAAATTTGTAGTTACATAAAAAACAAGATATTTTTAACAAACTCGGAAAATCGGTAAATATCTTCGAGACTCGATTTCTGTTATAGACGAATTATTTACATACAATAAGTTGGTACAGAACTCTCGGTGTGCGAGTTCGACTTACACTTGGCCGATATTTTTAATAGCCAGATAACTTTTAGCGCATGCGTAGCTTCGCGCTATGCATTAGGTACAAATGCTCGTGCTCACCACACAAACATTTGCCCCTTGCGGGTTTTACACCCGAAACCGCAGTCCAAAGTACGGACCACTAGACCAGACGTCGGAGGTCAGATTTAAGCACAGTATAGCCGGAATATTCTCGACATCGAATATGTTGGAGTTACTACAGGAGACGTATTTTTGAATCGCAAGAATCGAAAGATTTGCAAGCGACTAGGTACTTTTGAAAATTCATTCCGTGAATTTTGCTACGACTGTTCAAGAAAAATTTAATTTTCTTGAGCGGTCCTATACTAGAAGTATGTAGGTATAGGTCCTTTAACCACTTGATTTTCGATTTCTACTAGTAGTAGAAAGGAAGGGATATTGACATTGACAAGTAAAACTAATATTTGGCAGAATAGTTATTATTTCAGTGTTAATGTATACATAATTTTTATTTACGTCAGTGAGGTTTGCATTCCTGCCCCCCTAGCATGACCACTAAAACAAGATATTTTATGATATGATATGATAAAGCGATATATCGACACTAACTGTAGAAATATGACAGATATAACCGCCATTTTGAATTTTTATCGAAACAACGATCATATTAAGTGACGGCGATTCGACATGGCGGTTATATCATATCGTGTTTTAGTGCTCATGCTAGGCAAGATGATATGATATGATATATATATCGACACCAACTGTAAAAATATGATAGAAATAGCCGCCATGTTGAATCGCCGTCACATATTAAGATCGCAGTTTCGATAAAAATTCAAAATGGCGGCTATAATATCTATCATATTTTTAAAGTTGGTGTCAATATATCGCTGTATCATATCATATCGTGTGCTCATGTTAGGGAGGTAGTCTTTAACAAAAACTTACAAGATTAAAATTTAATAGCAAATTCGAGTGATTCAAAAATGCGTCAGCCTCAACAATCAAATGCGTAAAATACTAACAAAACCTCGAAGGTATTGTTGTATTGCTATTACTGTCTCCTTAACTTCTGTTTGGCGCTAGCTACAACACAGTTTTAAACTATAGCAGACAGCCATGTTACCTACGTATTATTATGTTTGTTTAAGCGTGCCTGTTACTGTTTAAATGAAAATTTAATCTCACTAAGTCAACACCAGCGGTAGTCAGCTGCTGTCAGATTTTTGATGGCTAGTGAAATACCTCTCAAAATAACAACAACAAAGACCCCCTCTCCTATTCATGGGGAACCCTAACATGCAGTCGTTCAATGAAGTTTGAGAGCCGTGAATAATGGGTTGGGCAGGCCACGCGTCACTGAGCCCGAAGACTGGACAGTTCGGCCGTTGGGAGATTGTGTTTGTGTTTACACGATGTTTTGATGATAAACTGTCTAGGATAAGTCTAAACCAAAACTCTATTATTACTGTTAAAAGGAACAAAAAATAATGTGGTAAGAAAACTATCAGTTATTCAGTGGAGATTAGTTTAATTACATTAAACTTCAGAAAATAAAAGGTTACGTTATTTTAGATAAAAACATAATCTTACCATTGTACCTATACTGAAAAAAAACCGCATACTTACTAAAAAGAATCTAACATGTTTTAGTTTAGTTCTCAGTATATTACAAAGATGGCGCTAGAAGTCTCACACTTAAAAGTTTAGCTGGAGTTAAATATTTACAAATCTTCAAATCGATGGAATTTATTAGTATATGACGTATGTTACATTATTAGTTTAACTAAACCCATCAATAGGAATATTATTTCTTATACTTAATGTGATTTATCGATTTTTTAAATTGTTGTCATAGTTAGTTCGTCAGCTTTTTAACAGATGGTGTTAGAAGTATAGTTTTATGGTGACCAAAGATCATAATTATAATTCTAAAAGCAATAATAATTATTAATACTTATTACTTTTAAGACTTTTAAAGTAACAAATAAACATTTATTTTAGGGTATCTTAATAATATATCTTAGAACAGCCTAGTTTATTTTGACAGTTAATTTGACATAACTCATGTGACAGCAGGCTCCGCTCTTCCCTGATGTTACATTATGTTAATTGATAAAGTATAATATTAAAGTGGAAAGCGTAGGTCTCCCGCGCGGTGGACTGACGACCTAGTCAAGGTTGCGGGCAGGTCGCTGGAGGCAAATTGCCCAGAGCTGCTCGCTGTGGCGTTCTGAACGGGGAGGCCTTTGTCCAGCAGTATACTTTCTAGAGGCAGTGCTTACCGAAGATAATAAAGATAATACACACATAATATAGATACTTAAATTTAATTTAATTAATTTAATACTCAAACTTACTACTACTGTGAAAAATAAATGTTTATTAAGATAAGTTTACCCATACTGCCTTGTAAAGTATGATTATAGTGATGGAAGAGCGGGCCCTCTAAACACAGGCATTTTTTGCTTAAATGGAGGCTCCAATGTACTAGTTTTTAAGGCATTACCTTTGTTAATGAAATAAACTTATTTTATTTTATTTTTAATTTTTAAAAGCTCTCGCCCTATGCGACAAGACGTGAGTTCGATTCACACCTGAGGCGGTCTATCTTTTTTCAAGTGTTATAACTTCTGACTAAATGTTGTGTTCTTATCATATTAAACATAAGTCAGGCGTAAAAAGGTTTGACATTTTAGAGAATAGCGGCCATATTTTAATTAGGTTTGATTCCCGGAATGTACTTAATAGAGGATTAATATTTGCATTAAATTAATATAATAGTACGAATCACAATGGCTGCCGTATGTGGTAATCAAAATTATTCGGGGAATGTATTTCATTTCTCTCTGCTTTGGGTATATAAATAGCTCAGTTAAATCCCAAAATTAATTTGCCGCATATAAAATAATTACCGTTATATAAATAAATGAGACTAATAAAATTATATGTATGTATCGGACAACATTACGTACATTATTATGATCCTAAGGTTAAGTAGCTAAAGCACGATTGTGTTAAGGAAAATTAGAAACAGCGACGTTACTACAACACCCAGACATTTTAATATACAAAATTACATACATATTCTCATTAAAACTACCAGATAACTAGATCCATTAACCTTCTATCAATATGATGTACACTCTAAGCAATACACACGAGTAGTGCGAGTGCTAGTGAGTAGTGTGAGGACGGCCGTAAAGAATACACTTCCCCTCTGCCAACAGGAGGCGTGTCATAAGAGGCGACTAATTCCTGTAGCATGAGACGGGCAGCAGCGTCTGCGTGCGAAATGTTAAATGTTAATGAAAAACTGTGCACGCCAACCCGCCAGCCAAGCGGCGTGGCGAGTATTGGCACCCCCCCCCCCCCATTGAAAGTCATCGGGAGAGGCTTGTGTTTAGCAGTGTATGTCTTATGGCTGAAATGAATATGAAAATATGAAAGCAATACATAATTAAATAGAATCATGATCTCTTTTCTACCAACAATAGGTCACCAAAGTTCAATTACAAACCCTCAAAATATTCAAATGCAGGCACAAACAAAACGCCCCTCAATTATAAGAAAAAGACAGCGGACGATTGTGTAAAATCAAAGAATTAATATCGTTCAAGGAACAAAATCGGAAGAAATAAAAAGAACCGGCAAGCCTACTCGACCGGAGTGGCAATCCAGCTAAAATAATTTCCGAAAGAATATTACGTGGTATGGCCACGAGAACTACGATTTATCTGGCTTGTTTTAGTTAAGTTTTAGTTTTTGACGACCTCCGTAGCCGAGAGGCGAGTATATCAGACTTGGTGTCGCTATCTCCTAGGTTCCGGTCTCGATTCCTGGTCGGTCCATGTAGAAAACATACTTTTCTATATTGTCTCGGGTCTGGGTGTTGTGGTACCGTCGTTGTTTCTGACTTTTAAAACACAAGAGCTACTTACCTTAGTATCAGAGTAATGCATGAGATGTAGTCTAATAATTTAATTTAATTTAGTAATAATAAACCAGCGTAGAAAGTTTTAATTAACCAGATAGAGAAAAAAAAACGAAATAGGTAAGTCAGAATAAAAGCCATAAGTCACAAATACTCATCAAACTACTAGTAATTGGGGGTAGATAATTGGTGTGATTTTGAAAACAATTTACTTGTTACTTTACTAGAAAACTAATAATATCAAGGGAAACATTTTTTGTTTCGTAAATATTTTGACGTATCTATATAAACATAGTTAAAATCTAAAAGAGTGGAGGATATTGTTCCCTTTTTTAGGTTTTGCTAATATTTTGAATATCTGTACGAATAGCATTATGATTACTTCTGACAAAAGATTTGACATAAAAGATCCAACTAATCGTTTCTTCTTCTTCTCAATCGTTCCCCCATTGCTGAGGATCGTGACTCCTTAGACGCTTCATTGTCTGCCGCCAACCGATACGGTCCGTCGCCTGGTGAAGGGCGGCGTTGACTGGTAGCTCCAGCTGTTCGGAGATCTGGTCCGTCCATCTCTTCGGGCTGCGGCCTCTGGGTCTTTTGCCTTCGATTTTGCCTGTCACTATCAGCTTTTCCAGGTTGTTGGCCTCTCTTCGTGCGATATGGCCAAAATAACTCACAACTCGGTGAAGGCAAAACTAATCGTTTACTGTATCAATTAAAAAGCTTTAGATTTTAATAGCTATTATTATAATACAAAAAACGCTGTTTTTGTGGCCAGACCTCTTATAAACGATTTTCAATGATTAAAAAAAATGGGAGAATTCACAGCTTCTCTGAAAGTTCCGAAGCTTAATTTCAATTTCTTTGCATCTGAACAAGGCTCTACAATTCACACCACTGAGTTTGTTAGGTCTATCTCTTTAAAAACCTTTGAACCACTTGGCCAAGTAAGAACAGAAACTTAACTTATTTTGATCAATACTTTAAATAATGATGAAGTGTATTAGCACTTATTGTTGATTTCGTTTAAACGAAACTAAAATACATTAAATTTAACTCTTATTGCCTGATTTGTTAAGATAAAAAAGTATATAAATATAAATAAATAAATGTAAATATTGGACAACATCACATACATTGATCTAATCCAGAAATCAGAAACAACGACGGTACAACACAACACCCAGACAGAAAAGTTATTTTTCTACATTGACCCGACCGGGAATCGAACCCGGGACCTCAGAGATAGCGACACCAAGTCCAATATGCTCGCCTCTCGGCTACGGGGGTCTTCAAGATCAATATCTGTAGTAACTATAGTAACTAAAAATACTAGTAAATTGAAACTAAAGAATCTTTGACAAAGTGACTCTTGAAAGTTGAAACTTAAACATTATAGGAAGGAGCACCTACTCCATTACTACGCCACCATAGCGCCTGACGTCAAGCAAAGAACTAGCGGAACACAAATGTATTGTGGTTTTCAGCATCACTGCAAAGACTTGTAACAAAAATAATACTCTTATTTGTGACTCTAAATATCTATGCTGTAGGTACACAAAATCACATCAATTTGACGACTTCCGTAGCCGAGAGGCGAGCATACCGGACTTGGTGTCGCTATCTCTGAGGTTCCGGGTTCGATTCCCGGTCGGGTCAATGTAGAAAAATAACTTTTCTATATTGCCTCGGGCCTGGGTGTTGTGGGAACGTCGTTGTTTCTGATTTCTGTAACACAAGTGCTTTGGCTACTTACCACAGGATCAGAGCAATGTATGTGATGTTGTCCAATATTTATTTATTTATATATTTTCAAATATTTCGTCAGTATGTTAGTTTATAAGTTCCTATTTACCAGTTCTACCCCAACTAAAACTAAGACAAAACGCTAACAAGAATAAACACGACAAAGCGTGTGCTTTCATTCTTACATCAAAATCACAATTAATTTTCTCAAAGAACAAGTTCACCTTGCCAAATCACTGTTCTCTACACACGCCAGTAAAAAAAAAACTACAATATAACGATAGTATCAACAGGCAACAGCATCCATTGACGATACGTCAAAATCAGCTGGCCTGCCAGATGTGAATGCACCGTTAGAAGAACCAACTAAGGTTGATAGGAATTTGATCCATAAATGTAAGGACACATGATGTATTTTTGGTCATAAAGATACTGTATAGACTTATCAAACAAAACCCCATTCATAAATAACATTTGGGGTTCCATCTAGTTTTGGTGGAGTAGCCAATGTGACTGTGTGATTGTGTGACGAAAAAGAAAATTTTGATAGACACTTTTGACCAGCATTAACTTAAAATTGGTCAATGATAAAATCAGGTCGTATTTGTCGTATTATATTTATTTTATAAGATGATTATCTATTTTAGAAAGAGAAAAACATACATTCTCTTTACATTTAAAAAGTGAAAGGTATAAAAATGTTTGACTATTAATACCTGTTTTTTCTTTACCTAAATCTTACTATTATTAAATAAATAATTTATGTATGTCAAAATTACCAAGAAACCAGACAGACGGCTTATAAACTTCGATGAACACACAGCTATAATTTATTGATGTGGAAATAGTAGTTTGAATAAAGTTTTAAAAAGAATTAAAATGTACTCGTAAAAAATAGTTTAAATTATATTTGCTTTATTTAATTAGAGCATGCTAAGACCAAAGAGTTCACGCTTGACCAGTTTGACTATTTTTAAATTGAAGACCCCAATTCATCAGCTGACAAACCAGTTGTTGCGAAATTTGTGAATGCCATTCCACCCTGGACAGCCAGTAGGTAAAGGGGAGATAGGGCCAACTCAGTACATGAGTGGGGTATGAATCGACACTAAATCAATTTAATAAAAAGAGGACGCACACCACCGTAATAATTATGCATGCATTCCTCTACTGGAATGAGAGTGTGTAATACTTTAGTTTTAGTCGTCATTAATTAATTTAGTCGGTTGTCATTCATTAATTTTAGTTTGGGGCTGGATAATTGGTTTGATTGGCGTTATTATTAATGATTTGTTTACTAAAATATCTTATTTCGAGTAACCTACAATATTATAACCAGTACTGTATGTCCACAAAAGGTTTTATAGGTTTAATGGTAAATTAAACAGAAATTTCAAACGTAAGGTTGCGTTTTACCTAGTTCATCGTTAATAGAGTATTTTTAATAAGTTACCATCAATTTAGATAGATAGAGACACTTTATTGCACAAAAAAACATTAAGGGTACAAACAAGACACAGTTAGTATGTAAAATCAAGTGACCTTTTCACCAAAAGGGATCTCTTCCAGTTCACTGTTCACACGACTGCAATAAAACTTCCTCTATAGATATAGGTTCTATTATATTAACTAATTTAATTTAATAATATTAACTTAATAAAATAAGATTTTTTGAAGATGACAAAATTATGGTTTATTGTTCAAAATCAACAATATTCACTATCGGATCAATATCGAAATCTCAAAATAAACCAACATCTTGGAATAGACTTAAGTGTTCCAAATGTCCCCGTTCCACTGCGCACGCACACCGCACACGCGCACTTGTCACACCTGGTACAGGTGGCTACGCATCAGCTGTTCGATGTCTGGCTCTTTCACCCAATGTTGGTTATTGGCATGCGACCTATTTCACCCAACATTTGCTCTTGGTATGTGATGTTTTATTCTAGCAATATTGGCTGTTCAAATTCAAATTCAAATTCAAATTTATTCATTTGCTCGAAAAGTGGTACATGTTAGGATGGTACAAATGACAAAGATCGCACAATTAGCCACAAGCTGGCATGCAAATATTTAGAAATTGACTGAGGTTAACGAATTAATTATTAACTAGTATGCGATTTTTTTCATCAAATATTGGCTATACATATGTGTCGATTCCATTATGAATTGATTAATTAAAAAACTAGAAATTTGCAAGTATTTTTTTATTGCATTGCAAAAGTAAAAACGGGCAGGTCACATCCATTTCTTCTTTCTTCTGAAGCCAAAGCTCTTGACAAATTCACTAGACGAAACAAGATATACTTATATTTTAATAAATATGTGTTTATATAATCACACCAATTAGCTAGCCCCAAACTAAGCAATGCTTGTACTATCGCGAGTAGATAACGGATAAATATACATAAATACATTATAAACATCCATGACTTTAGGTACAAATGCTTGTGCTCTTCACACAAACGTTTGCCCCTTGCGGGATTCGAACCTCCAACCGCTCGTTATGTAGTCCGGAACGCGAACCACTACACCAGACGGTTATCAATATTGTCATATTGTATCAAGAGACATTAAGATTCAATTAAAATCAGAAGAACGTGACAGGATTCGGACACGCGACACACGAATGACAAGATTCAACCACTGTTACCACCGCAAAAATGAGAAGCAAACATCGACATAATATTCTTCAATTCGCAAACACGAACTTGTGTTAGCGCTCGATAGTTCACTATCGATAGTCTATAGAACTATCGATACTATCGTATCGATAGCCCTATATATCGATCGTATCGATAGCCCCATAAGCGTAAATACTATCGAAATACAGTAATACTATCGATACTATCGAAACTCAATATCAAATGTACTATCGATACTAACGATAATATCGATACTATTACTACTGAATATTGCAACAACAATCGATACTATCGATACTATCGATAGTTTTGTCCTATCGATAGTGACCTTTCCTTCAATAGTATTGCTATAAACAGGCGTTGGCCAACTTGGTTAGACCCAAGATCTACTGTTCACTGACGACACGGCCATTGCAGTATGAATCCACCTTAAATATTGATGCTCTATTTTACTGTATACTGTCCAGGTCACATCAAATAGTTTTATCAAGATTACAGCCTCAGAATATTTACTAGCTAAATGAACCAATATTCAAATACAACACTATTGAATCACAGCCTACTATCGATTGCGCAAACATATCGATACTATCGATACTATCGATAGTATCGATAGGCCTATCGATATTATAGATGATTTCCGAGGTAAACTATCGATAGTTCGGCAACACTACCACGAACATCTCTATGCACGTTCATTACTTTTGCAAACAAATTAAAATTAACGTTAATTTGAATAATAAATATTGGCATTCTTTCTTTTCGTAATTTGCCGACTAATTGAAAACTTATCATAAAATTAAGTGTGTTTTTAACCCTTGACTAGACGAGTTTACAGTTCGGTACCTTTAAAGAAAAAGAAGGACCCTTTATAGGATAATTTATTTGTCCGTCTGTCTGTCTGTTAAGGCCCATTTCTGGAACGCATTTTGGTATAGAGTTAAAATATTTAATAAATACTAAGGTCTACAATCCCTTGGAACAGTGAAAAATCAAACTTCTGTGTCAACGCAATCAAAGAATTTATTTTATTTGTTAAACAATATAAACCATCTCTGTCTAGCCCCATGGTTGACTGGTAGAGAATGCTTTTGGCATTAAGTCCGCCATTTGTACCACTTATTTTTAGTTCTGTGCAATAAAGAATAAATAAACAACTTAACTACTAACAATAAAAAGTTACCTACCATTTACATGTTTTCGCATAGTATGTCTAAAAGCCGCATATTTTGGTGTCCCCATTTCTGAGGTTCCGAGTTCATATATTATTAGTACCGGTCGAGAAATAAAATAATGAGATAATGTGAAGAAAGAACTTTTCTATATTATCTTGGGTTTAGGTGTTGTGGTTCCGCCGTTGTTCCTAATTTCTAAAACACAACTGCTTTTTATTTACCTTAGGGTCAGAGAAATGTATGTGATGACGTCTAATATTTATTTATTTATTTTATAATAACTTCCAGCCAGTTGGAAGCGGCCAGCATCCAGTGGCATCCTGAAACCTGTACTAGGTCGTCTATTCTGTTCACCTTGTGGGTGGACGTCCTTCGCTGCGCTTGCCGGTACATGGCCGATAATATACATTCTAGAACCTTTCTGTCCCATCGGCAGTCAGTTCTACGTGCTATGTGCCCCGTCCACCGCCACTTCAACTTGCTAATACGTCGGGTTTATGTCAGTGACTTTGGTTCGTTTACGGCTCTCCTCATTTCTGATTCGATCTCGCAAAGAAACACCGAGTATAGTCCTTTACATAGCACGTATAAAAAGGGTTTAACTAAAGTTATTCTTACGGAAATGTTAAGAATTATTATGTTTTTTTTTGCTATCGGCAGATGTCGCTTTTCTTTGGCGTAATACGGAGATCGCATAAAAAGTGCGGTGCGTGTGAAGTTTATTAAATGCTGGTTCCGCCATTTTACAGCGAATTATATAATAAAAATAGCAAATGGATGCAAATAAATTTCATTAATTGTTTCGGCGGTAAGTAGGCTTTTTTAGTTTTCTTAAAATATAAGTAAGAACATCATAATATAATGTCTAATAAAAAAAGCGTTTTTTTAAAATTATATAGCATCACAGTATACAGAGGCAGCGACGCGAATGATGCGATATATGTAATTATAAAAAAGCGACAAACTTTAAAAAAAATATAAATCAAAACTTCTTCTCTCAAGAAAGACGAGTTCTTCCCCATCGATTATCAGTTCTACGGAAATAGTGACTAGGGTAGCGAAAAGATAAACAAACCGATATTATCGATTACATTCGTTTTTTGTCGGATAACCTCATTTAGGATTTTATCATTAAGAGAAATCCCGAGCATAGCTCTTCCCATACGTAAGTACATAAGTAATAGCAGTATATTATTTATTATTTATACTATATTATACTCCGCTCTGTCCGAGTAACACTTTGTGGTGCGTATAATTAAGTATGTTTTTATTTTGTTGTGTTGTGTAACTTTTTCCTTGTGTACTATTCGTTGTTACTTTGATCTTCTGTATGTTCGTCAAGACTTTTAAATTTCGTGTTTTTACGGGTAAACCACACACATAATGTGTTATTGATGTAAGTAATATGTTGTCTCATCTGACACCGTTGTACGCGGCGGTGCATCGGCCTATCGGGGGTTGCGAGTTTTTTCGACCGATTTTGTGCTACCCATGGGCCCGGAATCCGTTAGAGAGATTTGAGATTCTCTGGTGGTCTGATGTGCCGCTGCGTCACTCGCTGCACGTCCTAGCGTCGGAGGTTTCCGCTGAAAATCAGCGTCGTGATAAGTCCGTGGCTGACACGACAAAAGATGAGCGAGCAACTTTTGAGCGACACATCGGCCTGCCTAGCATGAGCACTAAAATACGATAATATGATATGATATGATATAAACTACTGTAAAATATGATAGATATAGCCGCCATGTTGAATCGCCGTCACATTTAAGATCGCTGTTTCGATAAAAATTCAAAATGGCGGATATATCTATCATATTTTTAAAGTTGGTGTCGATATATCGGTATATCATATCATATCATAGTGTGTTTTGGTAGACATTCTAGGGGGGCATGTCCCTTTGAAGTTTTATATCGTTTTATGTATATTTCTCTTGTGTGTCGAATAAACATTTCTATTTCTATTTTTAAATTAAAAAAAAACACTGTAATAAAGTAAATGTTAGATCATTTTCGAAAGAAACAGAATAACTAATTATCTACGCACTCAAACAAACTATTTCATACTGAACCCTAACAGATAACTTGATTAGTCTAATTTAAACACTAGCTATCTATTACCAATAGACTAGCATCTGCTGGTCTCGGGTTCAATTCCCGGCGGCAAATTACAAGTATAAAACTGACACATGTCTCAACAGCTGCGTTCAGTAAAGTCCTTTTTTCATGCTTTCTAAGTACTCTCGATGATATAATGACGTATAAAATTGGAATAATATGTTTTTATGTAAAACGTAAAGGTTTTAGTACTGTCATAATCACATACGTTCATATCATCTGTGTAATAAGTTAGTTTGTATAATGGCGATTACGTCGGCCATTTAAAAGGGCTGTTTCAGAAAAGCTATGTTAATTTCCTTAGATATATAATTGTGAATAAACCTGGCGATTACGTCGGCCACTTAAAAGGCTACTACTGTATTATTCTATTTATTTCTAAATGGAAAACAAACAGCATTTGTATAACAAATATAGATAAAATAGTAAGAAACAAGAATGCCTTGAACAGTTTTCGCGAATAGAAATGTATATAATCCAAAACCTACATATTTCTTTAACAGAGCAAAGCAAAGGAACAAAACAGAATTACAAACAATAATTTTAAAGCCACATCAAAATGAGGTAGTAATACACTTAAAGAAATGAAAGTGTCACCAAGTTACACTTCGAAAAATTCAGTATTAATTTTATTCTTAAAATAATTTGGTCTCGCCGTAAATAGGTCAACATGTTCTGAATAATTACGGTTAAAGTTTTTAAATTCCCTGTTGAAATAAGAATTCCGTCTATAATTTGTAGTACTTGCATCAACATGGAGTCCGAGATGATTTGATATTTATTTATTTTATTTTTTACAAAATCCACAGCTCTTAAGTACATAATACATTTTCTTGGTGACAAAGCAGACAGCCAGTATTGGATTTACATTTTGTTACATTTTATACAATACGTGTTAAAGAGGGGAACATGAACTTACACCATACAATCAACAATGTGCATAATATGTGTGTGTGTGTGTGTGTTTGATGAAAAGTTTATTTAATTCTCTTAGAAATATTATGATTAGACATTTATTAATAATAGTTTTTTTTTATTCTAGGGGCGAAACTAATTCTTTATAGTATGAAAAGCGAAATCTTAAAAAAAAACACTTAATACAAAAATTATAACCATATTTTAGTTCCATATTTTAACCATAGTATATTAGTATAAGTAGATTAGTAAGAGAGTAACTTAGATAATAGAAATGAAACAAATGCAGACGCAATCATGTACTGAGAGATACTGAGAGATACTGAGAGACATGTTCTGCCCCATATGGGCCAATAATGTTATTATTGACGTTCTTAAGTGGCAGTTTTCTGTCCTAAACTGAATAAATGTATTTTGACTTTTGACTTTTGAAAAGAGATAAATAACAAGTAAAATAAAATGTTTTATTCTTCAATAATAAGGTCACAGCTCAGACAGACATTCAACATGCAAAAAAAAACAGAAAATATAAACGGCCTTACTACAAAAAAGATAGACTAGGTTTAAACACTGCCTAAAGATTAGCCAACCAATTAAAAAGTATGGTAACATAACCGAGACATGTGTGATGTGTCAATATTCCAAATTGTATGGCTATTCTTTAGACATGGTTAAAACCTAGTCTATCTTTTTTGTAGTAAGGCCATAAATGTTTTTATGTTCTAACATCATAAAAAATTGACAAATTTTTTATGCTTAATTTAAATAGTGTAAATAAAAGGGCTTAAGAGAATGTCCTCTGTTATTTTATATACTGTTTATTGAAGAATTGTTTTTGAATATATTTTTCTTGTAAGACCCAATTATTACGCTAAAACTAACCAACTATTTACCGCGGCCATGCCTCGCACACTAAGCCTATAAATTGAAATACAACTTTAAAATCGCATTTTAAACATATAGTTTCATTTGGTTTTCAAGCACAGCTAATACAAACCCGTAGGTACAGTTAACGGCAGATCAACCTAGCAAAAAAGTTAAAGGTCATTGAACCGATTTTCAACTTTAAGTCCGATATGTAGTGATCAATATCAATTGAGAAAATTTTACGATTTGTGGTAGGTTGATAAGCGGTTGTATGTACATTGCATCTCAAACTAGTTAGTAACGCAAAACCCGTAAACGTCTCACAGCAGGGTACAGGCCTTACCTTAATTATGGGGTGGGTTGTGCCACCACGCGGGTCAGTGTTGATTGATAAAGAATACAAATACTCTAATACTCATTTATTAAGTATATAGGCCCTCCTCCGGGCATGTATACACGTCCCAAAATATAGCTTTACCCTACCACCAAGACCATTACAAGAGGTGTCGTAAGGCCAGTGACCAAACCTTATTGCGAGGCTGCAATCCACCTTAACGCCTCTGAATAGGCTTCACAACTTAGTATCAAACTATATTAACCGAGACTAAGATTAAACATGCCTGAGCACGAAAGTGATCGTAATAATGTCACTAATAGTGGTCAGAATGGTAACCCATCCACTTACAACCGCGGCATGGATTGCTTAACAGTGGACAGCCAACGAGTAGTTAAGAAGTCAAACTAGAGATAAGTAAGTGTATTAAATATAAATAAATACATATTGAAAAACATCACATACATTGCTCTGATCCAATGATAAATAGCTTTAAGCACTTGTGTGTCAGAAATCAGAAACAACGACGGTACCACAACACCCAGACCCGAGCCAAGAAAAGTTATTTTTCTATTGACCGACCAGGAATCGAACCTGGGACCTCGATATCTCCGGATAGTGACACGAAGTCCGGTATGCTCGCCTCTCGGCTACGGAGGTCGTCAATCCAAAACTCATTGACCAACTTTAAGAGGAGTAAACATCCCAATTCAAATAATCTCATAGGAAAGACGGTCAAATACTCACGTGTCACCCAGTGAATGTCCCTCACGTCAAACGCGTCCGTCAGTTCGTAGCCTCTTCCACAACTTACCACAAAATAAAACATTGCGTCAGTCAAAAAACAACGGGCAATGTTCCGGACGTGTCTGTGGATGACACGAATAAAAACGGTTAACGGGAAAATGGCTGGGACGCGTTTGTTTAGGACATGATGCGAAATGTGTTTAAAAACGGTAAAATTGTTGTTAAAGTGGGGAAATTAATACAAAAAAGTAACATTAAAAAACAAAAAAAAACTCAAATATTCATTATCATCATCATTTCAGCCACATGACGTCCACTGCTGAACATAGGCCTCTCCCAATGACTTTCATTGGGGGGGATTGCCAATACTCGCCACGCTTGGCAGGCGGGTTGGCGAGCGCAGTTTTATAAGATTTTGCACGCAGACGCTGCTGCTCATCTCGTGCTACAGGAATTAGTCGCCTTTTACGACACGCCTCCTCTTGGCGGTGGGAAAGTGTATTCTTTAAGGCCGTCCCCATACGGCACAACTCAAATATTGAATTTCAACATTATAGTATCTTCCTTCTGAATTAGGTTCAATAACGAATGACCAACAGATAAAAATGGGTATAATTTTAACCTGCTTTGCTCGCACAGGTACAGACAACCTACCACAAAAATTTCTCAATTTAAATTAATCTATATATATAAAAGAAGAAACTGACTGACTGACTGACTGACTGACTGACTGACTGACTGACTGACTGACTGACATATCAACGCACAGCCCAAACCGCTGGTGCTAGAGATTCCAAATTTGGCATGTAGGTTTCTTATAAGGTCTAGGGGTGCATTTAGAAAGGGTTTTTCAAAATTCACCCTCTAAAGGGGTGAAATGGGGGGGGTGAAAGTTTGTATAGGGAAACAAGATTAGTTAGACTATTTTATTCGAAACTTCACAGGAGTATTCCTAACAATAAATGATTAAACACGTGTTTCAGGTTTTTTGCGAAATCTACCCCTAAAGGGGGTAAAAGGGGTGACAAAGTCTGAAAATCAACATGGGTATTGTTTCTATGGTTTATCGGGTCGCTGATTACGAAAACAACAACGATTTTAAAATTTAACGTTGCGGACGTGAAATTCCATCTCCCCTGTTGGGATGCGATGGGGTTGAAATGTCTACCAATATGGGTGTAGATTTTATGGTTTTTTGGAACTTTGATTTTAAAATTGAATATTGTGAACATGAAAATTCTTGAAATTATTTGTGCCAAATTGCAATTCAATCGGGCCAGTAATTTCGGAGCTAATCGGTTGTAACAGACGGACTGACAGACAGCCATACGTGATCCCAACATAAAGGTTCAATTTTTGCATTTAATGTATACCCGCGTTATCCTAAAATTGATAAATCGCTATATTATATCATATCATATCGTGTTTTGATAGCCATGCTAAAAAATATTGTCTATAAAGAAGTTTTGTAGTTTTTTAAATTACTGAGTTTGACATTCATACTTCACTTAAAATCAAATCTAACGCGAGCGAAGCCGCGGGCAAAAGCTAGTCTTTACATAAAAATCGATTCAATGATCTTTATCTTTTTGGGTAGGCTGACCTGGTGTTGACTGTACATTATGATATTTACTTGTAAATAGGTACACTTATTTAAAAAAAGGCTGACAATGGGGACCGAGGTTCTAACTTTGTCTCTTCTCGGCGCTAGCACACAATACGGTCGCAAAGAAATGGTAGATAATAAAACAAAATTGGGAGTTGTAAAAGAATTTTATTCAGGCCGTTTGCAGAATTTTATTGGTTTTATTAGTTTCTATAGTAAGCCCAAACTTAAATTTAATATTACAGGTCTATTGCGATACAAGAAATTCAACTAAATAGTTATTTCGCATGTCAAACAATTTTGTTTGGCGTCTACTTCAATAACAAGATATTTAATGATCTCAAACATTTTGAGCAAAATTCCACAGAACAAGTACCTACCTACCAATTACTTTCATGCAATCGTCCTTGAGAAACCCAGTTATAATTTCAACGGTATTCTAGGACCGCTTTCACCGATAATTACTTCGGCAAATAACAAGTAATTATGTTACCAAGTTAAACGAACTGCACTAATTGTGACTTCAATATTGTTAAATTCTAGTTGAAATGCGAAATAATAAAGTTGTGGGTGTATTTATGACAGTCAGTATTTTTACCAGTGATGTGAGTAGGTAGATTGATTTGGGGTCAATGATCTCAAACATTGATGTAAATAAGGACACGCCTTCGGGATTCCGGAATTTCTTTTATCAGTTTTTGAAAAAAAAAAAGGCATATCCATATTATGCTAGCACTACCAAAGTACATCAAATCAATCTACCTACTCCGATCACTGATTATTACAGAATAAATAGATGGGTATCAGAAGTTAAGTTTCATACATACGCGCAAAGCAACGCACACATAGATATCGCGCAGGCACAAAATCTTAACCGGATACTTTTCGTCCCTTCTCATGACACGTCTAAACCAAAAAATAAATTAAAAGAAGCATAAAAGTCAAAGGATAAATTAAAGACAGGTCACATCGCTCGCAGAATCGTTGGGGAGGAAAGGTTCTTGAGTGACGACCACGAACTAGGAAATGCAGCGTGGGCTAGCCTCCCAAGCAGTGGACTGACGACCTAATGAAGGCTGCGAGCAGCCGCTGGATGCGAACGGCCCACTCGTTGTGGCGTTCTTTATGGAAGGCCTATGTCCTGCAGTGGACTTCTAGAGGCTGATAATGATGATGATGATAATAATGCTGGTAATGCAAGCCTTTTTAGGGTGGATTATGGTTCTATGGTATGGATCGATAAGTAACTTGAGTTATCGACTTAGCTGAAAAGATAAGAAAGCTGAAGTGGCAGTGAGCTGGCCATATTAGCAGTAGAAGCGTTCTTTTATTGTAAGATTATTTGTAAGTCTAGTACCCAATAAACGTTTCTATATTTTATTAAATAATAATAATAATAAAATTAATTTATTTTCTCAGTCTCAGCTTAGCATAGTACTTTATGATGCTTGAATTTACAAACTTATAAAATATCCAAATTTGTATTTTGCTAAATGACAAGCCAATTTTTTCCATAGTTGTTACACGTCACACCTTGTCAGCTGTCACATAAGCCGTCTGCGCATATGTGGCATAGCGGAGGAGATATTAGGTATAACGTTCATATTTAACGACTTCATTTAAAGAGGAGGGAAATAAAGGAGGCTGCACAAGAGCATAAGTAATGCGTGATGATCATAGACTCCTTAAAGCACACACAATAAATGAAATATACAGTAAAAATACAGTAAAAAAATTAAGCTACAAAATTAAGGCGTTTTATCGTTACAATAAAATATATTGTCATACCTTATTTTACTCCCTTTAGCAGGGATGACGAACCTTTTCGTATCGACGTCCCATGTTTATGAACAAAAGATTAATTCGGTTAATTAGGTTAGTATTATATCCTGATATTTGCCTACTGATAAATCGGTAAAATACGCTGAGAACTGTAACATTAGCTTATAAGAAAAACATCTTTAATGTACCGTATTTTATGCAAATAAACATATTCATTCACATGTCCTCCTTTTCTCAAAATGTCATCAAAATCCATTAAATATTTCGTTAAAAAGGGATAAAGAAAGTCAAAGTTACTTTGCTTTCGTTAGTATGGGCAAATAATAATTTCAGCTTTCATTTTATTTAGAGCGATAGGAAAACAGTGAAATTTTATTAGCAATTTGTTTAATTTTTCAATGTATTTTTAGAGACAAATTTAGTTTCTAATCTTGCCTAATTTTGATCTAGATCTTGTAATTTGAATAATTTCGTTGTAGCGTTAAATTTGCTCGTGACCGTCTAGCCTTATAATTTTTGTCTGATTAATAATGACAACGCACACTGAGCTACTAAACCGCTGAGACAATGGTTACAACACTAAATTTTGAGATTGAAATTAAGATTAAGTTGTTGTGATTAAGAGCTGTGATTGTGATTAAGAACAAAAGTCACCGATATTTTTTAAATTCATCATCATCATCATCATGCCGTGTGGGGACGGCCGTAAAGAATACACTTGCACACACTGCAACTAATTTCTGTAGCACGTGACGGGTGGCAGCGTCAGCGTGCGAAATCTTATAAAAAACAGCGCTCACCAAGCTGCCTGATAAGCGTGGCGAGTATTGGCAATCCCCCCAATGAAAGTCACTGGGGGAGGCCTATGTTCAGCAGTGGAAATCCTATGGCTGAAATGATGAGGTCACATCGCTTCCAGAACTGACGACCTTTGGGGTAAAAAGATTTTCATGTAACAACTACGAACTAAAAGACGCAACGTGGGCGGGCAGTCCTCCCACCTGGTAGTCTGACGACGTAGTAGTAGCGAAGTTGCGGGAAGCCGCTGGATGCAAACGGTCCAGAATCAATTGCTGTGGCGTTTTACAGGGGAGTCTATGTCCAACAATGTACTTTTTTTTTGCATTAAAACACTAGACGTTTTGCTTTTTTAATCGTGTACTTGTTTCAGTCAAAAATCTTAACTGGTCAAAAGTACTTTTAACTGGCAAAAATCAGTCAAAAATACTTTTAACCGCAGGCTTTCGACAATAGTACTTTTGACCAAAATATCAGCCAACAGTTACTACTATTGCTCAATAAAACTAGTCAAAAGTAGTTTGGACTCATATCAGTTAAAACTCTTACAATATTAACGAGATCCATTATAATAACAAAGAAAAGGGTATGAAAATGAAGAAAAAATATTTACCTACGATATTCCCATTTTTTAATAACGAATAAATGTTAACTTACATTTAGTTCAATCAAAGTTAAACATAACTGTAAATTGTTTCTTTTTAATTTTTTTTAACTACACTTTAAAAAGTAATAAACAGCCAAATCTCGGTTATCTCAACTAGTTTGGTTTTACTTTTATCAGTGTAGTGCTTTTTAAAATCACGTACGTACGTAGTATCAGTTACTATACCTTATAATAAACAAATACGCTACATAAAATATATAAATTTATAATATTATTTCCATCTCTAAAAATTAAAAGTAAAAAAGACCGACTCTCTAGCGTTTAAAAGAAGTTCTGACCACCAGCCAAACCACTTTTAACCGCAAATTTATAGTCAACAGCACTGTTAACCAATGAATTTTAGGCAAAACTATTATTGGCCAACCTGTGTAGTCAAAACTGCTTTTGCCTGATTTTTTAAAAATCGGTTAAGAGTTTTGACTGTAATATACATAGTAATAGCTTTCAAGATTTGCAAAGACATCATACGATAATGCTAAAAGTAACAGTACCTTTGGTTTGATTCTATGCTATCTTCAATTGTTTAATAGTAAACGGTTGTTAGCCGCCTTTCTCGCGTTTTTTCCACTCACTACACGTTGTTTATCGTGCCGTACCGTGCCTGACATACATAATTGGTAATTCTCTTTTTGCTATCATAGTAGTTACTGTAATTAATGATGATTATTGCGGCGTCGCTAAAGGCTACAATTTGGCCCTCAGTTAGCACTTGTTATAGAACAGCATTTTTAAGGTCCATTGCTTCACCTGGATAGCTTTATTGATGAATGACTTTTTGCGCTGACGAAACAATTAGTGAGGTTAGTTATGTCTTGTCCTTGTCAATTTAATGAGCGATAGTAGTTTAATGAATCCTACCTCTGGATAGTTCGAAGTCTATGTGACTATGGGCCTCATGATAATGACCTTTGTAACCGAGGGGCAAGCACGTGTTTTCGGGTTCGAGAAAATGAACTTTTTTTTATTGTTTACATGCTTATTGGATGATTTCACTGGTACAGTCATTGATTCTGATTTCTATAACACAAGTGCTTGGACTACTTACCCTAGGAACAGAATAATATATGGTGGTGTTGTCCAATATTTATTTAAAGCGAAGCGAGGGCACGTCATCTTGCAGGCATAATATACTTAATTACTCCATCCATAAAAACTCCTAGGCTAAAACGACCCAGGACGGGACCCGCAATTCAGACCAAATCTGCCTGAATATCCTTTCACATGTTGACCAAAGACCGACCTGGCCCCAGATTCAGAACCGTTCGATAAATTGTCGACCGGAATACCACGTTACACTATATGATTTAGCATTAGTGTCATGTGACTTACCGGCTGTCAATTAGCTATCGAAGGGTTCTGAATCGGAGGCCTGATTATGTAGCTGTTTATAGTATTCCAGCTCGGCTGCGGCATAATATTATTGCGTTTGTTCATCCGTAAAAAAGGGAACCCTAAACTTGAATAAATACGGTATAAAAACAAAACTATTACACCAAAAATCTAATTTTAAAATAATAACGATTGAGTTCAAGCTCTATTGAACCAAAGGTCATAGTTTCGAATGTCATTGACCCTGCGCTTGCGCGTTGTCGACGCTCAAACGATCCGTGCATTTGCAACATAAGCCTGTATACACTAAACTAGCGACCTGCCCCGGCTTTGTACGGCTATACACTTTAATATTTTTTTACTATCTTTTATTTTATCTGTAATAGACACAAAACTGGATGCAGTCATTACAAATACATTTTACTTACACAAATGCAAAACTAACAATAATGAATATAAAAGTTCCCTGAACTAATTAAAACGTTCAAGAAAATGTCTCATTTAAGGCAAAACAGTTACTTGTATCAGTACCCATCACAAGAAGCAATGAGCAAGTACTATTGACAACCTTTTTGGCGCGTGGCGCAATGATCCTCCTGAACACAAGAGTTTGATTCCCGGACAGGTCAAGGGAATAAGTCGAGCGTTAACCGCTGAGGGGCTGACAAATTTTTGGATACATTTTTATTGATGACCGTCTGGTCTACTAAGCTGGCTTAGTTGCGGGTTCGAATCTTGCAAGGGGCAAATATTTGTTTTATGAGCACGATCATTTGTACCTAAGTCTTGATGTTTATAAAAGAATTTCAGTATGTTCATCGGCTAACTAGTCGCCATAGTTACAAGCTTTGCTCAGTTAGGGGCTAGTTAATTGGTGTGATTGAGAAAACAATGTATTATTTATTATTTTACGTACAAACAAACACACAAATGTACAATACAGAGACCAAACTACACTATTATTACTTGCTCTTCTAATTTACGCCATATCACGGTTACGTATGACTTGCAATGAGTTAGAAGTTTATTTATCACTAAGTGAGATGTTTTTTGTCCAATTGTTTTTATTCAGAACAGTGGAAATGTTTAATTGCCAGCAAATAGTATTGTGTTAACGTGGTTTAGTGATGTTTTGTCTTAATCATCATGACCGGTCGATAACTATGGTCGATATTGCAACCTCATCGATTGCTGTAACTCAGTTTATTTCTGTGATAATAATTAGATTTAAATTGATTGCGTATGAGACATCGATGGCTTAAAAAATAACAATTTATATAGAATCAGCGGTGTAAACTTCTATAAGTTTATTTGTTTTTAAGTAAGTATCTTATTTCTTTTTTTCTTCACATAATTTACGAATACCTACTCGTAACTTTACTTGTTGACTGAAGTTAATTTTAGTATTTTTTTTTATAATTTTAGGCAACAAATCTAATGTTTTTACGCAAATAATGATTCTGATTCTGATTTTGAACAACCTCGATTTAAGTAACGCTATCGAATGTCGATAGTAATTTTTTTTATAAAAATACTTGTTGGTACTTGTATCGTAATTATTTACTACCATATTTTGTACAAACTCAAGTTATATTAATGAATTATATTTTTCAGAGTTCATTTTTCGACAACTAAACGTCTTATCTGTTCCACAACACTAAATAGTATTGTGTGTTGTTGCTATGCGTTGCGATTCGGTGATTTTAGATTTTGCCGTTAGTTTTGATTGTTTCTATGCAAATAATAGGAATTCGGTACTTTACGCTTTTAACCTGAATTTGAAAGAATGATTCAATTAATTTTATTACTTTTTTGTATGCCTGATTTTGATAGTTAAAATAACTAATATTATAGCAATAATAAAACCAATTTATTTCTGTAAATAGGCCTAAATTAAGCTCTTTTACATGTCCCAATTTTTTTTTACCCTACCGCAGTGATAGGGTAAAAAAAATTGGTACGTGACAAAATTGTGAAAAAATAATTGGGACGACATTTCGGGACAATATTGTGGGACAATATAGCGCCGAGAAGAAGCAGCGCAAGTGACTAGGTCACTATCGTCAGCTTCTGTTATAATTATAGATTGTTATACTTTAAAAACTACATGGGGCACACTAAAAGTTTTGCATTTCTAGCTAATCGGAACTATTTGAATTTCGAATGTTATATTTTTTTAAACGTTGCAACCTTCATAGTAATAAAAAAAATCACTTGGCGGGAAATGATTTTTTAAATTGTTTTTTATCACACATCAAAGTTCTACTTACGCAACGGAAATGGAATTAAGTCGAAAAGATTTTAGAGCGATGATTTTTTATTATTTTAAAAGTTCTCTCTCTCCGCAAGACTGTGCCGCTCGTCTTCAAAATGCTTTTGGGAGAGAAGCACCTTGTTTGAGCACCGTGAGGCGATGGTTTGCTGAATTTGAGGGTGGTCAAATCTTTTTACATGACGAGTTTTGTGAAGGGTGGCCTTCAACTGCCGTCAACGAAAATAATGTGGCTATCTACTGTTAAGCGGCTAATTGAAGAAAACCCGCGGATTACAGACGAGACAACATATTACTTACATCAATAACACATTATCTATTATTGTTGTAAATAGTTAAAGAAAAAAAGCTATAGATTTGTCAATTTTAACTTTGCCTCGTTTATTTTTTGCAATCTTAGCTAAACTTTATGATAAGGTTTAAAACTAGTCGGTACTTAGTATGGGATCGAAAACAGTCAATAGTGTTATTAAATAAACTACATAATATAACTTTCTAGCTCTCATACAATCCATCAAATGCCACACTTATAAAATTGAACAAAACAGCTCTATTGCGTCATAGTACAACCCATACAAATCACTCGCATACATCACACACGTGGCCCAAAAGAACCGTATTACTCTTTCAATTTAAATATTCTATTCATATTAGACACAAGAGATTGATGTGTCACATTAAATTTTAGTAACTTTAGTGTTATAGTGACATAACTCATAATTTCGGAATTAAGTTTAAACATATTTATATTTATTTTAGTTAATCGGAAACGTAACAGCTGTTTTATTTTTAGATTTTAATGTACCCGTTCTATTATTAAAAGAAAACAATACTCCCAACAAAACAATAAGACCAACATTCTACATGACCACTTAGCTATTACGATTTGCAGTATTTTTATTTATTTTAGCACTAGAAATTAGCCTTATGAAGGAGAAAATTATACGTTACCTCTAACAATACTCTAAGCAAAACAATAAGACATAAAAAAACGCTTCCCGATTCTTTATGACCACTTAGCTATTACGATTGGTATAGTATGTTTCGTTTATTTTAGCACCAGAAAAAGCTATAAGAAGAAATAAGATATATTTCACCTCTTTTCCTATGTGAAATGAATTATAGTCCACTGCTAAACATAGGCCTCTCCTAATTACGTACTGTAGAGGTATTATGTTATATATACCGATTTCTTCTTTTAGTTTTTTTTAATCTTTAATCTTTCAATCCTCACCAAAAAGTTAATATTTTATAAATGAGTCACTATAATTGTTAAAGAACGATGTGTACAGTCATATTCACACCAACAAACTGTAACACTATTTAAGTTTTAGATCCTAAAGTTCATATTAGTTTGCGCAACAAACGAAATTTTCCATATGGAACTTTCAGTGCATGAACGTTTAGAGATTTTATAAATTGAGTCTTATTGTAAAGGCACAAGTATGATTTTAGTAAAAGAAAATGTTAATGAATGCTTTGTATGAAAAGAGAGGTGACGAGGCTAGAAAATATTTGAGAAGAAAACGGTGAACGAGTGATAGTACTTGACAAAACCATAGGGTTTGCAATGCAAGTATTATTTAATAAATGCTTGTTTATTTATTTGAACTATATCGCTCAGATAAATACAAAAACGTTCAAAATATGGAAAGCAATGAGGCATTATCTGTCAGTAGATTATTCTGGTAAAAAGTAATGTCTCAATTCAAATTCGCTTGAAATATTTGATTTATTGTAGAGATCAAACTATAAAATCAGATCAGCTATGTTCCGGCGTATAGGCATAAAAATAACAGAACTTAAAACTACAAAATTCATTTACACAATTAATAAATTAGGTTTCATTATTAAGTGCAGAGCAGCAGAAGAAGAAGAAAAGAATTAATATATACATTTCAAAATTTATCCGTATCCATTTAACTCAGTAGTTTTACTGTGTATAAAACTTACAGGAAGAACTAAAAATGAGACTAGACATAAGGGGCTGAGTTTTCTGTTCAAGTAGAATAAATTTCCTTAGAAAGATTATAAAATCTACGAAAAAAATTTTTGCTTTGGCCACCTGGAGAAGTAAAACAAATCTTTAGCTCCCAGTAACATTACGATCACAAACGGTATTCTCGTAAACCTAAAAAATGCAATTCGTAATGCGACTGAAAATGAAAGAAACCAAAATTAGTTTTGATAAATTTATGTAAATTTAAAAGTTTAAGAGAATGCTGTTTGTGATCGTAATGTTACTGGGAGCGGATCGACCCCGGGTAGCGGTTATTGTCAAATTACGGGAATTGGGCCTCAGGCCTTGTGTTTTTTCTCACTTTTTCATTTTATATTGTAAAAGGAGGACTAACCTAGGACCTCTGAAAACAAAATTATTAATTCCATAACAATATGATCATGACGTGTAAAATAAATGGCGCATAATTAGTCCTATAAGTTTTTAGATGTTTTTTTTGTTGTATTTTAAAAGTTAGACATGTTTTTTTAATAAATATCTTTTTCTCTTTCAGAAAATTTTGACAACCCTATTACACCTAGTTTTATTTTTCAGTGGCGCGTGCGCTGACTCATTAGTGACTCACGCGCAGTTTGGGCTATTGTATATTAACGACTTGCACACATCACACATTAGTATTGTTTTATTGATGTAGTTCAAAGAGATCTCTTAATAAATTAGAAACTGCTTGTATCAAGATATATTATCGTCATCAGCTTTGTTGTTTAACTTCTGGTAGACATTATTAGCGATTGCGTAAACGAAGCGTATCCATAAGGCACCCTCAGATAAGGTAGAGCAAAAATATATGCTGTTGTAAGCAGCGGATGCAAGAGAATAGCTGAGGAGCCATGAGTGGCGTATATTGAGACAGGCCTATATCCAGCAGTGAACGAACGGGTTGATTATGATGATAAATTATCTTTTTACAAGATTTCAGTGTCATTAATACTAATATTAATTAATACTCATTTATTCAGTATATAGGCCCTCTTCCGAGCACTAACACACGTCCCAAAATATAGCTTTACCCTACCACCGCTTTGGGACTACATATCGGCTGGTGATGACAAGAAACGGCGCAACGAACTCAGCCACCTTTGTCAGCCTTTTTTACAGGAAATACAGTTACAAGACATGTAGTAAGTGTGAGCTAAGCAGGTTAAGTCCATGCACTCTTGTCGTTCAAATAATCGTCTAATTTATAATACCCTTTTTTCATAAGTTGTTTTTAAATGTGAGTTCAACAAGTCTGTGGAACTTTATCAAAAATTTAATACATGTCCTAAGACGAGTTGTCTTTTTTTTTAGGGCTACTCAAACTTGATCACGTGTCAACTCAAACGCGATTTGAATTATTTCATTCTCTCAAACAATCCAAACCGATTCAATATATTTCTTGCATTCTGTAATGTTACGCAGGGGTTAAAAAAACTATAGTTTATAGGAGGTTGGAGAAAATGTGTTTTTGTCTTTTATATAGAAAATTTGCCGTAGCCAAATGGCAAAAAACGGAACGGGTGGATTCGTCATGTCTGTCTGTCTGTCTGTCCGTCCGTATGTTACAGCCACTTTTTTCCGAAACTTTGAGAAGTATACTGGTAACTTGGTAAGTAAATGTATTCTGTAAACCGCATTAAGATTTTAACCCAAAAATAGAAAAAAAAAGGGGTTTATACTTAGAACTTAAAATCATTTTTTTTTTCATCAAACCCATACGCATGGATAGGTCTTCAAAAATGATATTGAGGTTTCTAATATCATTTTTTTCTAAACTGAATAGTTTGCGCGAGAGACACTTCCAAAGTGGTAAAATGTGTCCGTCCCCCTGTAACTTCTAAAATAAGAGAATGATAAAACTTAAAAAATAATAATATGATGTACATTACCATGCAAACTTCCACCGAAAATTGGTTTGAACGAGATCTAGTAAGTAGTTTTTTTTAATACGTCATAAATCGTAAACCGCAATTTACACTATTAAAGCATCGATCAAAGTTACAACGAACTACAAGAACTTTTATATTCTGTTACTTCATGGGCGAGTCCAACTCGCACTTTGCAGCTTTTTCAAAGTTAATACATGCAATTATTATAGATACATGCTATTTTATATATTGGGTGATCCCGTCGCTGTAGTATGTTTTGTAACTATGTGATCGAAAAGGTAATAAGTAGTTTTGTCATATTCTTTGAAATTAACTGTACACTTCTTAAAGAATTCTGAAAATACCAAAACTGGTTCTGAATAGAAATAAATAAAATAATTAAATTGTTTCCGCAATCACACCTATCAGCTAGCCCCAAACTAAGCTAAGCTTGTACTTAAGTAATAATAATAGTAGTAATGTATTTAAGTATGATTATCCGTTACTAGCGCTACTAGGTAACGGATAATCATACTTAAATACATTTATAAACATCCATGACTTAGGTACAAATGCTCGTGCTCATCACGCAAACGTTTTGCCCTTGTGGGATTCGAACCCGCAACCGCTGGCTTTGTAGTCCGGAGCGCGAACCAATACACCAGACGGTCGTCAAGACAGAAATAGGTTCGTCTGAAAAAAGAAAACTTGCTTAAGTCTAGTCTACAAATAGTAAATAAAATAATTAGGTATCATTTTAATTTGCCATCGTGCCGTGTGAGGACGGCCGTAAAGAAACGGCTTAAATCAAAACCGCGCTAATCTACATCACTCGCTAAGATATAAAAATAAATTGATTCTACCTACTGTCCGTCTAAAGCTTCATTCTTCCAGCCCATACGTTATGTCCATACGAATTTATAACAGATTGCCGGAGTTTATGAAAAATGAAGTAAATGATTTAAAATTTATAAAACAATTAAAATTAATGTTAATAAAAAAATGTTATCACACAATAAACGAATACTTAAATCACAATAATCTAAAACAATAAATGAAATCCAAAGATAAATAAATATTTAAATGCCTAAAAATATGTACTATTTATTTGATTATGTTATTCAATATATTATTGAATAATTATCATATGATTTCTTAATGTATTTTAATTTTTTACAACTTCTTAAAATAAACAAATTGATCTAATTATGCATGGCGTCATCCTCTCTGCCCACAATACCTATCTTATTGTCGTGCCCTACAGGGTCTATAATGATCTGTTTTATGTATCTATTTATAACACCTGTGTAACATTATAGAATGCAATAAATATATTTAATTGAATTGAATTGAAGAATACACTTCCCTACTGCCAACTGGAGGCGTGTTCCTGTAGTACGAGACGAGCAGCAGCGTCTTCGTGCGAAATCTTATAAAAAACTGCGCTCTTAATAATGATGATTGTTGATTTTGATGATGATGATTTTAATTTTATTCTTTAACATTAAAGGCACTGTAAAAGTTTAATAAACTCAATACATTGAATTTATTTTAAAGACCAAAGATATAATTGAGTTAGTAATTATTTCTATAGAAGTGCTAATAATACTGAATGGCTGACTTAAGATTTTTATCACTTGACATCTGTTTCTATTAGAAGCATTAGACTTACAAACAGATGTGCAAAGCTATCGTTATTTTATATAAATAATTTTATCCAACTCCATCTATTTCATTTGTATAAAAATTAATATTAGTATGTTTGTTTGTCCCAATATATGCGAACCTACAATTCAATTGATTGCAAAGATTTTAACATTGAACTTAAGACTACCCGAGCAAAGTCATAGGCAACAGCTTGTTGTTTTAAATTATCAAGCTTGTGTGATAGTCAGTTTACGTGTTTAGGTGAAAGAGATGAAAGAATGGATTTAGGTGAAATTTGGCAAAAAGATAGACCGTGTCGCTTAACAACACGTTAGTTTTTATCAATTGAATATTTCTTTGTTAATTAAAAGGTACAGTCAACGTCAATAGTACCTTAGTAATAGATTTTTTCAAAAGAATCGCATTGCAAAACATAACTATCACAATTGTTTGACAAAATCACTACGCAATAGTGTAATAAGAAGATAAAAAAAGAAGGAAGGAAAGAAGATTATTGTGAAATTTAGAAGAGGCGGTACTATTGAAAGCTAGTTTTTGATCAGTTTCTTTAAATGTTGACTGTACCACTGTACTAAGTTATTAAAAAAGTCGATTTTGTTTTCACCTTGTATTTTAGTGATGGCCTACGACAGATTGCTGTTAAACAGTAACTGAAAGCCGTGATATAGTTTTTCTATATCGATTTTGACGCAGTCACGGGACCATGCTTGTCACAAACAATTTAATATGCAATAAACATAAGTAATCGTATGCAGAAACTGTGTTAGAGTTTTATTACGTAAAAGGTGGTAAGGCGGATCAGAAACGCGTCATAGGACTGCACTTAGCTCGCTTAAAATAACTTTATTTGCGTTGTAAACTGTACCGGCTTGGACAGAATGAAATCGATACGAAAATTCGTATTCATATCGATTTTATTTATTATACAAGGTGGCCATAAAAATGTCGTCCAAAAGTTTTTTTTTTGGTGCCTCGTGTTGAGAGGTTAGTATCTGAATTGCCCTTATGTATGTTATACGATGTTTCGTAGTTTTCGAGTTACGATTTTTTTTTAAAGTCTATAAAGTACTACTTTTTTGTTTTTATTATGAAAGCTTAGAGTCTAGCGCATTCTCCGAAGCTACTTAGAAACTAAGAAATTATCAGTTTAGATTTGGTCAATTTTGTAGTAACTTACATTAAAGTTATGAGGCTGTTTATTTTATGAATAAATGCAAAGTTCATAGAGATTTAGCTGCAAAAAAAAATTGGAGAAACCTACTTTTTTTTAGAAAATTTTCAAACTGATCATTTTGCAAAATTCATTCAAAAAAAAGGTAACTCAAAAAAATTTAAAATCGTAGAACATACATAGGTGTGATACTGATACCTCTCAAACTCTCAACATGAGGCACCTAAAAAAATTTTTTGGACATCACTGGCTGCTGACATCATTCTGGCCACCCTGTATATACTAGCGGTCCCAGCGAACTTCGTACCTCCTCTACATATATTTTTTTGTAGTCAGATACAAATCCAATAAATCTATATACAAAAATGAATATCTATTTCCCTTGGTCATCGTATCATGCGTGAACAAATTATTTTAACAATTTTTTTGTTGTAGTTAATATTTTTAGGAGAAGTTATTATATGATGGTGTAACTCTGACTTTGTTTTATCTAAATAGAATACACGTAAATTGTGTGGTAAGAAAATGTATTATCATAATAAGAATTAATGACATGACAAGAGAAATGTAAAGAATAAAACACTTAATGATGGAAAAATACCAGAAACTATTGATGTACAGCAGACCTTGTGTTTAGAGTCAAGTTTCGCCTAAATCAAGCATCAAGCAAGCAGCAACACAAAACAAGTGAAAATAATTTAAAAAATTAAAACTTAAAATATTTACTTAATTATTTTTGGAGTTTGTGGAATATAAAAAAAAATGATAAGCAATTATTTTTTTTGCCTAAAAAAAATTCAGAAGGTACTGCTGGTATCTAAAATAACTGATAAGTACTAATTAGAAACTATGCGACGATCTTATTCTAATTAAATCAAAATTGCGAAGTCTCAAGGAAGCGAAAACAACATTTTTATTTGTGTAAGATCTTACAAAACATAAAAATAATGTTTTAACAATATTAAAACTAATAGGTTATCCGAATTCGAAAAGTAAAAAATGAGATAGATTCAAATTCAAATTCATTTATTAACCATCACATTGGCACATAACATTGCATTAGCTTACATAACTTACATACTAGCTTAATATAGTATTAAAGTATGCATGCATCTATCCAAAGTGAGGGATCGGAACCTGTACTAGGATACCCTGTGTACAGAGTTCCGGCCCCCCGTATCGGGCTTGAGTTGTTTTTATAACTATCTAACCCACAAAAAACCGTGTTTTTTTTACTTACGCCATTTTAGAATTATGGCGACACATAGGTACTATCACGTAGTCGTAAAATAGTGGTTCTCCCTTTTGACTTAACCTTTTCACATACAAGTACGTGCTAAGTATCCCGATCAACAGTATCTGTTCTGTCACCGTTAAATAAGTCATAAACAACTCAGACATCACACAGCATATCGGTTGTCTATGACTTATTTATTAGTGAGCCGAGCTAGATCTTGAGATAGCAGTGCACCTGCTCGCTTAGGCTTAGAATACATTGTTGGGGCTAACCTTAAACCTTTTTTTTTACAGATTTTTATATTTTTTATGAGAATAGAATTCTTTTTTTTTTTGCAAAAAAACAGTAATTGGAAGCTTAGAAAGTTGACCTGACCTTAATTTTTTTTGAAAACCGACTGTTTCTGGTTGGAATTGATCCTTGATCTTCGAATTCAAAAATATAATTAAAAATTACTCTTACAAAGTTTGACCTCTAAATTCAGAAGTGTAGACATAGCCTTATACATTTTTGATAGTTTAATCTTATGTTAGAAATACACCCTTAGGATGTGGCATTAAGAGTTATTTATGCAAAAGTATTTATTGCAAAAAAGTTAGGTACATTTTGTTAGTAAAATAATTTCTCAGCAGAATCTATAGTACAGTACAGTCAGCATCAAAAAAAGTCGATCAAAAACTAATTTTCAAAAGTACTGAACTCTTCTAAATGTCACATTAACCGTGGTACAATCGTTGTTTTTGATTTCTGTAACACAAGTGCTTTGGCTACTTACCATAGGATCAGAGCAATGTATGTGATGTTGTCCAACATTTATAACCTGACTTCTTTATTTGACTGTGATGACTGTTGTAATATGTTTTGCAATGAAATTCTTTTAGAAAATTCAGACACAAAGAATGGTCACCCATCCACTCACAACCGGCGTGGGTTTCTTAACTTCGGTAATCACTAACAAAGCCCTGCCGCCACTGAGCTATAAGCACCTCTCTGTCCCAATGCTCACTGCGAAAAAGTAACAAGTCACTCTTTATACTGTACACAATTTCAAACAGTTCGTTTTATTGGAGTTCATACAAAGAACGTTTTAATATTCAACCACATCAGGCAAAACCAAATTGAATAAAGAGTTTAATCGTTAATTAATTAACGAAGACGTATAGCGAATTGTGTTTGACAGTAGTTAATTAATTACAAAGGAATTCTTTTTAATCGTTTCTAGACAGAATGATTTTAGCTATAAATGGTTAAAGTGCACTAGGAATGTACACGTCTATTTAATTTAAATACCTATCTCAAAGATGATTAGACGACATCCGTAGCCGAGAGGCGAGCATACCGGACTTGGTGTCGCTATCTCTGAGGCCCCGGGTCCGATTCCCAGTCGGTCAATGCAGAAAAATAACTTTTCTATATTCTCTCGGGTCTGGGTGTTGTGGTACCGTCGTTGTTTCTGATTTCTGTAACACAAGTGCTTAAGCTACTTATCATAGGATCAGAGCAATGTATGTGATGTTGTCCAATATGTAAAAAAATAAGATGACAATACCAATGAGATATCAAACCAAAAAAGTCATCAAGAATCCTAACAGGAGTTCTTTAGTGACAAAAAAATAATTTCAAGGAAAATAATTCTTATAGAATAGAAAAAGAAATAATTCTTAACTATAATATTTATTTTAACGTGACGTGCCATGTGGGGATGGCCGTAAAAAACACTACACTTCCCCACCGCCAACAAGAGGCGACTAATTTCTGTAGCACGAGACGGGCAGCAGCGTCTGCGTGCAAAATCTTAAAAAAAACTACGCTTGTTAACCCGCCTGCCAAGTGTGGCGAGTATTGGCAATCTCCCCAATGAAAGTCATTGGGGGAGGCCTATGTTCAGCAGTGGACGTCCTGTGGCTGAAATGATGATGATGATGATGATCTCAATTATGTATATTTAATTTAAGCAATATTGATAATTGTAATTATTTAATTTAAAGTTTTTAACAATATTGAGGTGTTCTTTCCAGGGTTTATGTTATGGTACTGTAAACCTCTTTGAACATTATTTACCACCACATAATTGGAATAAACAATTTGAGTTTGAGTATAACAGCCAGACTTACTAGTCATTGAATACTAAGGTCAAAGAATAAAATGGATTTACCCTAGCTAAATACAGGGGGATCGTTCGATGCAGCTTACAATTTGTTTAATGTTTTTAAACGAAACCCTTTTTTTATCACCCGTGTGTCTGTCTATCCGTCTATCACATTTATTTTGCTACGAGTATAAATTCATGTGTATACAAAACTTCTAACTCGGATATTAATAACATCGGATAAGGTGTTTTTAAAATAAGAATTTTTACGTTTTAAGTATTTTTTTTAAGTTATAAAAACAGAATGATTGTATATTTTTTGTATTTAGATCGCTTGAAGCGATAAGACCGCTAAACTGTAATTTTCTTAATGTTTTTTCCTATACATTGTGTGCATTAAATGGTTTAAGGTTTAAAGAGTTTATTCTCATAAGATTCTCATAAGATATACCATATAAATGGTATCTATTATTCATTTAAACAGCGTCTATGTAGGTCTCAAAGTTAATGTCGCTGGTTAAAGTAAGTCACATATACAGGGTTATTTGTAAAACATCAACAACCTCCTCGGGGCTGATTCTGGGGCTCAAATACAAACAACTTAGGTCTGAAAGTACCAACCAGGGACTTAGGGACCAACATGGAAATTCAAAAAAAAAAAAAAAAAACACTTCCCCATACTAAGCCGCCACCAGCTAACATCAGTTTGTATGGAAAAGTGAATTTTTAATTTCAATGTTGGTGCCATAGAAAAAGTAGTTATATTTTAGCACCAGAATCAGCCCCTAGGAGGTTGATGTTTTACAAACAACCCTGTATAAACGAAGTCGCCTTACACATGATTACTAAATTATCATCTAAAGTCGAGTCCTAACACTTTCACTTTATTCCAACACTACACTTACTTTAGCGAACGCACTAATAGAATAGAAACGAGGCGATTCTTCGGACCCTAAAAGCTTTCGATCCGTGATGGATGGAGTCATCAGTCTTGCGCCGGTGACCGCGGCGGGGCGCTGCTATTGGCGAATGGAAAAAATACGGAGTTTCGCGTTAAACACAAATTCAGGGTGGAATGAACACTTTTAAGGACAAGTTTTTCTTAAAAAAGTACAAAAATATGTATTTAGAATTATCGTTAAGTTATATCAAATCTTTAAATTAAAAAAATAAAACTGACTTCAAAACACTGAAATGCTAAAAATAATCCTAACACTTAAGTACCTACCTAATCAGATACTTTTGGAGTCGGTGCCAGCCGATGAGAGATTCAATGTTTTTGTTTGCACCGACTCCAAAAGTAACTGATTAGGTACTTAAGTGTTAGGATTATTTTTAGCATTTCAGTGTTTTGAAGTCGGTTTTATTTTTTTTATAAAATTTACTTATTTCATCTATTTTTAGTGATAAATCCTAATCTAACTGCTGAACACCGATTTCATCCCCTATTTTCCTACCCTTAGAGGTGATTTTTATTTTTCAAACTTTTATCATAGCATCTTTGAAGTATAAGCTATTCAATAAAACAAAAATCATCAAAATCGGCTCATATTTGTCGAAGATAGGTAACAAGAACCACAACCAAAATATTATCTGGGTATATATTTGTTGATTTTCTCAAAAAGTTCTAAATCAATTTGGATAAAATTTATATGGGACCACCTCTGAAGTATGATCTACCAAACAAAAAAAGAATCATTAAAATCGATTCATAATTGGCGGAGTAATCGCGTAACAAACATACAAAAAAAAAAAACATACAGTCGAATTGAGAACCTCCTCCTTTTTTGAAGTCGGTTGAAAAACTGGCCAACTGCGAGTCGGTCTCACACACCGATGGTTCCGTACAATTTGTAAGTAAGTAAATAGATCGTTTAAAGCGGGAATAGGAAGATTGTTTGGGCTTTTTCATTTTGTTATATTTTTTAAATTTTACGTTGAAAACTAATTTAGGGTGAAATGAACACTTTAAGGACAAGTTTTTGTGAAAAAAGTACAATAATATATATTTAGAATTATCGTACAATTTTATCAAGTCTTGAAAAACCAGCCAAGTGCGATTCGATCTTGCGCACTGACAGTTCCGTACAAATTTGTAGGTAAGTAAATAGTTCGTTCATAGCGGGAATCGGAAGGTTTTCACGTTTTTTCAGAATCTGTTCAAAATATATATTTCTAATAATGTAATTACAAATATTATGGTTTCTGAACATTTTCCGTTATTTGTACTATAAGATAAGTTGCTTCTCGGCTTCTAGGTCAACGAGAAGTACCTACCCTATAGCTTTTGATTGTCTTGCAAGTATCAAAAATGCGGCATCTTTGATGCGTGTACACAGCTGGATCTTTTGATTGCGTCGACTTAGAAGTTTGATATTTTACAGCTTCAAACGATTGCAGACTTAAGTGTTTGATATTTATTTCAACTTTGATACCTCCACAAGTTTCTGGTAAAATGGGTCTTGTTACAGACGGACAGACAGACAGCGAAGTGATCCTATAAAGTTTTCTTATTATCCTTTAACCCTAGAAACAAAAGCGTAGGCCAAAAGTGGAATCAATAGATTCTAGCAGCATTTACTCATAAGTTTAGAATATTTCAAGGCATTACCACATAAACTCTACGTTGCCTATCTGAAAAAAAAATAGTAATAATTTCATTAGTGGGGAGGAATTTCACAATATTTCCTTTAATTAAGAAGTATTAATACTAATCTATGATTTAGGCGATTAAACGAAAAATACAATAGGCTAGTTTCTTGGGTCAAAAAACGATTATTCTATTTAGTCCGTCAGTTAGATTATCAAAAAATACTGGACCCATATTTTGTCTTTTGTCAATCAAACAAAAAATGACGAAGATAAAGCGCATCAAAGTGAGCACGTGACGTCACGTCTAGCTAAAAAGCGTCGCAAGGCGTGACGTTACACGAAACTTTAACGGGCTATATCTTCAACATTTTTTGTTTGATTGAGAAAAGAAAAAATATGAGTCTAATATTTTCTGTTAATTCAACTGACGGACTAATTAGATTTTTTTAGGAAACTAGCCCATTATTTTAATTATTTGACGACCTCCGTAGCCGAGAGGCGAGCATACCGGACTTGGTGTCACTATCTCCGAGGTCACTGAAGAAAAATAACTTTTCTGTATTGACTTGGGTCTGGGTGTTGTGATGCTGTCGTTGTTTCTAATTTCTGTAAAACAAGTACTTAAGGTACTTATCATAGGATCAGAGCAAGGTATGTGATGTTCAATATATACATATTATTATATATTTTAAGCTTACTGTAAGAAAATCTTACTGGAAACAATTAAAATTATAACGAATCTCTTATCTTATAAGAAAAAATAGGGTAAATCCCTCAGTTACCAGTCGCCATTGCTGGAGGCGCGGCATAAAAGCCGTCAGCGGATATTGCCCGGTCGGGCAATCACTGATTTCCGCCTTTCCGCTACCAATAATTCCGTATCGATTTGTGTGTATATCTGTTTGTTCATATTACGATAGGTATGATTATTGGAGTCTTTATTAAAGATATTTTGACGTTATTGCCAAATTAATGACGAAGAAACCAATGTAAGATTGATTTAATTATGTAATTAATCGGCTGACATGGAAAGCTTTGTACACAAAAGTCGGCTTGTATCGACTATTTTTCGATTACTGCGATCTCCAATACGCCGCCCAATTGTGGAGATTGTGACTAATTTTTTAAATGGAAAAGACTAATGCCCAACCATAGACAGTTATGGGAACATCTTCCTCGTCCAATCCAATCCAATCATCATCGTCATTATGATAATAATGTAAAATAATTTTTAGTTTTATTAATTAAAAATGAGAATCTTTTTTCTGTGTAACCGCCAGGAAATGACTTTTTGTGATTATTTCAACTTTTTTTTTACATACCTAAGTAGGCGACTTAACTTCCTTAAAGTATGACGTATTCCTTCCTTCCAAATTAAAGGTTCAAAATCAAAAGATCACAGAAGAGTTGGAAAGCTTATATGAAACGAATTTTGAAGATTACGAGGCGCTGATTGCCACCAGTGATAGTGAACATTCTAGAACGTTTATAAGGGAAGAAGAAATAATAGCCCATGATACAATTCTTCATGATAAAAATATTACTTTGAAGCAACATGTTAACGCTGAAATAACCACACAGGACGCTACACTAAGTATATATACACCAGATAATATAGTAAATGCACACAGCAAAAGAAATAAAGTCGTGATTTTAGCAGACCAGAGGGGGAAAGGCATTCGTCAGATACTACAGCAGCTACTGGGTTCCAAATACGACGTCTTCTGCTTCTGGAAATCTGGAGCTCAGCTATCAGAACTTCTAAACTCATGTTTTTCTGAAATAGAGTCCATGTCAATGACTGACTATGTAGTCGTTCTTGGCTTTAGCAATGACGATAGTTTATCTCATATGCAGCGTCACCTTGTATCTTGGATTGAGCATACTCAAAATACTAATGTTATTGTTTGCGAATGTCCTTCAAATAAATACCTTAAGGAGAATCAACTTAACTACGAATTATGTAATCTAACAAAAAAATTTACGAACTCAACATATCTTGACATGAACTTTTGTAGATATAAACCAACACCAAATCACAATGCACTTTATGTAAGCCGATACATTTTAAGGGAAATCCTTCGGTTACATTATACCTCCCAATATGAATTGTACTGTAAAATTACTAGTAATACTGAATTATGTAATATTTCTGTTGACAAAGGCACTCAAACGGATATTGGTACAGATATTAATCAATCTAGGACTGACGTTAAATATAGTGATTTTTTTCGTGTATAAGCAACTTAACATATTGCACCAAAATGTAAATGGGCTTCTCACAAAATCGGACTTAATAACAGTCTGTCTTGATGACCTGATAGAAGATGGAAAAACGATTGACGTGATATGCTTTACTGAACACAACATGACAAATGAGGATATTGATCTTCTCTTCATTCCTAACTTTATATTGGCTACCCATTTTTCGCGTAACCAACGCGATGGCGGAACATGCATTTTGGTAAGACAAAACATAAAATTTAAAGTTTTGACATCTGTGCAAAGGCACTGTGTTCCTAATGTCATTGAATGTTGTGCTATTGAACTTATTGATCATAACTTAATCATAGTATGTTTTTACAGAGCGCCGAAAAGTAAAAATAAAAACTACTATCTTGATATATTTTTTGAAAAATGTAATGATGTCTTGACCATATTAACTTATAACAGTGCCAAAAAAATTGCTGTATGTGGTGACTTTAATATAGACCTACTCACAAAAAATAGACAGGCACTTGAGTGGGAAGAGCTAATTGTTAGTTTTAACCTAAAGCCCTCTACAAGAGAACCTACAAGACCAAATAGTGGGACATGTATAGACAACATACTTCACAATATTCGTAGTGCTAAATGTGAACTAAAGGAGCTTGGACTGTCTGATCATACAGCACAGATTCTAACTTGTCCCGTAAAAAAGACCTGCTTATTTGATCACTGGTTCTCATTTAGACGTGACTACTCAAAAGAAAATATGATAAAGTTCGGGGAATGTTTAAGTCAGCTCTCTTTTGGTGATGTTTTTGAGACAGAAGACGCCGATGACGCTTTTCGTATATTTCACGATATGTTTAAATTATTCTATGATTTATGTTTCCCTGTTTTAAAAATAAAAAATAAAGTTACTAAACGACCGAATTGGCTCTCTAGTGGTATAAAAAAATGTAGTAAAAGGAAACGAACTCTTCTTTGGAAATATAGACTCTCGAAAAACCCAATAGATAGAAAAAGATTCAAAGCATACTCTACTAGATATAACAAAATAATCAAACTTACTCAAAAGTCTCAAAATAATTACTTTATTCTGAACTCCAAAAATAAATCCAAAGCGACCTGGAAAGTAATAAATGGTAATAAACAGAATTTTCCAATAGAAGGTATCGAAAAACTTACATTTAACAACAGTGAAGTTAAGGATCCCCAAAAAATAGCTCAGTTATTTAATGACTATTATGCAGACATAGCAAAACCAAAAAGTGGTAAGCATCCACTTCGCCAGAAATTTTCCCACAATTCTTCTAATTCATTCTTTCTGGCTCCTTCTGATCCCTCTGACATATGTTTGACTATCAACCAGTTGAAAAATACAAAAAGCACGGGTTATGACGACGTTTGCGTCGCGGTCTTGAAATATGTTTGTAATATTATTTCCCCAATACTTTGTCATATTATTAACCTATGTTTTGAACAAGGCGTCTTTCCAACAGCTCTTAAGACCACAATAATCAGACCTCTTTACATAAAAGACGATAAATTCAATATGCAGAACTACAGACCTATAGCACTAATACCGGTATTTTCTAAAATATTTGAAAAGGTCTTACATAATAAATTGTACAATTACTTTGAAAAACACTCTTTGTTCGCAAACGAACAAAAAGGATTTCGAAAAAATATGTCGATTAACGTGGCGATCTACGATTTTTTGCGTCTGATATATCCTAGAGTTGATGCGAAAAAACCAGTCTATGCCCTTTATATGGATATGTCGAAGGCATTTGACTTTGTGGATCATAACATTCTACTGAGCAAACTCGAAGCTTATGGCGTAAGAGGCAACACGCTACACTTACTAAGGTCTTACTTGAGTAATAGAACCCAGATCACATGCGTAGGTAGAATATGTCCCAAAACTAAGCAGGAAATATTTTTTCAATCATCGCCAAGGGAGGTCACGTTTGGAGTTCCGCAGGGAAGTGTTTTGGGGCCGCTACTTTTTTTAGTATACATAAATGACATCCCAAAGTCTATCGATAACCAGATGATTATGTTTGCAGATGACTGTACTCTTATATTTAACAATAAAATTGACATTAATAATAATTTGACTTTAATAATTGAATGGTTACATAGAAATAATTTAGTCATTAATATAGAAAAAACTAAAGTAATGGAATTTAGGCAAAGAACTAATCCAACATTATATTCACCAATAGAACATAATGGCAGTGTTGTAGCATCATCTACAACTGTTAAATTCTTGGGTCTTTTTATTGACAGTAACTTAAAATGGCAAAGCCACATAGAGTTTGTATGTAGGAAGCTTTCGCAGTCATCTTATAGCCTTTACCATTTAGCTAAAAAAGTGGGACTCCCAGCGCTGCTTACATCTTATCATGGCTTTGTGGCTTCCAGGCTGAGGTTTGCAATTATTTTTTGGGGTAATGCAACAAATTGGGACAAAGTGTTCAAGTGTCAGAAAAAATGCATACGTGCTATGTGCGGGTTAAAAAAAACAGATAGCTGCAGAACATATTTCCAAAAATTTAAAATTCTCACCATGCCTTGTTTATACATATTTGAGATAGCCCTGTTCATTAGACAAAACCCAAATCTATTTGAAATTGTCCGTGGTCTCCGCAACCGAACTAAGCTGTATGCTGTTGATCATAATATTCCGTGCAAGACAGCTCTTTTCGGAAAGAGTGTTTTTGCTATGGCGTCAAAACTCTATAATAAAATTCCCAATTACATCAAAGAAAGCAATGACATTTTTATTTTCAAACATAGATTATTTATATTTTTATCAAATAACGCATTTTACTCAATAAATGAATTTTTACAATCAAATTTTAATACCATTCCTCCGACATCTGTTTGACTGCCGTACCACAACTTTTATTTTATTTTTAATAATTTTCCATCTTTGACATTTTTTAATTTTTGACATAATTTGTATTTCTTTATGACATTTGTATGCTGACAAGGCTGATCACAGCAAGGACATTATATTATGTACAACATCAATATTTACCTGTGTATCACAAATAAATGATTTGATTTGATTTGATTTGATTTGATTTGATGAAAGCTAAGCATCTCAAATGTTACGAGGCGGTCTAATAAAATGTCACGTAACAGTAGAATCTCCATTCTAATTTTTATAAGTTGAAACCAATAAAAAGGTGTGTAATACGTTTCTTTTAAGGTAGATACTTTTTTAATCTTCTTTAAGATAGATCTTTGGCGTTATGAAACCTCAAGCTTGAAAAAAAGCAGCGCTTTGGTAATGATAACCAAAGTTAAACAACTGACCCCGCTGATTGGATGGGTGACAATTTCGACGATATTTTGTGACATTTACCACAACCATCTCTGTGTTTCAGAAAGTTCCTGTTCACAGTTGGTCCTGTCTACACTTGATTAGATCTGACAGTAAAGTTTAGTCACTATCTTTACAACACCAATCCGCGCTTATCAATCACAACGTTTATCAGTCCGCACTGGGCCTGCATGGCCCATTCCTTAATTGCGGTGACGCCTGTACCCAGCAGTAAGACGTATAAAAGTCTTACTTTACTAGTTTTTATTTAAACGGTTATAAAAATGATATTTAAAAATAATACAACAGATTTTTTGAGGCACTTAAGACTCTTTAATTACAAACGGTTTGATTACAAGATAATGAATGTGTCACTCTTTATAAAAACTAACTCTTTAATGTTTAATCCTAAACAAACTGCAAAAATATGTAGCCAATTAAACAGAACATCTTGCGACGACTTTTTTAACTTATCTACGGAAATTTGTGAACAATATTATCTTCGGGACAATCAGACACTATCAAATGATATAATATGGCACACATGCTCAGTAATGGTGGTAATAAACACTTTTAGACAGAATTTACCGAGGCTTATACGACGTTTCTAACTTATGATATGGATGCAAATCTATTCTACTGGTTGAAATGTATAAAAGTTAAGTTTGTATGGTGCAGCTGACCAAATAAATGATAGCACTTTAAAAATAAATAACTGATATTAAATTGTGGATTTTATGACGTTTTTTTGTAAGGTGTCTGGGTAATATCGGTTGGATTACGACGTATTAAGTAAACTTTGTGGTAGACATTTGTGGCTACTAAAATAAAAATTAAAATATTTCGTAAGCAGTTCGATGTTTCGTAATTTTAAGTTACTTTTGTTAACAAAGATCAATTTAAAATTTAAATTCATTTTGTAGAAAACAAAATAACTGTTTCACTGAAACGATCTTTTTATCTTACAAAGAAATGAAAACTAATCAAATGACGTACGTATGCGTCATTTTGTAAACTCTATAAAAAATTTAATATTTTTTAAATTCTCTCGTTCTTTAAAATCAGCCGCAACCGTCGTCTTTTTAACGTTAAGTTCATTTCTCAATATATTTTACACATTTTATAGGTATTCAATTCAATTATTAATGACTCGTTTGACCTATTGTGTTTTCCTTTACATTTTTAGGGCCGGCTGTAAGTCATTTTTAATAGCGCCATATTTCATGGGGACAATGCGCCTTGATTGCAGGATTTGTAGGCTCAAAGACAATGAGATTGAGCACAATTAGAAGATTTAGATGAGTTTGTAGGTATTTGTTGGATTTTTAGTGGTTGTGTGTATAAAAATTATCGTTGGTAGGGCTAGGTAGACTATAGAGGGTGAATATAAATGCATTTTAATATTTTTTGCTATGAGGCTTACATAGGAATCTATAAATAATGGTACTCCATTATATTATAGGTACTTACACCTGCTTAGATTTTCTCAAGGTATTGTGTTTGGATTGTTTTTAAATAATAATAAAATATAACCACGCTTCAACATCTGAATGGAGTTAGCTAAAATATACTGTTAATTAAAAAACTAGAATAACATTTATATTTTTTTATTGTTGTAACTCTCATTACCTTAAAAATAACAATAAAAATAGGTATGTAGATACCTACTGCTTATAGCGTATGACACAAAACAAACAATACCAAGAAAAAATACATTTAGAATAGTACAATTTAGGCGGTATTATCGCTAGAAGCGATTTCTTCCTGACAACCTTCAGGTAGAGGACAGTACATAAAAGTAAAAAGAAAAAACTTAATTGCTTCGATATAGGTTTTAAATCAACTTTTAAAACTTAAAAAAACAGACAATGTCACGCGCAATATTACTCAGTAAATGAAAATTCAAAAACTGCATTCTCCCAAAAATCGACAAAGTTCGCCTTGCAGTTGAAGTAAACAGTCAATGTACACTAATCTGGTAACACTAACAAAACAGCGAGGGCTTTGACCCTATACATCATATAGACGAAGTTTGAGTAAGGTGACTGTTGCTGTTTTTAGGCTAGACATAAGTAATTTTAAATTAGTGTTACATTACACCTGAGCAAAGTTCGTCTTAAATTTTTAAAAAAGTATTTAAATGTGTTATACATATAAAAGAAAGAACGAAACAGAGAAAATACAATCCTGTTGGGCAGGATAATAGAAATACATGTTTTATAATGATTATACATTTTTGCTTTTTTCAAGACGTGCTTCAATATTTACATGAAAACATATTTATTTCCATTGTGTCATTGTTTTTGCTGCTGTATATGTAATGTCAAAGACGCTATTCATAAAGCCCGGGCAATTTAATAATTTTATCTGTTATCATACAGAAATGTTATAATGGGCATTTAAAAAAAAGAACGTAACGTAAAGAACATAAGAGTACTGAAAGCAGAATCAGTCAGGTAAAGTTTTACCGATGGTTTAGATCAGCAGTGCGATTCCCGTAATTTACGAGAATAGTTGCAATCCAATGTTGATCCAGTTCCAGTATCATTACTGTAAATTAAGCAATATTCTCCTATATTTTAAATTTGACTTAAAATTATCAAAACTTTCGTTATGCCACTGAAAATGATACAAAAAAAAACTGATTTTGTTTTTTCCAATTATCAATCGCATTACGAATAATGATTTCATTTTTTGGGGACGAGAATATCGTTTTCGACCGTTAATGTTATCGGGAGCGGATCGACAGTATACTGCGACAATTTGGCCCTTATACTGCAAGTGCCGATTAACCCTGCAAATCATGGCACACCAAAAGTTTTGCTTGATGTGCCCTGACACATACATTAGGGTGGGATTTATAAGCTCTATTAGACAATGCCATTTGCGTAGAAAAATGCTTACTGCAACCAACTTTGTTTTTTTTCATTGATATGTTAACAAGAAGAAAAATCCAGCAAGTTTCTAATACTTATTTCCCTTCCAAGTAATATCCATGCAATTTTAAATGTCTTTTTTCTTTAAAAAAAATTAAAAATTTAAAAACGTTTTAAAAGTTGCTAAGCACTGCTCATAATATGAACCTCTACCCTACAAAGCGACCTATTTTCGTGGAAGCCACATGTCTCCAGTTACATCGAAGAAAAAAGCGTACTCATAAAGTAGCGTGTTGTACGTATGTGATAATTTGTGCGTCAGTAAACAATCTCCGACTTCAGAGGGTGGGAAAGGATGATTTGTTTGTTTTTTATTGCAAGTAGAGGAAAGTGCAATCATGTTCGAAAAATTAAAAAGTTTAGGCTGCTACTAATACACCTACAAGTTGGCTAAAACAATTGTGTTGAGCCGAAGTCCAGAGAAAGATTACTCTACTTAAACTTTAGTCTAAATTATTATAAAATGTAATATAAAATGTGTACTCTGTGTTCCAAATGAACAATTTATCTATCTATCTATCAATTTATTTAGTTTTTGAGTTTAGTTCTTTTTAGTAATTTTGTCAAAACCATAACTAAAAAGATATTATTGGTCATAGAAATAAGTTCTAAATAGTTGATTTGTTAAAGCTTCCTCGTTCTTAATACATTGCGTGCATTTTTTAGCAATAATAAATACATATTTAAATATTTTTGTGCTACGGGGTACAAAAATATGTGTAATTATGTTTGTTTACATATTATTGTTGTATTTATGTATAGTGTGTTTATGTTTGTGCAATAAATTATACATTTTTATTTGTATCAGAATCGTAAAATTTGTTGACACTCTGCCGCACCCTTTCTTTAAGTTGTCCTCTACTTCAAGTCTCCAGAAGAGATCGCTATTAGCGACAAGACCTAAGTTGTACGTCTTTTTGTAAAAATCTTTTATAATTTACACTGTATGGTATGTAATAAAATGTCTCTCTTATCTATGTACCAGACAATATATTTTAGTAAAGGTGTCTCCTAACACACCCTGACTCAAGTCAATTTAGAAAAGATCATTTTCTAAGTTTGCCCAAACCGAGAATCGAACCTAGGACCATTTGCGTTCAAGGCAAATTACAGCGCCACTGCAACAATGGGGAGTCGTCTAAGCAATTCGTATACTCTTGCATTTTCTTTCTATTAACCTAAAATAATTAATTATTGATAAGAGTAATAAATGTCTTGGCTGTAAAAACAAAAGGTTTTTATCATAGTCAAAAATATTATGGCCAATGGTGACCCCTCAAGTACAAAGTTAATGATATCTTATTTAGTTCCGCATATTTACGCGTATCGCGTGACGTTTGTCACCAATTTTTACTATTCAAATGAAAACTGGCGAAGCGTGAGTTTCAACTTATATAACTATTCCATTTTTTTTACAAAATCCACAGCTCTGGAGTACATAATACATTTTCTTAGTGACAAAGCAGTTTTTTTTTAACAAAATGTACAAGGAACATGAACTCACACCATACAATCAACGATGTGCATACTATGTGTTGTGTGTGTGTTCGTGCGTGCGTGCGTGCGAGCGTGCGTGCGTGCGTAGGCATTAGGCAATTTAAACTGTAAAGCTAATGTGGCTATCGCTCGCATAACTGACAACCGTTGGGGAAGATAGGTTCTCAAGTGCCAACCATAAACTGGAAGACGCACCGTATGCAGGCCTCCCACTTGGTGGCCTGAGCATCCAGTCAAGGTTGCGGGAAGCCGCTGAATGCAAACTATCTAGAGCCTCTCGCTGTTGCCGTTCTATAGGATAAGCCTTTATCCAGTAGTGAACTTCTTAAGGCTGATGATGATGACTTTAGTTTACTTTCCTTTAGAACCTTTTTACTGCTTTTAAAGGCATCTTCCTACAGAGGTTGTCCGCTGTAGACAAAATTTGGTAAAGTGGATAAAGACAGAGCGGCAGAGTAATTATATGACTGTGGCGCAGACCCACAAACTATGGCTCATCTACTCTTCGAAGAAGGGAGGGAGAACATACACAGGTGGGGCTACAGCTTGGAGAGCGCATGTCTATGTGGTATTTCCCCCCAGACAATGGCACATTTATTGTCAAGCCCTACGTGTCCCTACACCTGCAAGCGCGAGGATCTCTACAAGGCCACCAATAATGCTATATTGGTGGCTGAGTTTTGGTCCTCACATATATGAAAGCCTGAGTCGACACGCAAAGAAGAAGATCTACTCTTCTGTCCTTTGTGTCCTTGAACGATGGATGACCGACCAACAGAGCGACACAAAAGGCCGTACAAGTTGCCAAGTTTTGGCCGAAGTCAATCTAGGACTTTAGATACTGGCGACTGCCATTGACACGATAGAAAAAGAAGACTGCTCATATTAATTAACTTTTGCTTTATGACTAACTTCGCGAATAAAATCCCAAGAATCTTTTATAATTTACTAGGAATTCTTAGGATGATCTGCATCATCATTATCATTTCAGCCGTAGGACGTCCACTGCTGAACATAGGCCAGATTGGTCGGTTGGAATCGGCCCGCATCCAGCGGCTTCCTGCAACCTTTACCAGGTCGTCTGTCCACCTTGTAGGTGGACGTCCTACGCTGCGTTTGCCGGTACGTGGCCTCCATTCCAGAACCTTTCTGCCCCATCGGCCGTCAGTTCTACGTGCTATGTGCCCCGCCCGCTGCCACTTCAGCCTGCTTATCCGTTGGGCTATGTCAGCAACTTTTGTTCGTTTACGAACAGGATGATCTTGTGTATTCGTAAATGAATTGGAATTTTAATGGTTCAAAACTATGTCTTCAGATTTGACGACCTCCATATAGCCGAGAGGCGAGCACACTTTTCTCGTCGCCGTCTCTAAGGTCCGAGTTCGATTTGTGGTCGGGTCTGGGTGTTGTGGTACTGTCGTTGTTTCTATAACACAAGTGCTTTAGCTACTTACCTTGGGATCAGAGAAACATGTATGTGATGTTGTCCAATATTAATTATTTATTTTATCTAATGGTTTTAGATCTTTGTAAATCAGAGTAATGTATGTGATGTTTTCCGATATTAATTATTTATTTTATTTATTGATCTTTGAACTTAAATCGTTTTAATAACTATCACACGGATCTCTAAATCTTAACCTATTTTTTAACAAATGCGTCCACATCTTTTTGTATGTTTTAGACCCGAGTTGAAAAGGATACAAATCTACAACTTTTTAACACACGCAAAGCAGAAAATAAATCCACGTAGTTTTTATGTGTTTTTTAACAATGGTCTAATATTGCTGCCGGCCATTCGAGTGAAGGCTTAACAATAAATGCACTCATTAAAATTATTACGTGTTTTATGTTAATCGTTTTCGTGTTATCAAGATCACTTTTTATTTTAATAAGATTTATTTGACTTGTAATTATGATCGTTTGATTTATATGTCTTATCATGTTGGTGGAACAATTTTAGTTGTGTTTCCTAATTTATTGTGGTGAATACTTAATCTGAAACGGCCAACTCGTAAATTAGACATTTTGTTAAAAAAATATACGTTGCTGTCTGTTTTTTGGGTTTCGTATTTCAAGAAGAAAAACTGTACCCTCATATTTATGAACACTTTAGAGTCCGTATGTTTTCTCACCTCATTGAGAGACGGGGCGGGATTAAAGACTCTCTTGGCAGTTTTAAAATATATGTGTAAATTTCGTAAAAAATGGCGCTTATCCCTTTTTGGCTGTTTAGCATCGATATTATCTTATATAAAGTTATCAGTTGTAAAGGGAATGAACTTATATGATCCATCAAGTCACTGGGCGTCAAATCTAAGCTTGTCGGTATCGGTCTTCACTCCAAATCTAGTCAGCTAGTCAGCTCCATTGCATCATAGCAAACCCATATCAGTCTCTGCTAGACATGAGCCTTACCCCATGCACGACACTGAGTCCGATCCTAATTATGACGACTCCATACTCCGAAATACAAAGCTGGGTGCGGTTTTGAATCCCGCAAGGGGCATTTGTGTGATGAGTACGAGAATTGGTACCTAAGTCATGAATACACAAACACCAGCCATAGGACGTCCAATGCTGAACATAGGCCTCCCCCAATGACTTTCATTAGGGGGGATTGCTAATACTCGCCACGCTTGGCAGGAGGGTTGGCGAGCGCAGTTTGCTATAAGATTACGCACGCAGACGCTGCTGCCCGTCTCGTGCTACAGGAATTAGTCGCCTCTTACGATACGCCACCTGTTGGGGGTGGGAAAGTGTATTCTTTACGGCCTTTCATGAAATCATGAATGAAATCATGAATGTATTCAATTAATTGTTTAATTCAATTATCAATTTGCCATAGTACAATTTTTGCTTAATAAAGGACTTAATAGGGGATATGCATGAAAAAAAAAAAAATTTTTACTTTATTTATAAGAAAATATATGAAATTATAGTGCTAATAGTGAAAACAAAACAAAAAAAATACCGTAACATAGTAATTAGAAATTAAGCTATACCTATCTCTTTCTAAAACGACTTTTATTATGAAAAATGTAATGTGACGTGACGGTACATATCGGACCTCCTTGTCTAGCCCGCAACTTTAATGGGCTGTAAGTCAGGTATTTATCAATATTTTTCGATAATTCTTAAAGTTTTATTAATTATAATTAAGTATTTATTTATTTAGACTTTATTGCACAGATTAAAAATCATACAAAAGGTAGACTTAATGCCATGAGGCATTCTCTACCAGTACTATTTATTTTAGGACCAAATAAATAAACATGCATATTCTCCATTGGTGTGATTGTTAAAATAATGTATATTTATTATTTATTTTATTAAACACCAACGAAAACCACAAATTTATAAGTTTCATTCCTTTTATTTTCTACACGAAACTAGAAAATGCAAATCCTTAGGCACTGCAAATGTTTTCTTGTAATTCTTTCCTAAGTTTCGCTTACAATGTAGAAGCGGGTAGTGATGCATGTCATTTGTGAAATCATAGACTATCGTACTTCTGAAAAGTACAAATAAAGATACTTTGCACTCTCTTCACTATTTTACACGACCTACACTCCCCAAACTACATGAAACAAAGTTTTACTTACCAAGGCTCCACCACTTCGCGCAATCTTCGATCTTCCCACGATCTTAGTCTCTTCATTCCCCCTCATAAATCTGGGTTCCTGTCCGATTCCTTCACTCTTTCAGCTATTCGCCTTTGGAATTCTCTCCCCTTTAGTATAAAACAATCTTCGTCAAAATTTGTGTTTAAAAAATCATTACGTGAGCATTATCTTGGCACCTCTCAGAACTGACCATTCTACTATTACTCAACTCCTTTTTTGTATGTTTCATTCTCTTCTTTTTCACACTTTCGATTAATAATCATCGACTTCCCTAATATATTATATAGTATGTATTATAGTATGTATTTATTATTGTCTAAATTCGTATGTATGTGTATGTATTTTACTCGTCTTAAAAAATATGTCGGATACTTTATACTCCGCCACTGACTACATTATCTGCATTACCTCAAGGTTGACTGGTAGAGAATGTTGTATGGCATTAAGTCCGCCAATTGTACTTACTTGTGCAATAAAGTTTAAATAAATAACAACGATATAATGATGACTCAGAAAAAAAAAGAAATTATAAACCATCCACCCACAAGGTGGACAGACGACCTAAAGGTCGCAGGAAGACGCTGGATGCAGGCCGCTTCCAACCGGCCAATCTGCAAGTCAATGGGGGAGGCCTATGTTCAGCAGTGGACGTCTTAAGGCTGAAATGATGATGATATAAATATCTGACACATACATTGCTATGATCCTAAGGTAAGTTATAGCTAATCACCATTGCTACCATTGCAATATCTATTGTACATAGTAGGTACATATTGTGCTGATTATCTACATTATAGTGATATAGTGGCGTTTTTTTAAAAGCACTCTTTTAGACCGCAAAAACGCCACTTGAACGACATTCTGTCTTTAGAAAATTAATATTAGTTCATTCAAACACATTTTTCGAAAGCGCCGGCCGCATCCACGAATCATGGCAGGCAATCAGGCAGACAACAAAGCTGTATATCGATAGACTTAACTGTCGATAGTTGCTGTTGTGCATCACTAGAAGCGGGTGCAAGCTCGCGTGTCGCACAATCGTATTTTAGAGTAAAGCTCACAAAAGCTCACTGGGACACCGGGTCAAAATGGGGGGACTTAGAATGTGGGTGCGAGAATTTTAATTTAAAATTATTGTTCTACATTACGTAAGGGCTTAGTAGACTCCTGAAAGGTAAAGCAACCAGCTCTACTTGGGTTCTGAGGTGTAATAAATTAAGTCCCTAATAATGTTTGTGCTGTTTTCAAATATTATAAGTGTTTACATGAACCAAACTTATTTTTAAGGAGACGGTTACCAAACTGCCTGCCACTCAGAGGGGGCTATGTTAAGGATTTTTCTTTGTGGTCGCATAAAACACAGATATCAAAAGCTAACCAACATGGCGTCATATGCCTAGAAATAGCGAGAAAAAAGTGGAGGTGGGCGTGCTGAAGAACCGACAATAGATGAGGCAGAAAAGTGTAGAAATGAAGGTCTAGAACTGGATGTAGGAGTGTAGGCAGGTCGTCGTCATGGACAAAGTGATGGAGAGGGGATGGATGCAGAAGGCACAATACCATATATAATGGCGTAATATGAAGGACACCGACTCAGCATTGAGTGGAGACAAATAAAAGAGAAAGAAAAATTCTGGTGCTTCAACAAAATCTTAGTTATATTATAAATGTTAAAGTTTTTATGTTTGGGTGTTTGTTTTTCAATCATGCGTTAGTTGCTGAACGGAATATAGCTTAAACTTATCACACATATAATTATTCAGTTTAACATACAGGATTTTATGTTCCTAAAGCTAAACTATTTGCATACGAAGTTGCAGGCAGAAATCTGATAGTTATTTAAACATGATAATAAATAAAAAATAAAGACAGACCGACAAACAAAAAGAACTGGGTTAACTACAGGAGCAGAGCACGAAGACTGTTCATCTACGGCGAGGCGTAAGACAAGGAGACGTTGTAAAGGGTGGCCAGAAAAGTGACGTCCAAAAATTTTTTAAGGTGCCTCGTGTTGAGAGGTATCTTAATCACCCCTATGTTTGTTCTACGATTTTTCGTAGTTTTCGAGTTACGATCTTTTTTATGAATTTTTGCAAAATTGCGACCGGATCAGTTAGGAAAATTCCTAAAAAAAAAGTTGTAGGTTTCTTCGTTTTTTTTTCTTGCTGCTAAATCTCTATAAAATAAAATGCCTCATAACTTTAATGGAAATTACTACAAAATTGACCTAAAGTTGAGAATTTATGTTAAGTGAGTTATCATTTCAATTTTCAACTTAAAATTAAAGATCTAAACTGATAACTTCTTAGTTTCTGAATGGCTTCAGAGAATGCGCTAGACTCTAAGCTTTCATAATAATAATAAAAAAGTAGTGATTCGTAGGCTTCATAGGCTAAAAAAAAACGTGACTCGAAAACTACGAAAAATCGTAGAACATACATAGGGATGGTTCAGATACATATAATAAAATTTTTGGACGTTACTTTCTACTGGCCATCCTGTAAATCTGTTTGCTGTTGCATTTGGCATCAGCATTAACGGAGAGTACATCACTCACCTTCTGCCGATTTTGTGGTCATGGAAGAATCATATAAAGACCTCGGCATAATGCTCGTAGGCCTCGAAGGCCTTAGTTTCCCAACCGGTAGGCCTTCAGATCAACACGGTCAAAACGAAGGTAATGACGAATGTCCATGTTGCGCACTACCCAGTATCAATTGAAAACTCTATTTTCGATATTGTACACAAATATGTCTTAATGTGTGTACTACCAGTGATGACATATGGAACTGAAACGTGGCCTCTAACTATGGGCGTCATTAGAAAGCTCAAGGACGCACAGCGTGCTATGGAAAGGGCTATGCTTACCTTGCGAAATCGAATAAAAAATACGAAGATCCGTAAACGAACAAAAGTCACTGATATAGCCCAACGGATTAGCGAGCTGAAGGGGCAGTGGGCTGGGCACATAGTACGAAGAACTGAAGGCCAAAGGGGCGGAAAGGTTTTGGAATAGAGGCCACTTACCGGCAAGTGGAGCGTAAGACGTCATCCCACAAGGTGGACAGACGACGTGGTAAAGGTTGCAGGAAGCCGCTGGATACAGGCCGCTTCCAACCGGCCTACCTGGAAATCACTAGAGGCCTATGTTCAGCAGTAGGCGCCCTGTGGCTGATGTGATGATGATGATGATGACTTGATGTTTTAATTTATTCCTTATAAGTTTTTGAACTCTAAAAAGGCAATTTCTAGTACAAAACGTAAGAAAATAACTCAGGTGAACTATTAAGAAGTCGTAATTATGAAATAAGTTATCGCTTCGCAGTTCAACGAACTAATATTGTTACTAGGTCTAGACTCTAGACGTCTGCCCAAATTCTTTAATGCATTGTTCTCGTCTTAATATATCCTAGTGCTTTTTTGTGATGAAAAAAGTAGCGTGTCAAAAACAATTTCGTGAATTGTTAGAGCTCTTACACATTTCATTGAATTTGTTACTTGATTTTAGTTACATGAAGTTTGGTCTGAATGATAGTAAGACAATTTAAAAAAGGCGTGGCAAGTAGGGGAGACCGGGGACAGTTGACTATAGACGTAGGTTGACTAGCTGTCAAAAATCAGCCTCATGTGACAGTGTTGCTTTATTCAACTAAGCATGAGAAACGCAATGCCGCATGTTCGGCGACTAAGACCGGATTCGACCAAGCTAGTGTAAGTTTTAACTTGAGAGTATACCACTGCTTAATCTAGAGTAAGCTGGTTTTTCATTTTACCAACCACTAATCTATGAGAAATATTAAAACGGGCGATATTGACAGTGTATAAATTAAACTGAGAATAAGTAAATGTCATAGTTGTCACTTGTCAAAACCACTCTTGTCACCTAGAAACTGTCAAGTTGTATAATCTACCATGAGCATTCTGTTATCCTACAAAATTTAAATGACAACCTAGAAGAAATAGATGACATGGATTTTAGTAGGTTTATCCATTCGTTCATCATTCACGATAAAATAAAACTGAGTATAGTGTATTCCCGAAGTAAGTTGGAAAAACGCAAACGAAGTTATCAAAAAGTAAATTCAAGAAGTAAAGTCATTTTGTGTTTGGTCGAATCGGGCCTAAGAGGAGTAAGAAAATACTTAACTTTAGCATTATTTTTTACAGTTAGTCCAGCTACACCCATGGTCAACTATCGCCGGTCTCCCCTGAGTACGCATCATGTTGTTTATATTTACTTATTATCATAGACAATCGTCTGTTCCAGTAGCACTCGACACAAACCCAGTCTATTGCCGGTTTGATACCCGCAAGGGGCAAATGTTTTTGTAATAAGCACGAGCATTTGTAACTAAGTTATGTATGTTTATAAATATATTTATGTATGTCTATCCGTTATCTAGTCACCATAGGACTAACTTTGCTTAGTTTGGGGCTAGATAATTAGTGTGATTTTTTGAAGAATATATTAATTTGTTATGTCCTCACAATATCGTAGGTGTATCAAATTCCATCCATTCTATTTGTGTTTTTTTTGGTTTTGTTTTTTTAACCTAATTATTTATTTTTATTACATTGAAACAATTATTACGATGACTCCAAAACTATAAAAAAAACTAAAATTGCCAAGTGTGAAAGTGCTTTTACAACATTGTTTCTTCTAAATATAACTGTTTTAGTTTCTGTAGAGATTAGCAGAATAATGTAGCTAGGTGCTAATTAAATGAATGCAAATACAACACTTTAGAACTATTTACTAATTACTAAAATGACGCGTGAGAGTTTTAATTAATGGTTTTATTTAAATTTTGTAGCTAATCCTTATACTTGTGGTAAAGGTGATTGCACGATTTGATGCTACCTAGAAATCTACCATTTTTTAAAATAATAAGTGAATTAAAATTATTAAGTGGGTATTAGTTGAGATTTGAAATGCAACCACTTGATTCGATTAAGTTTGATTAAGTTCTTAGCCAAAGTAAACGACGCCAAAAAGTTATTGAATCATTATTACCAAACTTTAATAATATTATTCTGAGCTATTACTATCGACTGTGTAAAAACCGGAATGAAAAAGATAAAAACAAGATGATGTAAACACTAATTGCAGTCGGAGGTTTATGTTTTAAGTTTTACTTGATACGTCTCCTGCTACATGTGTATGTCTCCGACTATCATTAGTGCTTACATCATATTCAATTTTTTTATTTTTTGGCGCAATCGGATTTTTAAAATATCTGATTTATTAAAGGTACCATTTTGCCCACTAACTCATACCTTTTTACTGTATCTAAAGTATCTATATCAAAATATTGGACAACATCACAAACATTGCTCTGATCCTATGGTAAAGCCAAAGCACTTGTGTTACCAAAAATCGGAAACAACGACGGTACCACAACACCTAGATCTGAGACAGTAAAGAAAAGTTATTTTTCTACATTAACCGATCGGGAATCGAGCCCGGGACCTCAGAGATAGTCGAAGGTCGTCAAAATCATGTTACCTATCAAAAAATCCTCTCTCGTCCTTTACCAAAGCAATAGCATTTTAACTCAGACAGTATACCTACGTACCAGACGCAGACGCAGTAGATAATACCTCGCTTTATTATTCAATGTGTGCCATATAAATGTCATTGGTCAAAGCGATCGCCCGACGTTTGATATCCCGCGTTTAATGGCCGGGACGTGATAGGTGGCGCTGGTGTCACAAATAGGGAGATGGGGAAATATTTTTTTGGGAGAATGTTTTTAGGGAGAGTGTGTGATTGTTTTAAAAAGATTGATTTATGAACAAAAGTTGCACTGAATGCAATGTAGCATTCTCTGCCGGTAAACTATTAGGTTATACAAATGTTTTGTGAGCGGCTCGACGACAAGATAATATTGATAATTTATTAGGTAAAGGACGTCCTACCTAGGTTTGAAAAACGTTCGGTTTTGCGCGCTTGATTTTATAGTTAATTTTGACTTAGGTTTACTACAAAAATTTTTCTTTATTACATAAAAAAAAATATATTTTACAATAAAATAATACCTAATTATTGTGTAATGTTTAAATCTCATAATAGTTGTTCATAACGATAGAAAAATAAACTATGTTTGAATGGAAATTTCTAAAATTGTATGTTATTTCAGCATTTTTTTTCTGCTATATTTTGTAAGAAAGTAAAAAAAAGTATTCAACTTATGTGCAAGTAGACCATATCTTCAATCCAATATTAAAATCGAATTGTCAGGATAACTTATAGTCTCTTGTAAACTGATGATCAAACGTAACTCGAACGTCATTTTTCCGAAATATGGGTAGTTCTTTTGTTGATTTACCTTTATATTTGAAATGATATGAAAAATCGATTTGCGCTACATGCAAGAATAAGAACTAATCTTTAAAAATCACGTGTTATTTTGTTTCAATTATTTTTCACATCTGTACAATCAGAGAACAAAATGTACGGAAATACGATGATTTCTAGAACGGCCTCTTAACCTACTTTTCAACCGACTTCAAAAAAGGAGGAGGTTCTCAATTCGACTGTTTGTTTTTTTTTTTTTTTTTGTATGTTTGTTACGCGATTACTTCGCCAATTATGAATCGATTTTAATGATTCTTTTTTTGTTTGGTAGATCATACTTCAGAGGTGGTCCCATATAAATTTTATCGAAATTGATTTAGAACTTTTTGAGAAAATCAACAAATATATACCCAGATAATATTTTGGTTATGGTTCTTGTTACCTATCTTCGACAAATATGAGCCGATTTTGATGATTTTTGTTTTATTGAATAGCTTATACTTCAAAGATGCTATGATAAAAGTTTGAAAAATAAAAATCACCCCTAAGGGTAGGAAAATAGGGGATGAAATCGGTGTTCAGCAGTTAGATTAGGATTTATCACTAAAAATAGATGAAATAAGTAAATTTTATTAAAAAAAATAAAACCGACTTCAAAACACTGAAATGCTAAAAATAATCCTAACACTTAAGTACCTAATCAGTTACTTTTGGAGTCGGTGCAAACAAAAACATTGAATCTCTCATCGGCTGGCACCGACTCCAAAAGTATCTGATTAGGTAGGTACTTAAGGGTTAGGATTATTTTTAGCTTTTCAGTGTTTTGAAGTCGGTTTTATTTTTTTAATTTAAAGATTTGATATAACTTAACGATAATTCTAAATACATATTTTTGTACTTTTTTAAGAAAAACTTGTCCTTACATTGCTTTTACATACTTCAAAACACCCTATTCATTAAATAATAAACGACATATAAATATAAATATCGGTCAACATTGCTCTGACCCTATGATAAGTAGCTTAAGCACTTGTGTTATAGAAATCAGAAACGACGACACCACAACACCCAGACCCGAGATAATATAGAAAAGTTATTTGTCTACATTGAGCCCTAGTTCGATTGACCGGCAATCGAACTTGGGACCTCAGAGATAGAGACACCAAGTCCGGTATGCTCGCCTCTCGGCTACGGAGGTCGTTATGTGCAGAAAATGCCCCAGTAAGTAACAATAAAACTTATGTAGGGGATAACTTTCTCTTCTTCTTCTTCTTTGCGTGTCGACTCAGGTTTTCATATATGTGAGGACCAAAACTTTGCCACCGATATAACACTATTGGTGACCTTGTAGAGAACCGCGTGCAGGTGTAGAGACACGCAGGGCATGACAATAAATGTGCCATTGTCTGGGGGGAAATACCACATAGACATGCGCTCTCCAAGCTGCCCCACCTGTGCATGTTCTTCTTGCTTCGGCCTACTTGGGTCCGTAGTCTATTTAAGGGCTTCTAAGTTGCCCAAGTTAGATCATGTCCAGGAGGGAATCGCTCTGACAGCTCTATGTATCTATGGGATGTTTCTCCTGCCACAGCTTTAAGCGGGCGTCTTTAGCATCCCCGTCCAGAAGAGGGACCTTCTTGACGAAGTTATGGCGACTCTTCAGCCTCTGGGCCACCGGCACGTGGTGGTGTAAGGGGTGCCGAACTTGCTTTTAACCTACTTTTACATTATTAACTTTACTTTTACATACTTAGTCCTAGGCGTGAGTCATAATTTTTTCAAAGCTAATCTTTAGTCGTACACTCGTACCCAAAATAACAATTCACCCAATACATCACAATGTATTCAAATACCTCGATCAATCACTATAGTATAGTACTACCGGTTTTAAGTCTTTGAGTCGCTCAATCTTCCGAGCCTATGATATTGAAAGGAGTCTGGCAGGTAGGTTATGTCCGAAGGGAAATCAGTATGGGATGGCTCGGGCATGCGATGTGGCATTCACATAGGGTCGGAAAGAAAAAATTGTTGCGGCAAAGATTAAACAGTGCAGAAGGATTCATCTTTTTATAATAGGTATCTGTAGGTTGAACAAGAATGTGTCTCTTGTTCTACCCTAATAAACGTTTTATACAGGGTTACATTTCACGGCAGTGCCAATTTTTTAGGGACCACTCAGAATCAGTAACTAAATCGAACTACGTAAAAAACAAACTCATTTTTTATTCTTCCATTCTGCATTTGAAAAACGTAAAAAACGTCGAAAATTTACGATTACTCGCACTGGATGAGTTTCTTGTTGGAGCGGCGTTGGCGTACGCCTGTAATCTCAGATGAATGATGGCGCATCTCGCGTTTTTTTTAAAGTATATTTTACTCCAGAAATACGACGGCTAAAATTAATTACAATTAATAAGTATTTTCATATTGTTCAATAGACCTTATTTTTAAAATTTGCACGAATTCTTAAGATCTTATATTTCGCACGGACCTATTGCTGCCTTTATAGAAAGATAAGATAAGATAACTCTTTATTTGTATAAATACGGTACATTTTTGGTTCTTATTTTTAAGTATTGCGCATACATATTTAATCGGTCTATCGATAAACAAATGATATGATGTCGTCATGCATAGTTCACTTAAGTATGATAATACGATTAATTTTTGAGGATTTTTGAGGATAGGAATTTGAGGACCGCTGCAGTTGCTCAGCTTAATATTATGGCGGTTACGGACCAGCGATACGAAGCGCAATCAAATGTAAGTAATATTCGCAGCATATGTTTTATTATGACGTCATGTGCCAAAATGTATGTAAATTCGGATTGTTGTTTGCTTGTTACCCCGTACTGACTTACTGCATGAATGCTCGTTTTGTAAATATATTTCCCGTAACGCCATTATCAGACTAACAAGGGACAAAATTCGCAAGGTTATAGATAGATAGATAGATACTCTTTATTGTACACCAAACAAAGAAGTTACAATTTTATAGGTGTTTTTCAGGGGTGCCCTTTGACACGCCTAAAACTTTTAGTTCTGATTTAACATGGCCTTAAACTTATAATGGAAATTTATTGTTTAGCCTAACAGTTGTTTTGCCACTATTATAGTCTTATTATATTATAGTCACTAATAGATGAAACACTGTCTTTCAGACCTCACATTGAAAATTTAGTTAACAGGGTCCGTAAATTAATATACGTTTTCAAAAAACTCCGATCAATCGCTGATTCAAAATTAATTACACAAGTATACCTAGCCTTATGTCAATCCATAATCCAGTATTGCATCACGTCATGGGGCGGAGCATTAAAAACTATCTTGATCCCACTTGAACGAGCTCAAAGAGCAATCCTAAAAGTAGCCAACTCCCTACCTTTTTTCCATCCTACTAACCTATTATATAAGTCGTGTAATGTGCTGACTGTCCGACAATTGTTTATAATGCACGTATTACTAAAACAACATGTACTACTTCCTTATAATGCTGACATTACTAATAAACGACGTAGAGATATAGTTTGCATCACACAATCAACCTCAAAATACACTTTTACAAATAGGTTTTTTACATTTCTAGGACCATTTCTGTACAATAGACTAAATAAAATACTTAATTTTTATGAGCTAAATTATTATAACTGTAAATTAGAAATAGTTAAGTATTTACTATCTTTGTCCTACGATAAAACTGAACATTTACTTTTAATATGTAAGTAAAATAGATTGTTATTATCGAAAACTTTAAATTGTATATTTTCCCTATTTTTAATAATTAATTACTGTTAATTTATGTCACCTAGAAGTTCATTTAAGTTCACTCTCGCCTGAAGCACAGGTTTCTACCTAGTTCAGGCAAAGGTAACTCCTTGCACTGTATAGTTTTTAAGTTGTACTTTTAAGAATGTATTTGCTTTTCTTGTATTTTAAAAAACGATTTATTTATTTATTTTATTTTTATTTTATAGTTTGGTCTGAAAATTGAAAGCCCTAATTTTAGTGCATCTAATTTTAATTGCACCTGACTATATTGGCATAACTTTCTTTCGGCATTACGACGATTTCACTTCAATAATGAAAGCTCTAATTTTAGAATTTCTAATATGAATTAGCTAATAAAAAAATGTATTGGCCTAAGAAACGAATTGTCACATAACCGACACCAAGCAAAACCGACTCCACGCAGTCTTGTCTGCCCTACCCCTAGGGTGTAATTTAGAAGCGCGTAGGCACGGAGGGGCGAGGCGGCCCGCAGGCTGAGGAGCAGGGGGCTCTAACGCACGCTGGAAGCTTTAAGGATGAACAGGTATCACGCACAATGGCCCAATCAAGAGGCTAAGTGCGGAAACTGCCCAGATAAACTCACTAACTGACCCGTAACCCACGTACTGACCGTTACGGGTTTTTTTTATGTATGTCTAACGAAGGGTATCCACGACGCGGCTGGGTCAGCAAAGTCTAGGCTCGTTCGCGTTTAGGGTCCCATACTAGCAAGCGTAAACGGGCTGTGTGGAGTTTAAAACTTAATATTTCTACTAATCCCCGGTCAGGGCAAATAATTACATTTGCCCAAACCAAGTAAATTCACAGCATAGGCATAATCTCTGAAAACAACTTTATCCTCTCTATCGCATACTCTATGCCCCAACGGATACCACAAGCTTGCGTAGTAAGTTTTTGCCTCACGCACACTCGTACGCATCTGTGTGCACGATCAGCTGATCGGCTGACAGCTGCCAGGAATGCCGGCGTCACGGCCGCTGTTTTACATCGAGAAATTGGTGATAACACGCTTTTTTGATTACGAAAATAGGGAAAGGAATGTTAATACTAAAGGTGATCCACGTGAATCAAAATCAAGTTTACACTGTTAGTAATTTTTGTACCTGCAATAAGTTATCTGCATTTGTAATTTAAAATAGAAGTTGTAGATGTTGATGATGTCACACAATGTAATAACACGCTAATGTACACTTATGACACGATAAATAAATATGAATATAAATCATACAATCAAATAATCAAAGTAAGTTTTTATCCCTTCTTTGATTGATACCTATCTAAATTAGTTCTAAGTCACCATTGTTTTCATCTTTCTTTTATTGCCGCCAATCTCTAATGGGAATCGTGTTAAAGCTTCTCACAGGACAGGCACAGCCTAGTGTGAGAGGTTTTGTATTTTTCCCAAGCAAAATTTCAAATTATCTATGCAGATAAGTGACATAGGTACCTAAATTTAATTGCATGTTGTAATTGTACTTTTTGGTAAATAAAGATTATTTATTTATTTATTTATTAAGTAGTTAATATTAAATTAAATCATCAGGAGTAATAATTGACAATTTAAAAACTTTCAGTTAATATAAAATCTACTTACTCAAAAATAAAAGCGTGTCCATGAGGCAAGGAGGCGAGAATGTTTTCAGCATTTCTTTGCTAAATGGCTATTCTCTTAATTGATATTCTTGGCATTGGCATCGACGAGTTTATTGTTTGTTTGTTTCACTGTAATGCTGGCTTGCCAGGGACGTTTCCAAATACTGTTTAAAAAAAAACTGAAACCTGTTACTGGATATATTTAATATTAAAACTACAAAATTGTATAGCGCTGTTGGTTTTTAAATGAAATATAATAAAAATAATCTAAGTGGTATGTAAGAGCTAAGCATCTGAATTTTTAAAATGAAAACAAAAATCAAGGGAATCCTGTCGCTGTAGCCGAAATCGGCAAGGATGATGATGTAATAAAATGGTACGCTCCTTTAAGTATAATATTTTTCATTCTTCTCTATTCCACGACATATCCTTGATCTCCTCATATGATTCGACACCTGCCTGTTTCTTCACTTTGGTCCATGTGGCCTTTATACGTCTTTCCCTCATCCTTATCTTTCTTAAATTCCTCATAATAGTTCCCTTTATAAGGTCAAAAATTGAGTGTCTCATCTTAACTTTCCTTATCATCTTTCCTATCCTTTTGACAACCATCTAGTGGAAGAGATCGTTTTTGGCAATAAGGCCACCTGATTGTACATAATTGTGTCTTGTTTGTAACTGTTTGTTAACCTTAAATGTTTTGTGTAATAAAGTGTCTATCTGTCTATCTATCAAGTGGTGCACGTTCCGAACTATAAAGGTTTGGTTGGTTGCGGGTTCGAATCTCTTAACGATGAGCACGAGCATTTTTTACCTAAGTCATTGAGAATTATAGTTTCATTTAGGTATATTTATTCGTCGTGTACCGCCGTGTGGGGACGGCCGTAAAGAATACACTTCCCCACCACCAACAGGAAGCGTGTCGTAAGAGGCTATTAATTCCTGTAGCACGAGATGGGCAGCAGCGTCTGCGTGCGAAATCTTATAAAAAAAACTGCGCTCGCCAACCCACCTACCAAGCGTGGCGAGCATTGGCAATCCCCCCCGATGGTAAGTCATTGGGGGAGGCCTGTGTTCTGCAGTGGATGTCCTGTGGCTGAGGTGATGATATTTATTCGTTATTTAGTTGACATGGTACAAGCATTTTAGTTTGGGGCTAGATAGTTGGGGTGGTGTTAGGAATCATCACTTAGTTTTTATCAAGATTTAGTTTATTATTCTTAGTTATTTCTAAATAAGCACTGGTATTTTTAGTCTATTGATGGTATAAAGTGACAACTCTCTATACTGAGGCTAAGCTATTAAGGGATGTTTTAATAATACTGTCGAGTGTTTTGCTGGACTTGTATAGTCAGGACATGCATTTAGGCTTGTAGGAAATGGTAATTATATTCGTTTTTTAAATATTTTATTCGAAACAAACTTTTTTTTTCATCCTATTCATTAACACTGCAGTATAACCTGATTTGATTATTTTTTATGGATTGAATAATTATTCAAATAAAATTTAAAATACATTTTAATTTTAATTTAATGATAACGAAACAATAACAAGAAATTACGTAACAAAGTTTTGAAGCATAAATAGAGCAGATAACGACCGGTATAGATGATCAAAACTCCAGTATCTCTATTAGAATAAATTGAGATTATTTCCAAGTAGCAAGCATCTATTCATTTAAAACTCATTTTGCGAGTCTATTCTAGCCAGTATGTATAATAAAAAAGTAAACGCGTTGACTTCGTCACACATCACTCAGGTCAATTTAAAAATCGAACGCACCTTGCCTCCCGTGGCTTTCGAAAAAGGAACGCTTTGACGTCGCAAAAATAAAAGCAGGCTGTCCTGCACGCACTTCAAAGCATGCATACGTGGCAAATGTGGCATCCTGCTCTCACCACCCCACATCTCTTGTACTTTTTTTCGAAACCCGCTCATTACGTTACGAACAGTCAACATCCTACGACTACAGGCTCGAACAGGGTTGTCAACGATGCAGTTTAAACCCTAGTTTAACTGCGCAGTTTGTTTCTAGATTTAAATACCACAACTACAAATCTTCTCTCGCTCGCTCGCTCTTAAATTATTATAAGAATCATTATCAAGAGATCATTTTTGTACTTAAGCAGCAAAACCAGTCCTTTAAGTTAATATTGGACAACATCATATTGCTCTGATTATTAGGTAAGTTGCTAAAACACTTGTGTTACAGAAATTAAAAACAACGACACAACACCTCGACCCGAGACAATTTCGAAAAGTTGTTTTACTACATTGACCGACTGGGAATCGAACCCGGGACCTCAGAGATAGCGACACCAAGTCCGGTATGCTCGCCTTTCGGATACGGAGGCCGTCATAACTAGCCAATAGTCCCTGAAAAGACAAAGGTTAGGGTTAAAAGTATAATAAAAATAAAAGTAAGTTTATTTATTTATCATCATAAGATTATATTAGATTAGAATAGTCATCAGCAGCAACCTTCCCATATTTTCTTATCATGCAACTTACGTGATTTCGAATCAGTGGAAAGTTAAAGAAATTGTATTAAAACTTAAGTGCTTCATAAAATATTGCGTTTATTTTAGAATGCCAATTTCCAAAATCGGTTTTCGTAATAATATTTAATTAAGTTACTAATACAACGTAAGAGCAAATTGCAATTGCAAAGAACTGTTTTACATTTATTTTCTTCAAATTCTTTAGAAATTATATCTTTAAACTTAATGATTGTGTACCTAAGTCTAGAAGGTTTAAAACTTCTAGATTTACGCAATCTGCTACTATCTACTTAAAAAATATAATATCGCATTGACAGCCCTACAGTGGCTTAAGTGTTGTAAACACAACTTTACACGTCTTTCCATGTGTGCGGAGTCAGCTGGTAAATCTGTACAGGACTAGCACGTGTTGTGTGTGTGTTTGTGTTCTTGCGGAAGGCACAGAGGTAGTGAACGTAAGAAGGCATAGAAAGAAATGTCCTTTATAACAAATCCAATCAATACAGCACCTTTACTCACACTTAAAACAGTATACGTATTACTCGTTTGTTTTTTATAAACGTTGAAATTACCGTTAGGCTGACAAGGCAAATATAATGAATCAGTGATCATTCATTCATTTGCACACCATAATGACACAAGAGTGGAATTTAAGGCTTAAAGCGAGATCATTTATGGATGTATGGACAGCAAACAATGGTATAAGGCAAGAATACAGTAATTCTAATAATTGTATTAATTACACAAAATACTAATAGATGTCGAAAACGCAAATTATTTAATACACATATTATTATTGTTTAAAATGGCACCTGTACTTATGATGATTATAATTGATAAACAAAGACCCAAGCTGTAGTACATAATGACGAGTAGGTAACGATTAAAATGTATTAAACATTCTACGACAGAAGTAAAACTTAATGTTTGTACGTGCCTTTCATACAAAAATTTATCTTGCAGGATTAACTGTTGACTAGATTAATTCTGTAATAAAGTTTCTTCGTTGTGTCCTTGCGTTGGCAATAATTATCGTCTAACTTCAACAAAAGACGATACGGTAAAAAAATGTAATGTACTAGGTTAAGCCGTTATTACAAGCCAAAGACAGACCTTATCTCAAAAACTATGGTTTTTCAATGATGTTATATTGTCTAGATTGAGCATACTGCTTGAATCGTACTAATCCTAGTGGCATGTTCGTCTCCAGTGATGGAACACATACTGAGAAGAGATGTAACGACATGGGTCTGGAACAATTTGTGTTGCAACGTTCACTGCCTCGACTGTCTAGATAATACTTGGTTTTTTAAAACTTAATTTTATGTTTTGTCTATTTCTGTCACTGTCATCTTTCAATATTATACCATAGTATTACTTGTATGCTTTTATCGTGACCTGCACAGAGGGACGAATGTGATGGAATTAGCAATGGTACTGGAGGTCGTAATGCTATTTTTAAAGGTGTTTGGATTTGGGTAAAGTTAGTGTTCATCCCTTGACAACAGAAAGAAAAAGTTGCGGCAGACGATAGAAGATGAAATATTTACTTTTTATGTCGATGTACAGTCAATATCAAAAGTAGCTTAGTATCAAAATTTTCCAAAAGAATCTTATTTTAAAACATGTTAAAATAGTCTGACAAAATCTACGCAAAAGTCAAATAAAGAAGTCTGGGTATTGTAATATTTAGAAGAGTGAGTACTTGCTGTTTTTGATGTTGACCGTATAGAAAAAGTCTTAGTTTTGATGGTTTATTTACATCAATACTTAGTTAAATGGTCTAAAATTGTAACTTTAATAATGATGTACAGACAACACGTCAACCTACCAAAAAACATAAAATTTTCTCAATTGATATTGATCTCTACGTGCCGGACATAATACCGGTGACAGATGGCGGCGGACGCGGCTCCGGACTTGTCTTGACATTGTAAGGTCAAACGCTGCCATTGGTCGATCCTTGGGCTGGTGGAAGTTGTCTGAAGGATAGACCAATGGCGGCGCTTGACCTCACAATGTCAAGACGAGTCCGGAGCCGCATCCGTCGCAGTTTGTCACCAGCTTAAAGTTGAAAATCGGTATAGTGACCTTTAACTTTTTGGGTAGGTTGACTTGTCGTTGACTGTACCATTGTTATTGTCCCCAAGGTAGACAGACGACTTGGTAAAGGTTGCAGGAAGCCGCTGGATGCAGGCCGCTTCCAACCGGCTAATCTGGAAGTCACTGGGGGAGGCCTATGTTCAGCAGCGGACGTCCTGAAATGATGACGATGATGAATAATGTACGGCTTTTTTCATCTTGTCAGTTAGTGATTTCTACATGTAGTTCTGTCAATCTAAATTCAAAAGTCCGTTCTGTTGTCGTTACTGGAAGTCTACTACGAAAAACGAAATACGATGTTTCGGACGAAACGAAAGACAAACGATACGCAAACGATAGGCTTACTAACTACGTAACACTTTTGGATGTCGAGGTTTTAATCGGATGCGACATATTTTCTGAACGACTACGTGAATGAATGAATAAAATGTTATTTATCGTATTATTTTAAAAAATCCGAAGCGTTTCGAAGTAAGCAATCCGAAAAACGGTTATCGTATTGACGGATTTCGTTTTTCGTAGTAGACCTGCTGGCCAGTCCACCATCATCGACAAAAAGTCAAATTCAAATACAATTCGACAATCGTCTGGTGTTATCTGGTGCGCTCGGGATTACAAAGCTAGGCAGTTGGGGGCTCAAATCCTGCAAGGGGCTAGTATTTGTGTGATAAGCACGAGAATTTGTATCTAAGTCATGGATGTATGTTTATAACTAATACGTTTGTGTTTATGTATGTTTATCCCTTATAGGGCATTATAGGGCCAATGGGGCAGAAAGGTTTTGGAATGGAGGCCACGTACCGGCAAGGGCAGCGTAGGACGTCCATAAGGTGGACAGACGACCTTGTAAAGGTTGCAGGAAGCCGCTGGATGCAGACGTTGTCAACCGGCCAATCTGGAAGGCACTAGGGAAGGCCTATGTTCAGCAGTGGACGTCCTATGGCTGAATTATGATAATGATAATAAGCTTTGCTTAGTTGGGGACCAAATCAGGGTTGGGGCTAGATAATTGGTGTGATAAGGAAACAATTTATTCAGTATTTTCATTAATACTTACATTAAAGTTACGTATTTAAAATTATCTTTCAGTTGATATAAAAAAAAAAATGGTGTCCTGCTTTAACGAATATATCGAATATCAATTAATCGACATGAATACCATTTATCGAATATCAATTAATCGACTTTAAAATTATCTAATTATACAAGCGTTAGTTTTATCGAAAGCCTAAAAATACAAGTATAATCGACCGTAAAAATCGATTTCCATTAAACTTCAATTTTGATATTGTGTTAAGTAAATGTATGCAAATATTTTTTTTCAACATTTATAGTTTGTAAGTAGAACGTACATTCTTATATAGCAATATTATCTACAAATGAAGTTAATGAAACTCATATAGGTTCCCTAATTAAGCAATATTTATATTATTATTAAATAATAAAAATATATTTTGATTTTTTATCGTTTGGGCGGATTTAGGTGCACGATTTAAAGCTTTTGATAAAATTAACAAGTCGAATCTTTTAAAATATTGTATAATAATTATTAGACCTCAGTAGCGGAGAGGCTAGCATACCGGACTTGGTGTCGCTATCTCTGAGGTCCCGGTTTCGATTCCCGGTCGGTCAATGTAGAAAAATAACTTTTCTATATTGTCTCGGGTCTGGGTGTTGTGGTACCGTCGACGTTTCTGATTTCTGTAACACAGTGATTAAGCTACTTACTATAGGATCAGAGCAATGTTTGTGATGTTGTCCAATATTTATTTATTTATATTTATTATTAGTTGATCAATTTATTGCTAAACTTTCGCTAAATGTATTTGATAATTGATGTATAACTATAACTTCAAGTTATAACAATACCTACTAGTACTGTTCTTATAAAACTAACAAGATAATTAAAAAATTTAACTGGCCGTCGTAAATAGTAAAACTGGACCAGCTATGAAATTAAAATACATAGATATGAATTTATGATAAAAAACAGAGCTGATTAAGTTTTTTCATTAACAATCTAAAAAAATACAGTAAAAGAAAGGTTATTATTCCTAATACTGTCAATACAAAGCTAATTGATTGCTAACATCTTACATACAAAGTCTTATCTTAACATTTTATCATACATAATTGATTGTACTTATTATTCAAAACACGTCATGGCCTCAGAAAGCTGCTCACCAACCGAGTTCCCTTCGTCTACAAAACTCGTACAGAAACCAGAAGCGGACAAAAAACCGCTTTAACAAGTCGTCCTTGAAGTCATATGGGATGCGCCGGAGCAACAGCTGATGCTACCTGACAGACGCACACGCGCGCGTACCCCTCCCACCCACACGAGCGTAGGTATTCGTTTCTTGACGCAGCAGGACGACGTAGAAGGGACGATTTGTTGGTAGGATTTCTAGTCTCAGGTTGGTAGAATATTAAGTCAATTTCAAATTAAAGCCGAAATGAAATATAAATTGAATTACTATGTTTCAACTCTCGTCGATGATTTTACTAGCAAAATCCCCTTTTTGGTTTAAACTCACCACAAATGCCTAATATTAAACGTAACGATCGCCTTACTTTAGTTGCAAATGATAAATACGATGACATAGCACATTTTGATTGAATCCAACCAAGTGCTACCTACTCAAACGACTTGGTAAATTATAGAAGTGATATTGCATTGAAAGAGTTTATTGACCTAATTTGATAAACTGCATGAAAAAAACTTTTATATTTGTAGTACCTAACTACTTTTTTTAGAATATCGTCACGATTTAAGCGTGCTGATTCGACCAAATAATCGTTACGTGTAAAATACTACATAGAAACTTGCATACTTGTAGTGGTAACTCATTTCAAGATGGAACAAGTGTGGATAGTTTTAGTCTAACAGATGCTGCTTAGCTATGACTAACATTGTAACCCACTCGTCTTTGAGTTATGTACACTTAGGAGTTCACTATTATTAGTGAAGTCATCAATATTCGACAAAGGATATGGCATTAACTAAATGCTACGAGTATTTAACTGAATGCTTCATTTTGTTTTGCATAGGTAAGTATAACTTGCCAGTGTTGATAGATTGATTCGTAATATTTATCGCCATCTTACTGTAATTACTAGACAGAAAATAAATTGTTGCTCACATTCTTAAAGTTTATTGTGACATTGGAAATGTAGCAGCTTTAGTACCGAATAGTCTTCCATATCCAAATGTGTTTTATTTAATTTTAAAAACTAAGTCCATTGACACAACAGATTGAGAATTCATTTCGAATGCTGTCCCTTTTAGTCTAAATTAGAGTTTATCGTAAGCGTTACACAAATTCATGTTCGTATTTAAGCCTATTTGATCTAATTTGATCTTATTTATCACTTCAGTTATCTTCTGAAGTTTAGACGCGAGCATAAGATCGTTATTTTATTTTATTTTATTTTATTTTATTTTATCGTTATTAAAGATGATTCTTGAAGCATCTGTCACTTTACAGGGGGTGTCAAATCGAAGAGCAATCGACTATCGATATTTATAATCGTTAATCAATAATCGTTCTAATAAAAATTACAATATTAGACAAATCATAAGAAATGATAAAGTGAAATAGTAATTATATGTAAAGTAATACTCTTGTGTTTAATGTTTATTAGAAAAAAAAACTGTAGCATAAGCTGCGTCGATAAGAACCATAAAACGAGTTAGTGATACGAATAAAAAACGCATCAGATTTTTCCGATTATTTTATTTTATTTATACAGCTGAAAGATTTTAAACACCATGTATATTAATAGATGTTTATGAAAGAATAACGTCACAACGTGAGATGGCATTTACTTTTGGTTATCTAATATAATGTCTGACTGATGATGTCTGTCCATCTGAGTCCCTGTTGGGTGATTAATATTAGCATTTATTATAGAAATGTCGTTGATAAAATAGCGTGACAATTTGGACGTTTTCATATTGGCTTGTCAATGGCTCCCTCAGGGTTCGGTTTTGGGACCATAGTTCTATTATACGAAATTTTATGTTTATTTTAATGCAGATAAGTAGGTTTGGGTCACCATAGTTTTCAAATCAATCAAATATTCATACATGAATTCATTGAACTGTTAAGAAACAAATTAGAAAAAAAAATTGTTTGCCTGGAATTATTACTATGTATTGGTTTGATTTAACTTATTACTATAAAGAAATTGAGTCATGGGGCTAACGTGTAATATTTTTTCGCCGCGCCTTTTACACCTAGTTTCAGCAGTTTAGAGAAGGGGAGAGTTTCAAGAAATAAAAAAAAATTTAAGAACTTGTCATCAAGAGATAAAACGAAACACATGGACAGGTAAATATTTTTTGTCAACGTCCAAAACAGGTCCATTCAAGAAAGTTCAACAATAATAGACCTTATTCTATAAGCAAATAAGCTCGATCTAAATTGGATTCTCAAGATCTGATTGTTTGACTTCGACGAAATGTGCTCAACTGCTCAAGGATTAGGATAATATCTTACAAAGTCTTAGGTTTGAGTGAAAAACTAACAACGAATTTGTGTAAAGTATTGATACAGAAAATAAAAGTTAATGTAAAGTCTTCCAAAATGTCTTAAACAAATGTTTGCTAAAGGCTTTTTTTCTTTCAATCTTTCTTTCAATTCTTCAACATTGTGATTTTACCCATTTACTTATGAATTATATTCTAAGTCGCAGTCTTTAAAATACGAAAGTTAGACAAATGTATTTGAAATGTATGTAGGTATTTAAAAGACAATACTAAAATGCGGCTTCTAAATTCGTTCTACTAACTACTATTATCAAACTGTATTTCTGCTTTAGCTAATATACAAGACTTGTACAAAGGGACTTCACTAGATGTCGCCACCTATCTTAGCCAGTTTTCTTCAATACTTATATACCGACCTACTATTAAAACTACAATCTACTTAAATTAATAACAGATATCATAAAAGCAGCCGGTTAATAATCGGCGTCGTCGTGAATTTGTGAATCGGTTATTCGGACAATCGGTGTTGATTTCCAAAAAATAAACGCGCCAACTAAATTATCGCAATATCTAAGATAAAATATACATTTTCGGTTCATTAATGAATTAAAGTTACTGTTTTACTAACTAAATCACAAGTTACATATACAACCTGATTTCAAAACCTTCGTTCTAAATGTCATATCTAGACTAAAACCTATTTTCACCATCTTTAGTCACTTACTTAAAATGCTCAGTTAATAATTCAATGCATTATTAGTAAAACAGAGATTGGTAAAGTTAGGTACTAAGTCCTTAATCTCATTGTTTGTTAAATATTTTAGAGTAATATTTTACAAAATTGATTGACAGTTCCTTCGATAAAAAACAATAAACACGCCGTCGCATATTAGTCACAGCCATTCACAAGCCCTTATTTTTTATGAACAAGCTCTGACTATATCGAGAGCACAAAACCGAGCTAAGTTTCTACCAAAATCCACGACTTCTAATACAAACAAATATAAGCTTACTATCTCTGAATTAAAGTTCAATATAACTGCAATAGAAAGTTTGTGGAAATGTTCATACAACAGATGTTACAGACACTTTATAGGAGACTAGAAGGAGTTGGTCGCAAGTTTTGGCGCTGGTCGTGAGATGAAATTTTATTTGGTAAACCTTTTTTGAATATTCTCAAAGTTGGTTCGTGCTGATTTGTTCTGAGTGAGTTTTGACAGAAGTTGACTTTTATTTGTTTGGAATTCAGTTTTTGGTGTTGCCAATTTATTGGTAGTTTACCTATTAAAAGTCGTTAGGTTTGTGGTGTTGTGAGCTGAGACTTTAACTTGTCGATAGCAGTGTGTGGCGTACTCTAACAAAATGGCTTGCAACAGATTGAAAAGAATATCTGAGGATCGCTCTCAGTGGCATGTATTGGATAATGAAAATAGTATAGAACATGTATAATATAGAACATCATTTATCACCACATGGTTGCAATAAACAGTTTGAGTTTGAGTTATGTCTACAGACTATCCTGACGAAAAAATAAAGCCGTTATGTTTGTATTTAGGTTGAGTCAAATATTGTAGTCAACCTATAATTCGGACACATTGGTTTCTACATAAAAAGTTGGTACATTTGGGCTCGGAATACATGCACCCGGAATTTTTCAGAACCCCATACAAAACGGATTGAATCCGGGCTTGTCCGGAGCCGTTTTGTATGGAGTTCTGAAAAATTCCGGGTGCATGTAGTCCGAGCTTAAATATCAAGACTAGAAACTGCATTTAAAGTATTTAGGTAGCTTACTTTAGCCAAAAATCGTGCCGATACAAATGCGACAAAATTTTACATTTAACATGCCAATTGGTATCGTCAATATATATCGATCTAGATATTTAAGGTTGTGACCGTAGATATAATCCTCGATGACATCTTAGCTTCTTCTAGCTTCGTTATTATTCGTTTGTCACATGTCATTTCTCTAAGTAGATACTGACCGCTTGCTGATTAGCTATACCTAAATTTTTACCATAAATTTCTCAATGTCACTTCCACCGTAAAATCAATAATGTTGTTTTAATTTATTATGGTCTTCAAATGATTATTAACTGCTCCCAGTGATTACAAGCAAAAACGAACATAACTCTCAGTTCTAATGGACTTATTTTTTTCGTTACACCATACTGATTTATTGAAACCTTCGGGCCTTCCCAACGATCATTTCTTTTGTCTTTTTTTCTAAACTTGCCCTATTTTTTACATCTGTAAACTAAATTTGAACTTTAAGTTGTTAGAATACGATTTATTTTGTATTTTCTTAATTATATCTTAGTGTATGGTTGGAGCAGATTTTTTTTCAAACGAAATCCTTTTTTTTAAGCGACAGGTAGTTCTCAGAAATGGTCTGTGATTTCTAAGAATTTTTTTTTGGTTATTTCGTGTGTGTAGAATAGTGTTGACTAGACAATTTAGATCTTATGTTCTATTTCATTTATGTACCAGGCCTACAAATATTATTTGATTTTATGTCAATATTTACTTTTGTTTTCCTTGTTTATCCTTTGTTGCAGGATTGATTAAATTTCTTAAAAATTACAAATTTTATAAAACGAAATAAAAATTATAAATTTGCTTGAAAAATGGTGATACCCACAAATATGTTAGTAATATCGATGTTCTCATGTTTTAATTTTATTGTCATGCAAACTATTTAGAATAATTTAGTTCTCTGTTTCTTATATGAAATAAATTAAATTTTGATATGTGGCGTAATTTTCGTAAAACATCTAGATGCTTCCGCAAAAATACTGTCTCGTTTCATTATACTTGAATGTCAATTCTCACTTTTGTGATTATAACATTTGTGTATTATCTAGTGCATGAGTATGTACACATTTTTATTTTACATTTTATGAAAAAAAAAAACTGTCACTATCTCAAACCAATAAATAATTCAAGTCGAGCAAAATTTTCACTGCAACTGACACGGTGACCGCGTGGCATGTGTAAAATTTACGATCCTGAATAAATGATCCTGTGGTATCGATCAGAGAACGAGTAGGTTAGTGAACGTGTTAAAAGTCTGGGTGGACTTAAACTTGTCTTAACCGTATAAGTCTAGTCGTTCGCACTCCGGAAAAAGTAAGTGTTTGCAGATTCAAATCCCAAAGGAAATTTTAAAAAATTCTCAATAAAAATATTTTTGAGATATCTATGTAAGTCTCTTAGGTAAAGTATTTGTGTTTGGGCAGTAGAGTCACGTCTTAAAGTTTTCAATTTGATATCTCTAGATAGGTAAGATCCAAGCAATCTATTTTGCTTAGTTTAGGTACCAACTATATATTAATATGATTAAACGGAATAACCGAACCAAAGTTCAAAATTATTAGTGCTAAGTTTTTTTTATAAAGGAATAAATTTTATCTTTACCTTATCGCCTACTAAACACCTACCTTCTGGGCACTAATAGAATTGGCCAACCCGGACCCGATTCAGAACGTTTCGATAACGAGTTGTCAACCGGTAAATTATGTGACACTAATGTTAAATCATATAGTGTCACATGTTTTCCAGTCGACGATTTGTTATCGAATGATTCTGTGTCGGGGCCCTGGAAAGCGCTAAACTGTTTTCGTACAGAGGTTGGCTGATGTAGACAAAATTGGTTAAAGTGGGGGATGAGAACCGAGCGGCAGATTAGATGTGACTGTCGTGCTAATCCTTCACCTTCTCTCCTACAATTTATGTGCCTACACCACAAGGGATGAAACAGGACAGAGAGAAACAAAATTTCTAAGGCATTTTGTAACGGCGAAGTACATCTCGAATCCCCCTATAAAAAAAAACATATTTCATTATATAAATATTGGACATCATATACATTGCTCTGAGCCTATGTTGCTAAAGCACTTGTGATATAAAAATCTGAAACAACGATGTTACCACAACACCTAGATCCGAGACAACATAGAAAAGTTGGTTTTATATTTGAACCCGGGTCCTCAAAGAACTCGACGCCAAGTCCAGCATGCTCGACTCTCAGCTACGGAGTTCGCCACCGTTAGGACGACGACAGAAGGAAGGAACGTCTCATTGAAAGTATATATTATTTTGAGGAGTGGACTTTGTCAAAATCTGGTGACAATGGTAGCCATACATTTAGTGTTGAATATGAAAATTGATTTTTTGATGGCTTCAAGGGACCGTCGACTTGCGCTATTCGCTTCACTAGTACAGTAATTTGTATTCAAAATGGAGGTCAACCTGAGGAACCATTTCCCTGTGTTTGGTTAGTGTTACCACAAAGCCAGAGCACGTGATGTGTACACGTGGATAAAGTTCTATGTTGGTTAAAGACGAGCATCTTTGGAGAAAGTTTAACTTTACGATTTTTTTTTTCTGAGGGAATGATGAAAGCAAACAGAACTAGTGTCCAACTTATCAGACAGCTCAATATTCAAAATTTTGTTATATACACAATAATACAATTGATTTATTACACACCACACAAAGTATATAAGGTAAAACATAATATTTAAAGTTTACTCTTCGTTATTTCATCGGAATTGTGGCTGTATCTTTCTGTTACTTAATCTAGTAGTCCCTTTAACTGCTGAACTGTGTCCCGATAGCAGATTTCTACCTTCTAAGCAAAGCATTTACCGAGTAAAACTTCATCATCACTGACCAAGTTACCATCATTTAAAATTGAATTCAATCGCTTACTAAAGTCGTAAAAAGTGATGTTGTTTAAATTTGTTTTATAATTTGATTTAACTACTTCAATAATGTAACAAAAAAAAACACTCGAACGTTCTCGATTTGTTCGTAGCTAAACAACGAAGCCCTTTATTCAACACGTGGGCATTACGTCCCAGTAAATAGCAATATGGAGTGTTCCAACAATACCCAAGTTTTGAGTCCAGGGTCTATTCATTGGTCTCCCATATACAGAACCTATACAAATTCAGATCATGTGATTTTCGACCTTAAAATCAAACCGTCAAGACTGATGTAATTGTATTCTGCTCAATGGGTTAAGGTAATTTTGAACTGCGACAATTACAATCAAGTCATTTGTAAAGTCAGCTTTTGATTTCTAGGGTGTAATTTATAGTTGTTATTACATTGAAGCCATTATACTTCCGAGAAGCCATACTAAAATTAATTGTAGATGGAATATTGGTATGGAAATTTAGGTTTAGTGTTTCATTTGTTGACAAAATACTTCGTAAGCCTTTGAATTGGAAACTGAATGCTTGATTGAAACAGAAATGACTGAATAGTTGTATCTAATGAGTCAAATGTTACAACAATTTGAGAGCTTTAGTGTGTTTATTGATCAATAAATAATTAAAAAAAGTAAGTATAGGTACAGTTAGCAAATACAAATGTAACGCTGATAATAATGTTTGAAAACTGGATATTATCTTTTTAGTTATACAAAAACTTACAGAAGTATGACACAGTGGTTTATATAAAAAATAGGCAGAAGTATTTATTATAAGATAGCAGATATTCCTGCTATTTTATTTTTAGCGCAAGTCAACCTTCCCTGGGTATTTTTTTATTTTGGAGAATTTGCATTATAGTCACTGTAAAAATGCAAATTTAAATCAAATTTTACGGTCTATGAAAATAAAGTACCGTAGGTTTTGATAAGTGAGCTTTTGAGTGTCAAATATGTGACACATATATTTGATAGCAGTTTCAAATTTACAAAGATTTCTGCACATACATAATTGTATTCTTGTATTTGATCCATCACCTTAATTAAACGTACGCAATAATTAAGATTATAATTTCGCAAAACAAATGATATGTTCGTCCAGCTAAATTATGTAGTTCTTTTAATTCGTCTCTCGTCGTCCCTTAAACATGTGCTAGTTACAGCTTGTATTCTAATACAACGAGCACATCACATTTCTCTGCAACAGATTCACCAAACATTTGTTCCAATTAAGCATTTACTATTCATCTCACGGTCTACCAAATGTTTGGCCCAAATTATCACACGTTTGCATCCTCCGTGCCCTTTCCGAGAGTCGTCTAAACAGCTGATGCTTTATCATAAACACAGGGTCTATTCCATTCAAATCTCGACCTTATTCCACGTCATTTTCAAGTTCAAATTAATGTGCACCGTTTCTATAATTAGCGTAAGCCGTGCTCGTAGTTTGTTTTTTGTACAACCATGTGCAGCGGTTGCTATGTGTGTGTAAGCCCGGTTTTTTTCTCTTTCTGGTCTAGTCAGATGCTGAGTCCGTGGGTCATTTCTAAATTGTTGTAAAGTTTTGAAATATAAATGGTTTTACTTTATTTTATCTTTACTATCAAAATCTGTTTTAGTACTTATTTGAAATAAGGATCAAATATAAAACCAATGTCTTTTTTAGAGTTCGACTGTAACTGATAGATTTAGGATATTTTAATGTAGGATCCATTATTTCAACCCACCCTTTACCTGTATTACCGATCTATCAGAGATGACAGCTTTAAGATAGGTTCTATTACCCAAATAATATTATTTATTTTTGGCATAATGTATGTCATATCAATTGCTGTTAAAAAAAAGGCTTCCCCGATAAGATAATTAACATAAAGTAAATAACTTTTTATTAAATCCATAATTAATGCTTTTTGCTTTTAAAGTCTACTTAAATAGCCAAATTGTATACGTCCTGCAGGGCTCAGGCTTCACCTTAACTATGCAGAGGTGATCTAACAATATACTCTACCATTCGAACCAAGTTTAATAAAGTTATATCTTAAAATAGATAAATTGGCGATTCAATAAGAAAGTCTAGGGGAGACCTTGGCCCAGCTGTGGCATTATATAGGTTAAAAAAACTGATGCGAACCCGGAGCGGATTGGTGGAGGCTTAACTGTAATACAAGTGACTTTCCTCACTGATCATAGGCCTCCTCCATTGACTTCCAGATTGGACGGTTCTTGGACGGGTGTAGTAACTTGAATCCAGCGTCTTCCTGCGCTACCTTGTAGGTGGACGTCCACCCTGTAAGTCGACGTCCTTCGCAGCGCTTGCCGGTAAGCGATATTAGCCGAATCAAAATGGTCACCCATCTGATCACAACCACGGATTCCTTAACTTTGGTGATCACCACCAAAGCGCTTTAGTACCTTTGAGCTACGAGCGCTTCAAGAACTGTAAATAAAATATTATATATATTAATATAATATTATATTATTTGTATTGTAATTTGACCTTGTATACCATATTTGACGCAAATAAATGATTGATTGATTGATTGATTGAAAATGAACAATATTAAAAGATGCAACATACATTTTAAGCAAAGCTGACAACTAGTGTAATCATTAATCATGACTCCTCCATGAAAACAATGTTTTAACTATTATAACATACAAATGGTAGTTAACTGAAGCGACTGTTTTAATGTCTTATGTGAAATTAAGTCATTAAATTAATAATCATGGTCGTACCATACTAATAAAGACGAATGAGTTATTAGATGCTAAAGTACTGTGGCATATAAACGTAAATCATAATAAATTGTCTATAGTAATTAAGGCCAGTTTTTAAATGAGCACTATGCAGGGTTACATTGCAAAGGGGTGCCAAATCTTTAGGAGTGGCTTAGAATCAGTAACTAAATCGAACTATGTAAAGAACAAAAAAAAACTTTTACATTTAATTATTCCTATCCGCTGTTAAAAATCGTACGCGTAGATATAATTTAACTCATTCATGAAAAAATTGCACCGTATGTGCACTGCGTAAGGTCCTTGTAGGCTCCCCGTACCTACGCCTCTGATGAATGGTCGCGTGGTTCGTAATCTCTCTATTGACTTTATTTTCGGATATCTTAAAGTATTTTTTTTCGTAATAGACGATTATTAAAAATAATAACGATTAAGTCGCTTCTTTATATTGTTCCCTAGATCTTATTTTTTGGGTTCCGTAGCCAAATGGCAAAAAACGGAACCCTTATAGATTCGTCATGTCTGTCTGTCTGTCTGTCCGTCTGTCCGTCCGTCCGTATGTCACAGCCACTTTTTTCCGAAACTATAAGAACTATACTGTTGAAACTTAATAAGTAGATGCATTCTGTGAACCGCATTAAGATTTTCACAAAAAAATAGAAAAATAATAATAAATTTTGGGGGCTCCCCATACTTAGAACTAAAACTCGAATTTTTTTTTTCGTCAAACCCATACGTTTGGGGTATCAACGGATAGGTCTTTAAAAATGATATTGAGGTTTCTAATATTTTTTTTTTTCTAAACTGAATAGTTTGCGTGTGGGACGCTTCCAAAGTGGTAAAATGTGTGTCCCCCTGTAACTTCTAAAATAAGAGAATGATAAATCTAAAAAAAATATATAATATACATTACCATAAAAACTACCAGCGAAAATTGGTTTAAACGAGATCAAGTAATTAGTTTTTTTTTAATACGTCATAAATCGTAAACCGCAATTTAACTTTCGTAATGTTATGGATTTCATTTTGCAATAAAAATACCATAACTATGACTCGATTGTCGTGATGGGTGAACTTTTACTCATAACGGTACCTACAGGTTTGTACGGAACCCTGGGTGCGCGAGTCCGACTCGCACTTGGCCGGTTTTTTTTAATTTGGGACCCCCTTGCATTGTAACCCTTTGTTATAACAGATAGTAAACATGACGTGTAAACTCAAGAAGCTAGAAAACTAATGAGTTTTAGTTTTCTGGCTTCTTCTAGTGTTAAAAACTCTTTGAGTATTAGTTTTTTAGCCATTCAATCATGGTCTATTAGTCATCTCATGATGAATCAAGTGGCGTGATAATTCACCTAGAACGCAAAAGGTCCCGGGTTCGATTTTCGGTTTGGGCTATTCAGGAAACGATCTTCAAATTGGCTTGAATCTGGGTGTACTGGGAGACGATTCTGGCAATATACAGTGTCTAGTACGTCGTAAGACACAAGGATGTTGTTACTTTGAGATTATGCGTGATTATTATTTTGCGTGTTCTCTGACAAATCCCTATTAAATGTTCTTACTAATATTATAAGCGCGAAAGTGTGTATGGATGTTTGTTAATCTTTCACGTAAAGACTACTAAATAGAATTTGATGAAATTTAGCACACTCATAGACCATGGCCTAGATTAACACAATATACTACTTTTTATTCGGGTAAGTCAACGCAGACAAAGTCGCGGGCAAAAGCTAGTAATCATATCATGGAGCACACACCCTATTGAGTAGAAATGTCATATTATGATTTGTTCGACAAAATTTTCTACCATTTTTTAATTCGTATCAGTGCTGTTTTTGTACGGGCGAGCGTTGACAGGAGCTGTCATTTCATACTAAATATAAGTAAAAAATCACTTACTAGTTTCGGTGAAAGATAGTTTGTATTGCTGCTCAAACAAAACAAAACAAAATTAATTTAAGAAAGTCTGATGGTAATAACTTCAAATGGAATAACTAGACATGGAGTGTCCTGGTCAAGCATAACCCAACCAAAAACTGAAAAAAGCGCTTAAAATAGATAGCTGGCAACTTTTACCTATATAAATACAGAAACAAATGCCAACACTTAATTTAAATTAAAACTAAATGTCCTTCAAAGTGAAGAACGAAAAACAAAACACAACGCACACGTTAAAATTCCCCGTGCATCGCGCAAGACGGTTCCTAAACTCATTCGAACGAGTCCTGCAGTAGAAATGCACTAAGTTAAATCGACGAAGCCGCCCAGTAATTAATTGGGGAGCCGGGAATTTCCGGGACAACACCGGGAACCGGGAGCGCTAAGCGTGGAGGGTGCGAAACAACAGGATGTATATTCAATGATGGCGGAATTTGAGGGGCATGTTATAAATAAATCTGCGTTGGGGAACCTCCCATGTTTTGGTAATGCAACTATGTTATACTATGTAGGATTATTGCGTCTTGAGAAATGAACTACTGAATTGTTTTGAGTGAAATTTGGGACAATTTTGGACGGAAACATCCTACCTTACAGTGTTTACAAAAGAAGATATAATAGTCCTCGGAACTAAGTTTAACTGCTTATATACCATCATTCATCATCATTTCATCCATAGGACGTCCACTGCTTAACATAGGCCTCCCCCCATTGATTTCCAGATTGGCCGGTTGGAAGCGGCCTGCATCCAGCGTCTTTCTGCGACCCTTATCAGGTCGTCTGACCACCTTGTGAGTGGATATATAGATTATATACCAACATCAACATAAAATAAAAATATTGAGTTGCTTTTTACAAACTAACACGCTATTTAGATGATAATGCATAGAGCTTCGAAATATTATATTGTTTACGTCCTATTTTTTGTAGATCCTGTATCTAATCTTAATCGAAATCGTATAGGTAATCATAATATAGTTTATTAGTATTTGACAGCACATACATGCTAAGCGTATGCACGCCCAGAGCGAAAGCGAAATACGCAGAAACACATGCAAACGTACACCAACACACACAAACACACGCGCACATACCCACACAAACACGAGCAATACATACATACATATTTAACAGCTCTTAGTTTTAAGAACTTTTGTAGAAAAAATAAGTAAGTACCCATACTTCTGTAAAAATATAACCCTCTCTTGGCAGTCGGGTAAAAAGAGCGGGACTCTCCTAACACAAGTGTACTACCTAAGGCTCGGACTACAAGCATCCAGAATTTTTCAGAACCCAATACAAATTAAATTGAAAGACGGGCTTGTCCGGAGCCGTTTTGTATGGAGTTCTGAAAAATTCCGGATGCATATAGTCCGAGCCTAAAAGTCCCAAAACGATGTAAAATTTAATTGTAGAACAATTAAAGTAATTTTTGATTAATACTGAATTTTTTGGATACTGTAACTAGTGACAGTGACTTCAACACTGTACTGTATGTAAAACTGCCCTTATGAGAAAGAGTTTATTAGCTATGGCATCAAAATTGTACAACAAGCTTCCAGAATGCATGCAGGAGCTTGAAGACAAAATGTTTAAAAAAACATTAATTACTTTCCTAGAAGAGAAAGGATACTATAGCATTGACGACTATTTAAATGACTTTTTAGGTAAATTTTTGACATGTATTATCAAAACTGTTTTTTTTCTGGAAATTTAATTGACATTATTATTTTGTGTTTAGACTGTATGCTTAATGTACTCAATAATTTAATTTAGATGACATTGTATTTGAATATTATTACTTTATTTGATATTTTTAAATAATTTTATTTGAATTTTATAAAACATTCGTATGCCTTTAAGGTAGATCATATTGGGCCCCTTTTAATTGTAACAACTGACTTTTATACCTATGATGACGAATAAATATTTCATTTCATTTCATTTCAAACACAACCTGTTACACTATAAGCAGTAAAAAGGAGCAGTTTAAGCTCAACTCGTTTCGATCTTGATTGTTCCTGGACTCTATTTCTGCATTTTTTTGTAAATCCAAGTTTTTATAGAAACAGTTTCGTAGCTCCACTGGACACGACAAGTAAAACTGTTGTTGTCGCGTGTTGTCGCTCGCGCAAATCGCATTAGCCGCGGCCACTTTGATTACTGTCAACTCAACTAATGCTCTGTTTGCCTTGCAGCTTTGCGCTTAAACCTCACTTTGCAGAATTTACTAACAACAAATTTTACCTTTACATGAATTAGATATTTCTGGTTACCTACTAAGTAAAATTTTCGGTAATTAGAATCCTAGGTGAAACAAGGTTTGTTGTGGTATAATGATTTTGCGGATACTTCAGGCCTTATGGAAATCATCTGTGCCAAAATTACATCAAACACCTTTTAGTTGCTTTTTGCTAGCTGAAAGTTGAACTTAACAAATTGACTGCCATAGTGTTACTAGCCACTCGCGCATAACTTTAGTACAAAACGAATTAGTTCGTCTGTCTAAGAGAAACGATGGTATGATGACTTGATGAGCAATTCTTCATCATGGTCAAGTATAACTAAGAAATGGTGTGAAGCGTTATCTAAAAAAAAACGAACTCGAAACGTCGAAACAAGAAAATTCAAATTCAAATCTTTATTAATGACAACAAGGCCCAATTTGTTAGTAACAATAACTTAAACTATGTTAGTACTTAATTTCTAACAACGATTTGGTACGTTTGGCTAGAGCCCAGACAAGCGGGCTGTCTAGCCGGTCGGCTACCGCGCGCAGAATGATGTTGGGGCTGCCACGCAACCTGCGCAGAAAAGAAAAGCATCGGTTTTTGTTTTCGATTTTGACATGATGTAAATTATCAATTGTATTTATGAACTTAATACGTTCGCATTCATCAATAAAAATAGATTTCGACTAAACAGCAGGCTTTATAAATTCGCCGCATACGGGCTAGTGTAAGCCACACGCCACAATCACCATTTTAATCGTCTCTGTCTTATTTCGGCCAATATTTATAGTCATATGTGACGTTATTTGGCGTATGTTAGCTCACAGAAAACACCCCTATTCATGTTGCAGTTGTTTTATTGTTTAAATATCAAATTATTACTCACCAGTTTTTTTAATGGCGACTACATAACAGATAAACATAACTAAATACGTTTATAAATATACATAACTTAGGTACAAATGCTCGTGCTTATACAAAACTTAGGTACAAATGCTCGTGCTTATACATAACTTAGGTACAAATGCTCGTGCTTATCACACAAATAATTGCTCCTTGCGCGATTCAAACCGCTGTACAATCCTGCTGCTGCTATAAGCTGTGTAGGTTGACACACTTCACACACGTGTCTGTGCACTGGTGCTGAACAAAATAAAAGTTTAACAAAATGAAAATGTAGGTAGTTATCATGATTCTGTCTGCCTAGCCCCATAGTTGACTTCGAGGTGATTCGTCTCATCTATAGCCCTATATATAAAACAAAGTCGGGTTAGTTACACCATTTATAAGTCAAGAACGGCTGGACCAATTTATATGATCGTTGCAGAAATAATCGTTATGGGGGCTCTTGTATACTGACTAGAAACTTACATACATTCAAGAAACTCGACTTTCGGGACTTTAACGGATACAATAATATTGAATGCTGTGGCATTGAATTACTGGCTCATAACATAGTTATAATATGTATCTACCGATCGCCAAAGATTAGTGTAGATTCTATGACCTCTTTTTTTAATTGTATAAATGACATCTTAACACAATACTGTCATAAGGCAGATAAAAAAGTAATTCTATGCGGTGACTTTAATATTGACATTTTAAAAAACAGTAAATATTCGACTGTATTTCAAAATATATTAATAAGCTATAATTTAAAAATGAGCGTGCGTGAACCTACACGTTTAAAAAGCGGGACATGTATTAATAACATTGCACACAATATCCGGGGAAGTAAGGCAGAAGTAATTGAATTCGCCCTATCCGACCATACAGCTCAAATTATTAAATGTCCAGTCAAAAAATCATGTTCTATGACTCACTGGTTTTCTGAAAAAAGAGACTACAGCAAAGAAAACCTGATTAAATTCAGAGATTGTCTCCAAGGTTTAAGTTTTAGTAACGTGTACGAACGGACTGATGCGAATAAAGCATTTAAAGAGTTTTACGACTTATTTAAACTATTCTATAACCTATGTTTTCCGATTATTAGAGTAAAAACTTCAATAGTTAAAAAACCTAAATGGATTTCAAATGGCATTCGGACATGCTGCAAACGGAAACGTGACATGTTGTGGCAGTACCGGTTATTCCCCAGTTTAGAAAATAAAACAAAATTTAAACAGTATTCGAGAAAATTAAAAAAAATTATATCATTAACGAAAAAATCCCAAAATAATCACTATATAAATACCGCTAAAAATAAATCAAAGGCAACATGGAACACGATAAAAAGAGTAAAAACACAATTTCCAAAAGAAAATATTTCATCTATTGCATTTAATGGAAAATTGATCACGAAGCCGACCGATATAGCTAAAGCATTTAATGACCACTTTATAGATCAAGTTATTCCCCTACAAAAAACAAGTTGCGGTTACAATTTAGCCGATAACAACATTAGCATACAGTCAATTTTTATGAATCCTACTGTGGCTCACGACATATACGTGATAATAATGTCTCTAAAAAACACATACAGCTGTGGGTATGATGATATTACTACAGAGGCTATTAAGTTTGTAGCCCCAATAATTGCGCCTGTACTCAGCTTTATTATAAATCTATGTATAGAAAATGGCTACTTTCCTAATGAACTAAAAGTATCAATTATTAAACCACTTTTTAAAAAGGACGATAGAATGAATATTAATAACTATAGGCCCGTGGCACTGATCCCGATATTTTCCAAAATAATAGAAAAAGTAATTCATAACGATATCACTCAGTTTTTTGAAAAAAATAGTATTTTAGCAAAAGAACAATTTGGATTTAGGAAGAATAAAGACGTGAATCTGGCGATTTATAACTTAGTTAAAAAAATATTTGAATCCGCTGACAATAAAATACCCGTAACTGCGCTATACATGGATATGAGTAAAGCATTTGACTATGTAAACCATACCTTGCTGTTAAAGAAGTTGTACGCATGTGGAATAAGAGGCAATGTACTAAATCTCATAGAATCCTACATAACTAACAGACAACAAGTGACATGCATTAATAGAGTTTGTAATAAATCAAAAACGGACAGATGCTATTTTTCTAAAAGAAGGCAAGTTAAGTATGGAGTTCCGCAAGGCAGTAGCCTCGGCCCATTGTTATTTTTGGTATATGCCAACGACTTGCCAAGAGTCACTCAATATCCCATGACTTTGTTTGCTGACGACAGTACTATACTATTTACTAGAAAAAATATTAGAACTTACGAATCAGAAATTAATAACACATTAAGAGACGTAATAAACTGGTTGACATCAAATAATATTAAAATTAATTTAGATAAGACGAATATTATTTAAGCATCATTCTAATCTGACTCATATGGATATACAATTTAAAAATTTTAAAATTCAAGAAACTGACGTAACGAAATTTTTAGGACTCTGGTTAGATAAAAACTTGACCTGGAAGGCTCACACTGATGCTGTATGCAAAAAACTAAACCAGTTTTCATATGCATTATATAAACTGTCCAAAGTTGTAAACAGATCCGCAGTACTAGTTGCCTATCATGCATACGTCTCGTCGACTATACGCTATGGTATAATATTTTGGGGCAATTCTACGGATAGAGAAATAGTTTTTAGGGCTCAAAAGAAATGCGTACGAGCTATTTGCGGAACTAAACCCACTGAGAGCTGTAAGCGTTATTTCAAATCGCTTAATCTTCTTACGCTGCCATCAATCTATATACAGGAAATGTGTCTCTTTGTTAGGAAAAACTTAAATTTATTTACTTCTTTTAATAGTATGCGAAACAAAAATAAAATCTGCGCAACGCTGCATAAAACGGCACTCTTTAAAAAAAAAATACTTGGTATGGCACCGCGAATCTACAATAAGCTGCCACAAATTATAAGAAATAAGGAAGACGTGTTATCTTTTAAAAAAACCCTTCATATCTTTTTGAGTAACAAAGCATACTACTCAATCAACGAGTTCCTCCTGGATAGATTTAATTGATTATGGCTATACTATGGCTGTTTTGCAGGAACAATTGACAGATTTCCTCAATTAATGTGATTATTAACTATCTCAAATTTTCTCTTTTCTTGACATCACAAAAATATAGCAATTCTGACACTAAATGAAATGATATTGACATTGACTAATTTATAGTAATAACGTATACTAAGTAGGTATTATAAAAATGAAAGAACTGTGACACTAATTAAGTAGTATTTTATTGTTTGAATTGTTAAAATATAATGTTAGTAACCTACCTATTTCGTTGTATTGAATAGTGTTACATGCCTATAAGGTAAGATGTAGCTGACCCAAAACTATTTTTAAGATCTCTGTATGTACCTACATTCTGCAATAAAAATATTTGAATTTGAATTTGAATTTGAATTTGATTTCTTGAATTTGTCTCCACCCCGAATAGCAGAATAGTATCAAATCATCAGAAAAAATCCCAAAAAATAAATAAAGAGGCGGTGCAAAATTCGCCGGGACAGCTAGTTGTAGATTGATAGACTTACTACGTGTAATCAAATACGGAAATTGCATATTTAGAAAAAACACCTTTTCTTCTTCTTCATCTATACGGTCAATCCCAGTTGCGTTCAAAATACAAAAATACAAAATATATTATTTGCCATTAATAGGTTGGGTATAAAATGCAGATGTTAAAACTATGTCAAAGATCCTTAAGCCTTTTATCTATTTCTATGTATACTTTGGAGCCCAGGGTCCGCCTTCCTTGATTTACTCCTCCACTTCGCACAGTCTTGAGCGTCTCTAGTTGTGAGATCATTGGCACGCATGTCAGCCCTCACGACGTCAAGCCATCATTTTTTGGGTCTACCCTTTTTGCCAGGACGTGGCGGTAGCGGCATGGTCAGAAATTTGTTTCCTACGTAGCTTGCCGATTTCCGCAAAACATGGCCGTACCAGCGTAGGCGACTCTCCTGTAGTTTGTCTGCAATATTACGGACATGAAGGCTACCGTGGATACGCGAGTTCCTAACGTGGTCCTCCCGCGTGACTCCGCACATCCACTGTAGCATATTCATCTCCGTGACACGCAGCTCCTGCTTGTGTCGTTCAAGTAGCGGCCACGCTTCGCTGCCATATAAAAGGACAGGCCTAATGATGGACTTATAGATCTGTCCCTTTAGCTTAACCGGCATCCTGGGGTCCCAAATGACACCAATCACCTCTCGCCATTTGGCCCACGCAGCAGCATTGCGTGCTTTGGTTTAGAGAAACACCTTTTATATTCTGTATTGCGCACCGCAAAAAAATAACTAAGTACAGGAAAAAAATATAGAGTTGCACTAAATAAGCAGTCTTATGGCTAGAAGCGATCTCTCTTAGCTAAGCTAGCAAGTTTTTTTTAAGCTTCAGTTAGGCGAGAGCTGAACCAAAGTTGAGAGCATGAGAGCATGAGATATTGAAGGGTTCCAAAATATCATAAAGGAGTAAAATTATGACCTCCATTCGTACATTTATGTTTTTGTTTGTACATTAAAATTCAAATCAATAAATTAAATTATCGTTATTCATCCATATTAAGCTGCTGAAGAGATGAATATTCAGTTTGTTTGTATAAAGTTGCGGTAATGTATAAATTTAGAATTCTCTTGTACAAATTTGGTATTCAGAGGTGTACAAACGTCAGGTTTCTATTCACAATTAGTCCGGTGGCCACTTTAAAGTCCTTGTCAACTTAAGTAATGCACTTATGCTCGTGTGTGTTTGCATTCTCATGGAGTTAATGCACAGGTAATTGCAACGGAATTTGCTGAGTTGGCAAATATTTGTTAGGAAATTTAAAAGAGATTATGATGGTCTTGGCCTTGCATAATATGGAGACGCAGTACTAACGGTTGCGCAAGCTACGCTTAACATGCCAGTGTGAACGTTCTCATACAAGTCTATGCGATTTTATCGCTTCACGCGCTCCAATTTTGTCAGACAGATAGACAGACATAAAGACAGACGGACAACAAAGTGATCCTTTAACGGTTTCTTTTTACTTTTTGAGAAACCTTAATAATACGGAAAAATAAAACAAATTATATAAAATCGCAAAACATTATTATACATACCGGGTGATTCAGGTACTCTACCTCTCGACCTGTACTTGACACATTTTTTTAAGACACCCTATATCTATATGCTGGGAAGAAACCCTTAAGTTATTTATCGTATATTTTTATTTAACCGTTTCTGTCTCACAGCTGGGCAAAGGCCGGTACCAAACCTCTCCACTTATTCCTGTCGGTGGTAAGAGCTTGCCAATCTTTGAGAAAATTGTCTAAGCCATCAAGCCATCGTTTTTAAGGTCTACCTTTCAGACGATGGTTGTCAGTAGGTAGCCAGTGTGTGACGACTCTAGTCCACTTTTTAGAGCTCATCTTTATGTACATGGTCCGCCCATTCCCAGTTCAACTTGGCAGCTTTTTTCCTACATCTGCGACCTTATTCTACAGCGGATGACAGCGTTGCGAATCCAATCAGACCTTCTTATTTTCAAGATACTCCTCTTCATAGCTCTTTGGCATACCCCAAGTCTGGATTATTTACATTTATTGTAAAAACTTAATAATGCCTACCTATTATTTTCTGTCATATTATTATTACTAGAATTAACTATTATATATTTTATTTAAGGAATGTGTGCAGAAACGACTATAACATTTAACAAGAAACAGAACATAGACATGCCAATTACCATCATCTTATTATCTTAATTGCATATTTTGCTATCCATCTTTGGCGGTGGTGAGGTGTTCGAACTAGTTCTTCGATCATACTCGGCAATGTGATTAAGGAACAGCCTTCACTGACCATAGTCATAATGAGTCTATTTTTACCATAATCAATTTCACGTTAATGAGTATGCATCGTTTAGCCTTGGCAGCGGTTAGAGTTGCCACAATATAGACAGAAGCAGTATGACAGCTTTTTAAGAGCGTGAAATCTATTCACTTGATAACACGCTCAGCAATCTAGGCAGTTTAAAAAAATGCTTTCACTACTAAGTTGTAAATACCTTACGATCTAAATAAGAGTTTTTGTTAGCTGATATACATACACCTCAAATATTATTATCAGCCTTTGCAAATCCACTGATAGACCCATACAATGCTACAGCGAGTGACTGTGTTTCATTTTCATCCAATGACTTCCCGGAACCTAGACTGTCAGCCAGCCAGCCAGTCCATTTTGCGTCTTCTACGTTCATCGTTGCAATACGAGAACCATTCTTCTGCATCGGTTTTCAGCTATGCTAGCGATGTCACTGACAGATCATACGTTATCACCTTGTGCAGATGGGGTTATACTGACAACGTCAACAACAGATGCGAGTGCGAAGCTTTCCCCCAAATCTTAAGAGATGGGCTATAGTTTGGGCCGTGTCCGCACACTTGCTCACGCAAAAATGTCCTTTGCGTCACTGAAAACGCTGAATGTCCTTTGCGTCACTGAAAACGCTGAGCGCGTGTCAGAGTGTTAGTCAAGCAGAAATATTTAGTTGCCTTCGACACCAGAATAAGAAGAAGCCTTCTATGCCTCTATGCTTTATGACAGCATCCACCAGGTGCTTGGGTGGCCAGTAAAATTATCCATATTAGGTGTATGAGTCGCCTGCCAGCATTGCCAGCATTGTTCAGGCTTACTCATAAGCGCACGTGCTGTGGTCGAAATGGGACTGGTAGGAATACTCATTACGCGTAATACTCGTAAGGCTTTTGAGAGTAGGTAGTTTACAACTATTCGTTAGTTCATTAATAGGATACAAGCCGGTCTATATCGGGTAAGTGGCACGCGAAGAAATAAGGTCCTATGTTATTAGTTAATTTTCTTTTGGGAGTGGTCTTACTGATCTAATGAACCAAGTGTCACTGTGCAAATTATAAATTAAAAAAATAAAATTAAATCATATTTATTTCTCTCACATACAAAATTATTACAGTGTGTCTTATGGTAAATGAGTACATAATTGTAGCACCTTGTGTGGGAGAGACTAGTGCCTGAATATAGGTTACAGGGAAACCCGTATTCCATGTCACCAGAAATTAATTAAATTGCGAAAAATCACTCCATACTAATTTTAGCCGGTCAGCTGTTAGATACCAGCTGATCGATACTAGCTGAGACGATAAAAGTCGTCATATAATAAAAGTTATTGTATTTAAGCAGGATATTAAATAAGAGTTAAATAAATAAATAATTTTTTTCACAATCACACCAATTATCTAGCCTCAAACTAAGCAAAGCTTGTACTATGGCGTCTAGATAACGGATAAACATACTTAAATACTTTTATAAACATCCATGACTTACTTACAAATGCTCTTGCTCATCACACAAACATTTGCCTCTTGCGGGATTCGAACCCGCAACCACTGGCT